>JANJXV010000556.1:357500-395000 GCA_024803745.1 Megascapheus bottae | reverse complement strand
GGGTTAGGGTTCGGGGTTAGTGAAAGGATAAGGGTTAGGGTTAAGTTTAGTTTTATAGTTAGGTTTAGGGTTAGGATAAAGGTAAGAGTTAGGGTTAGGGTGAGGGTTAGGGTTAGGTTTACGGTTAGGAAAAGGGTTATAGTTAGGGTTAGGGTTAGAGTTAGGGTAAGGGTTTGGGTTAGGGTTAGGGTAAGGTTTACGGTTAGGGTTAGGGTTAGGTTAAAGGTTAGTTTTAGGGTTAGGTTTAGGGTTAGAGTTAGGGTTAGGGTTAGGATAAGGGTAAGAGTTAGGTTAGGGTAAGGGTTAGGGTTAGGGTTAGGGTAAGGGTTAGGGTTAGGGTTAGGGTTAGGGTAAGTGTTAGGGTAAGGATTAGGGTTAGGGTTAGGTTAAGGTTTAGGGTTAGAATTAGGTTAAGGGTTAGGGTTAGGGTTAGGGTTAGGGTTAGTTTTAGGGTTAGGGTTAGGGTTACGTTTAGGATAATGGTTAGGGTTAGGTTAGGGTAAGGGTAAGTGTTAGTGTTAGGGTTAGTGTTACGGTTAGGGTTAGGGGTTAGGGTTAGGGTAAGGGTTAGAGTTAGGGTTAGGGTTAGGGTAACGGTTAAGATTAGGGTTAGGGTTAGGTTAAGGGTAAGTATTAGGGTTAGGGTTAGTGTTAGGGTAAGGGAAAGGGTTAGGGTTAGGTTTAGGGGTTAGGGTTACGGTTAGGGTTAGGGTTAGGGTGAGCATTAGGGTTAGGGTTAGGGTAAGGGTAAGTGTTAGGGTTAGGGTTAGGGTTAGGGTTAGGGTTAGTTTTAAAGTTAGGGTTAGGGTTAGGTTAATGGTTAGGGTTAGGGTTAGGTTTACGGTTACAGTTGGGGTTAAGGTTAGTGTTAGGGTAAGAGTATGTGTTATGGTTAGGGTTAGAGTTAGGGTTAGGTTAACGTTAGGGTAAGGGTAAGGGTTAGGGTTAGGGTAAGGGTAAGGGTTAGGGAAAGGGTTAGGGTTAGGAGTTACGATTAGGGTTAGGTTTCGGGTTAAGGTTAGGGTAAGAGTAAGGGATAGGGTTACTGGTAGGGTTAGGGTTAGGGTTAGGGTTAGGTTTAGGGTTAGTGTTAGGGTAAGGGTGAGAGTTAGGGTTAGGGTTAGGTTTAAAGTTAAGGTTAGGGTTAGGTTTACGGTTACAGTTGGGGTTAAGGTTAGTGTTAGGGTAAGAGTATGTGTTATGGTTAAGGTTAGAGTTAGGGTTAGGTTAACGTTAGGGTAAGGGTAAGGGTTAGGGTTAGGGTTAGGGTTAAGGTAAAGGTAAGGGTTAGGGTAAGGGTAAGGGTTAGGGTTAGGTTTAGGTTAAGGGTTAGGGTAAGGGTTAGGGTTAGGAGTTACGATTAGGGTTAGGTTTCAGGTTAAGGTTAGGGTAAGAGTAAGGGATAGGGTTACTGGTAGGGTTAGGGTTAGGGTTAGGGTTAGGTTTAGGGTTAGTGTTAGGGTAAGGGTGAGAGTTAGGGTTAGGGTTAGGTTTAAAGTTAAGGTTAGGGTTAGGGTTAGGGTAAGGGTAAGGGTTAGGTTTAGGGTTAGGATTAGGTTAGGGTTAGGGTTAGGGTTAGGGTTAGGGAAAGGATAAGGGTTAGGGTTAAGATTAGGTTTAGGGTTAGGGTTACGGTTAAGGTTAGGGTTAGGTTTCGGGTAAGTGTAAGGGTTAGGGTTAGGTTAGGGTTAGCGTTAGGGTAAGGGTAAAGGTTAGGGTTATGGTTAGGGTTAGGTTTAGGGTTAGGGATAGGGTTAGGGTTATTGTTAGGCTTACGGTTAAGGTTAGGGTAAGGGTAAGGGTTAGGGTTAGGGTTAGGGTTAGTGTAAGTGTTAGGGTTAGGGTTAGGGGTTAGGGTTAGGGTTAGGGTTAGGTTTAGGGTTACGTTTAGTGTTAGGTTAGGGTTTGGGTTAGGGTTAGGGTAAGGGTATGTGTTAGGGTTAGGTTTACGGTTAGGATTATCGTTAGGAGAATGGTAAGGGTTAGGTTTAGGGTTAGGGTTAAGGTAAGGGTAAGGGTTAGGGTTAGGGTTAGGGTTAGTTCTAGGGTAAGGGTTAGCATTAGGATTAGGGTAAGGGTAAGGTTTAGGGTTTGGGTTAGGGTTAGGGTTAGGGTAGGGTAAGGGTTAGGGTTAGGGTTAGGGTTCAGGTTAGGGTTAGGATTAGGGTAAGGGTAAGGTTTAGGATTAGGGTTAGGGTTAGGGTAAGGATAAGGTTTAGCGTTAGAATTACGTTTAGGGTTAGGATTAGGGTTAGGGTAACGGTAAGGGTTAGGGTCAGGGTTAGGGTTAGGGATAGGGTAAGGGTTAGGGTTAGGGTTGGGGTTAGGTTAAGGGTAAGGGTTATGGGTAAGTTTAGGTTTATGGTTAGGTTTAGGGTTAGGAGTAGGGTAAGGGTTAGCGTTAGGTTTAGGGTTGGGTTTAAGGTTAAGGTTAGGGTTAGGGTAAGGGTAAAGGTTAGGGTTAAGGTTAGGGTTAGGGTTAGGGTTAGGGTTAGGGTTAGGGTTAGGTTTAGGGTTAGGGTTAGGTTTAGGTTTAGGGTGAGAGTTAGGGTTAGGGTTAGTTTAAGTGTTGGGGTTAGGGTTAGGGTTAGGATAAGGGTTAGGATTAGGGTTAGGGTTAGGGTTAGGGTAAGGGTAAGTATTATTGTTAGGGTTAGGGTTAGGGTTAGGGTAAGAGTTAGGGTTAGGGTTAGGGTTAGGTTTAGGGTTGGAGTTAAGGTTAGGGTTAGGTTTAGATTAAGGGTAAGGGTTAGGATTAGGGTTAGGGTTAGGCTTAGGGTTAGGATAAGTGTTAGGGTTAGGGTTAGGGTTAGATTTAGGGTAAGCGTAAGTGTTAGTGTTAGGGTTATGGTTATGGTTAGGTTAAGGGTTAGGGTTAGGGTTAGGGTTAGGTTTAGGGTTGGGGTTAAGTTTAGGGTTAAGGTTAGGTTAAAGGTAATGGTTAGGGTTAGGTTAAGGGTTAGGGTTAGGGTTAGGTTTAGTGTTACGGTTAGGGTAAGTGTTATGGTTAGGGTTAGGGTTAGCGTTAGTGTAAGGGTAAGGGTTAAAGTTAGGGTTAGGGTTAGGTTTAGGGGAAGGGTTAAGTTTAGGTTTAGGGTAAGGGTAAGGTTTAGGGTTAGGGTTAGTGTTAGGGTTAGGGTTAGTGTTAGGTTTAGGGTTAGGGTTAGGGTAAGGGTTAGTGTTAGGGTTAGTGTTAGGGTAATGGTTAGGGTTAGAGTTAGGGTATGGGTTAGGAGAAGTGTAAGTGTTAGCGTTAGGGTTAGGATAATGATAAGGGTTAGGGTTAGGGTTAGGGTTAGCTTAGGGTTAAGGTATGGGTTAGGGTTAGGTTATTGTTAGTGTTAGGTTTACGGTTAGGGTTAGGGTTAGGTTTAGGATAAGGGTTAGGGTTAGGGGTAGGGTTAGGGTTAGGGTTGCGGTTAAGGTTAAGGTTGGCGTTAGGGTAAGGGTAAGGGTTAGGTTTAGGGTTAGGGTTAGGGGTTATGTTTAGGGTTAGGTTTCGGGTTAGGATTAGGGTAAGGGTAAGGGATAGGGTTAGGGATAGGGTTTGGGTTCTGGTTAGGTTTAGGGTTACGGTTAGTGTATGGGTAAGAGTTAGCGTTAGTGTTAGTGTTAGGGTAAGGGTAAGGGTTAGGGTTAGGGTTAGGGTAAGGGTAAGGGTTAGGTTAAGGGTTAGGGTTAAGGGTTATGGTTAGGGTTATGTTTCGGGTTAGGGTTAGGGTAAGAGTAAGGCATAGGGTTAGGGATAGGGTTAGGGTTAGGGTTAGGTTTAGAATTAGGGTTAGGGAGAAGGTAAGAGTTAGGTTTAGGGTTAGGGTTAGGGTTAAGGTTAGGGTTGGGGTTAGGGTTAGGGTAAGAGTAAGGCATAGGGTTAGGGATAGGGTTAGGGTTAGGGTTAGGTTTAGAATTAGGGTTAGGGAAAGGGTAAGAGGTAGGTTCAGGTTAGGGTTAGCGTTAGGGTAAGCGTAAGGGTTAGGGTTAGGGTTCGGGGTTAGTGAAAGGATAAGGGTTAGGGTTAAGTTTAGTTTTATAGTTAGGTTTAGGGTTAGGATAAAGGTAAGAGTTAGGGTTAGGGTGAGGGTTAGGGTTAGGTTTACGGTTAGGATTAAGGTTATCGTTAGGGTTAGCGTTAGGGTTAGGATAAGGGTTTGGGTTAGGGTTAGGGTAAGGTTTACTGTTAGGGTTAGGGTTAGGTTAAAGGTTAGTTTTAGGGTTAGGTTTAGGGTTAGGGTTAGGGTTAGGTTTAGGATAAGGGTTAGGGTTAGGGTTAGGGTTAGGATAAGGGTAAGAGTTAGGGTTAGGGTGAGGGTTAGGGTTATGGTTAGGGTTAGGGTAGGGTAAGGGTTAGCGTTAGGGTTAGGGTTAGGGTTAGGGTAAATGTTAGGTTTAGGATTAGTGTTAGGGTTAGGGTAAGGTTTAGGGTTAGGGTTAGGGTTAGGGTTAGGTTTAGGATAATGGTTTGGGTTAGGGTTAGGGGAAGGGTAAGTGTTAGTGTTAGGGTTAGTGTTACGGTTAGGGTTAGGGGTTATTGTTAGGGTAAGGGTTAGAGTTAGGGTTAAGGTTAGGGTAACGGTTAAGATTAGGGTTAGGGTTAGGTTAAGGGTAAGTATTAGGGTTAGGGTTAGTGTTAGGGTAAGGGAACGGGTTAGGGTTAGGTTTAGGGGTTAGGGTTACGGTTAGGGTTAGGGTTAGGGTCAGCATTAGGGTTAGGGTTAGGGTAAGGATAAGTGTTAGGGTTAGGGTTAGGGTTAGGGTTAGGGTTAGGTTTAAAGTTAGGGTTAGGGTTAGGGTAATGGTTAGGGTTAGGGTTAGGTTTACGGTTACAGTTGGGGTTAAGGTTAGTGTTAGGGTAAGAGTATGTGTTATGGTTAGGGTTAGAGTTAGGGTTAGGTTAACGTTAGGGGAAGGGTAAGGTTTAGGGTTAGGGTTAGGGTTAAGGTAAGGGATAGGGTTAGGAGTTACGATTAGGGTTAGGTTTCGGGTTAAGGTTAGGGTAAGAGTAAGGGATAGGGTTACTGGTAGGGTTAGGGTTAGGGTTAGGTTTAGGGTTAGTGTTAGGGTAAGGGTGAGAGTTAGGGTTAGGGTTAGGGTTAAAGTTAAGGTTAGGGTTAGGTTTAGGGTAAGGGTAAGGGTTAGGTTTAGGGTTAGGATTAGGTTAGGGTTAGGGTTAGGGTTAGGGTTAGGGAAAGGATAAGGGTTAGGGTTAAGGTTAGGTTTAGGGTTAGGGTTAGGGTTAAGGTTAGGGTTAGGTTTCAGGTAAGTGTAAGAGTTAGGGTTAGGTTAGGGTTAGCGTTAGGGTAAGGGTAAGGTTTATGGTTATGCTTAGGTTTAGGTTTAGGGTTAGGGATAGGGTTAGGGTTAGGGTTAGGCTTACGGTTAAGGTTAGGGTAAGGGTAAGGGTTAGGGTTAGGGTTAGGGTTAGTGTAAGTGTTAGGGTTAGGGTTAGGGGTTAGGGTTAGGGTTAGGGTTAGGTTTAGGGTTACGTTTAGTGTTAGGTTAGGGTTTGGGTTAGGGTTAGGGTAAGGGTATTTGTTAGGGTTAGGTTTAGGGTTAGGGTTATCGTTAGGGGAAGGGTAAGGGTTAGGTTTAGGGTTAGGGTTAAGGTAATGGTAAGGGTTAGGGTTAGGGTTAGGTCTAGGGTAAGGCTTAGCATTAGGATTAGGGTAAGGGTAAGGTTTAGGTTTTGGGTTAGGGTTAGGGTTAGGGTAAGGGTAAGGGTTAGGGTTAGGGTTAGGGTTCAGGTTAGGGTTAGGATTAGGGTAAGGGTAAGGTTTAGGGTTCGGGTTAGGGTTAGGGTAAGGATAAGGTTTAGCGTTAGAGTTACGTTTAGGGTTAGGATTAGGTTAGGGTAAGGGTAAGGGTTAGGGTCACGGTTAGGGTTAGGGATACGGTAAGGGTTAGGGTTAGGGTTGGGGTTAGGGTAAGGGTATGGGTTAGGGTTATGGCTAGGGTTAGGTTTAGGGTTTGGGTTAGGGTTAGGGTAAGGGTAAGGGTTTTGGTTAATGTTAGGTTTAGGGTTAGGTTTATGGTTAGGATTAGGGTAAGGGTAAGCGTTAGGGTTAGGTTTAGGGTTGGGTTTAAGGTTAAGGTTAGGGTTAGGGTAAGGGTAAGGGTTAGGGTTAAGGTTAGGGTTATGGTTAGGGTAAGGGTTAGGGTTAGGGTTTGGGTTAGGTTTAGGGTGAGAGTTAGGGTTAGGGTTAGTTTAAGTGTTGGGGTTAGGGTTAGGGTTAGGATAAGGGTTAGGATTAGGGTTAGGGTTAGGGTTAGGGTAAGGGTAAATATTAGTGTTAGGGTTAGGTTTAGGGTTAGGGTAAGAGTTAGGGTTAGGGTTAGGGTTAGGTTTATTGTTGGAGTTAAGGTTAGGGTTAGGGTTAAATTAAGGGTAAGGGTTAGGATTAGGGTTAGGGTTAGGCTTAGGGTTAGGATAAGTGTTAGGGTTAGGGTTAGGGTTAGAGTTAGGGTAAGCGTAAGTGTTAGTGTTAGGGTTATGGTTATGGTTAGGTTAAGGGTTAGGGTTAGGGTTAGGGTTAGGTTTAGGGTTGGGGTTAAGTTTAGGGTTAAGGTTAGGTTAAGGGTAAGGGTTAGGTTTAGGTTAAGGGTTAGGGTTAGGGTTAGGTTTAGGGTTACGGTTAGGGTAAGTGTTATGGTTAGGGTTAGGGTTAGCGTTAGGGTGAGGGTAAGGGTTAAGGTTAGGGTTAGGGTTAGGTTTAGGGGAAGGGTTAAGTTTAGGTTTAGGGTAAGGGTAAGGTTTAGGGTTAGGGTTAGTGTTAGGGTTAGGGTTATGGTTAGGTTTAGGGTAAGGGTTAGTGTTAGGGTTAGGGTTAGGGTAATGGTTAGGGTTAGGGTTAGGGTATGGGTTAGGAGAAGTGTAAGTGTTAGCGTTAGGGTTAGGATAAGGATAAGGGTTAGGGTTAGGTTTAGGGTTAGGTTTAGGGTTAGGGTAAGGGTAAGGGTTAGGGTTAGGGTTAGGTTAGGGTTAGGGTATGGGTTAGGGTTAGGTTTAGGGTTATTGTTAGGGTTAGGTTAGGTTTAGGATAAGGGTTAGGTTTAGGGTTAGGGTTAGGGTTAGGGTTGCGGTTAAGGTTAGGGTTGGCGTTAGGGTAAGGGTAAGGGTTAGGTTTTGGGTTAGGTTTAGGGTCAAGGTTAGGGTAAGGGTAATTGTTTGGTTTTGCGTTAGGGTTAGGGGTTATGGTTAGGGTTAGGTTTCGGGTTAGGATTAGGGTAAGGGTAAGGGATAGGGTTAGGGATAGGGTTAGGGTTCTGGTTAGGTTTAGGGTTACGCTTAGTGTATGGGTAAGAGTTAGCGTTAGGGTTAGTGTATGGGTAAGAGTTAGCGTTAGGGTTAGTGTTAGGGTAAGGGTTAGGGTTAGGGTTAGGGTAAGGGTAAGGGTAAGGGTTAGGTTAAGGGTTAGGGTTAAGGGTTACGGTTAGGGTTATGTTTCGGGTTAGGGTTAGGGTAAGAGTAAGGCATAGGGTTAGGGATAGGGTTAGGGTTAGGGTTAGGTTTAGAATTAGGGTTAGGGAAAGGGTAAGAGTTAGGTTTAGGGTTAGGGTTAGGGTTAAGGTTAGGGTTGGGGTTAGGGTAAGGGTAAGGTTAAGGGTTAGGTTCAGGGTTGGGATTAGGTTTAGGTTTAGGGTTAGGGTTAGGGTAAGAATAAGGGTTAGGGTTAAGGTTAGGTTTAGGGTTAGCGTTAGGATTAAGGTTAGGGTTAGGGTTAGGTTAAGGGTAATGGTTAGGTTTAGGTTAGGTTTAGCGTTAGGGTAAGCGTAAGGGTTAGGGTTAGGGTTCGGGGTTAGGGAAAGGATAAGGGTTAGGGTTAAGTTTAGTTTTATAGTTAGGGTTAGGGTTAGGATAAGGGTAAGAGTTAGGGTTAGGGTGAGGGTTAGGGTTAGGTTTACGGTTAGGATAAGTGTAATCGTTAGGATTAGGGTTAGGGTTAGGGTAAGGGTTTGGGTTAGTATTAGGGTAAGGTTTACGGTTAGGGTTAGGGTTAGGTTAAGGGTTAGTTTTAGGGTTAGGTTTAGGGTTAGGGTTAGGGTTAGGTTTAGGATAAGGGTTAGGGTTAGGGTTAGGGTTAGGATAAGGGTAAGAGTTAGGCTTAGGGTGAGGGTTAGGGTTAGGGTTAGGGTTAGGGTTAGGGTAAGGGTTAGGTTTAGGTTTAGGGTTAGGGTTAGGGTAAGTGTTAGGGTTAGGATTAGGGTTAGGGTTAGGGTAAGGTTTAGGGTTAGGGTTAGGTTAAGGGTTAGGGTTAGGTTTAGGGTTAGTTTTAGGGTTAGGGTTAGGGTTAGGTTTAGGATAACGGTTAGGGTTAGGGTTAGGGTAAGGGTAAGTGTTAGTGTTACGGTTAGGGTTACGGTTAGGGTTAGGGGTTAGTGTTAGGGTAAGGGTTAGAGTTAGGGTTAGGGTTAGGGTAACAGTTAAGATTAGGGTTAGGGTTAGGTTAAGGGTAAGTATTAGTGTTAGGGTTAGTGTTAGGGTAAGGGAAAGGGTTAGGGTTAGGTTTAGGGGTTAGGGTTACGGTTAGGGTTAGGGTTAGGGTTAGCATTAGGGTTAGGGTTAGGGTAAGGGTAAGTGTTAGGGTTAGGGTTAGGGTTAGGGTTAGGTTTAAAGTTAGGGTTAGGGTTAGGGTAATGGTTAGGGTTAGGGTTAGGTTTACGGTTACAGTTGGGGTTAAGGTTAGTGTTAGTGTAAGAGTATGTGTTATGGTTAGGGTTAGAGTGAGGGTTAGGTTAACGTTAGGGTAAGGGTAAGGGTTTGGGTTAGGGTTAGGGTTAAGGTAAAGGTAAGGGTTAGGGTAAGGGTTAGGGTTAGGGTAAGCGTAAGGGTTAGGGTAAGGGTTAGGGTTAGGAGTTACGATTAGGGTTAGGTTTCGGTTTAAGGTTAGGGTAAGAGTAAGGGATAGGGTTACTGGTAGGGTTAGGGTTAGGGTTAGGTTTAGGGTTAGGCTTAGGGTAAGTGTGAGAGTTAGGGTTAGGGTTAGGGTTAAAGTTAAGGTTAGGGTTAGGGTTAGGGTAAGGGTAAGGGTTAGGTTTAGGGTTAGGATTAGGTTAGGGTTAGGGTTAGGGTTAGGTTTAGGGAAAGCATAAGGGTTAGGGTTAAGGTTAGGTTTAGAGTTAGGGTTACGGTTAAGGTTAGGGTTAGGTTTCAGGTAAGTGTAAGGGTTAGGGTTAGGTTAGGGTTAGCGTTAGGGTAAGGGTAAGGGTTAGGTTTAGGGTTAGGGTTAGGGTCAAGGTTAGGGTAAGTGTAATTGTTAGGTTTAGCGTTAGGGTTAGGGGTTACGGTTAGGGTTAGGTTTCGGGTTAGGATTAGTGTAAGGGTAAGGGATAGGGTTAGGAATAGGATTAGGGTTAGGGTTAGGTTTAGGGTTACGGTTAGTGTATGTGTAAGAGTTAGGGTTAGGGTTAGTGTTAGGGTAAGGGTAAGGGTTAGGGTTAGGGTTAGGGTAAGGGTTAGGGTTAGGGTTAGTGATAGAGTTACGGTTAGGGTTAGGTTAAGTGTAAGGTTTAGTGTTAGTGTTAGGGTTTGGGTTAGGGTAAGGGTAAGTGTTAGGGTTAGGGTTAAGGTTAGGTTTCGGTTTAGAGTTAGGGTTAGGGTAAGGGTAAGTTTTAGGGTTAGGGTTAGGTTTACGGTGAGGTTTAGGGTTAGGTTTATGGTTACAGTTAGGGTTATGGTTAGGGTTAGGGTAAGAGTATGTGTTACGGTTAGGGTTAGAGTTAGGGTTAGGTTTAGCGTTAGGGTAAGGGTAAGGGTTAGGGTTAGGTTTAAGGTAAGGGTAAGGGTTAGGGTTAGGTTTAGGTAAGGGTTAGGGTTAGTTTTAAGGTAAGGGTAAGGTTTAGGGATAGGGTTAGGGTTAGGGTTAGGGTAAGGGTAAGGGTAAGGGTAAGGTTTAGGTTTAGGGTTGGGTTTAGGGTTAGGTTTAGGATTAGGATAAGGTTAAGGGATAGGGTTTGGGTTAGAGTTAGGGTTAGGGTAAGGGTTAGGGTTAGGTTTAGGGTTAGGGTTGGGTTTAGGGTAAGGATAAGTGTTAGGGTTAGGGTTAGGTTTAGGATAAGGATAAGGGTTAGGGTTAGGGGTTAGGGTTAGGGTAAGGGTTGGGGTTATTGTTAGGTTAGTGGTTAGGTTTAGGGTTCGGTTTAAGGTAAGGTTTAGGGTTAGGGGATATGGTTAGTGTTAGGATTAGGTTAAGGGTTAGGTTTAGGGTTAGGGTTAGGATAAGATTTGGGGTTAGTTTTAGGTTTAGGGTTAGTGTAAGGGTAAGTATTAATGTTAGGGTTAGGGTCAGGGTTAGGGTAAGGGTTAGGGTTAAGGTTAGGGTTAAGGTTAGGGTTAGGGTTAGGGTTAGGGTTAGGGTTAAGGTAAGGCTAAGGTTTAGGGTTAGGGTTAGGGTGAGGGTAAGGCTAAGGGTTAGGGTTAGGATTAGGTTTAGGATTAGGGTAAGGGTTAGGGTTAGGGTTAGGGTTAGGGTTAGGGTAAAGGTAAGGTTTAGGATTAGGGTTAGGGTTAGGTTTAGTGTTGGGGTTAAGGTTAGAGTTAGAGTAAGGGTTAGGGTTAGGGTTAGGCTTAGGTTTAGTGTTAGGTTTAGGGTTACGCTTAGGGTTAGGGTCAGGGTAAGGATATGTGTTAGGGTTAGAGTTAGGGTTAGGGTCAGGTTTAGCGTTAGGGGAAGGGTAAGTGTTAGAGTTAGGGTTAGCGTTAAGGTAAGGGTAAGGGTTAGGGTTAGGGTTAGGTTTAGGGCAAGGGATAGGGTTAGGTTTAGGGCAAGGGTAAGGTTAGGGTTAGGGTTAGGGTTAGGGTTAGGGATAGGGTAAGTGTTAGGGTTAGGGTTGGGGTTAGGGTAAGGGTAAGGGTTAGAGTCAGGGTTAGGGTTAGGGATAGGGTAAGTGTTAGGGTTAGGGTTGGGGTTAGGGTAAGGGTATGGGTTAGGGTTATGGTTAGGGTTAGGTTTAGGGTTTGGGTTAGGATTAGGGTAAGGGTAAGGGTTAGGGTTAAGGTTAGGTTTAGGGGTAGGTTTATGGTTAGGTTTAGGGTAAGGGTAAGGGTTAGGGTTAGGTTTAGGGTTGGGTTTAAGGTTAAGGTTAGGGTTAGGGTAAGGGTAAGGGTTAGGGTTAAGGTTAGGGTTAGGGTTAGGGTAAATGTTAGGGTTAGGCTTAGGGTTAGGTTTAGGGTGAGAGATAGGGTTAGGGTTAGTTTAAGTGTTGGGGTTTGGGTTAGGCTTAGGTTTAGGATAAGGGTTAGGATTAGGGTTAGGGTTATGGTTATGGTTAGGGTTAGGGTTAGGGTTAGGGTTAGAGTTGGAGTTAAGGTTAGGGTTAGGGTTAGATTAAGGGTAAGTGTTAGGGTTAGGGTTAGGGTTAGAGTAAGGTTAAGGATTAGGGTTAGGTTTGAGTTAGGTTTTGGGGTTATTGTTAGGGTTAGGTTTAGGGTACGTGTAAAGGTTAGGGTTAAGATTAGTGTTAGGGTTAGGTTTAGGTTTAGGTTTAGTGTTAGGGTAAGTGTAAAGCTTAGGGTTAAGGTTAGTGTTAGGGTTAGGTTTAGGGTTAGGGTTAGGGTTAGGGTAAGGTTAAGGGTAAGGATTAGGGTTAGGATAAGGGTTAGGTTTAGGGTAAGGGTTAGGGTTGGGGGTTAGGGTTAGGTTTATGGTAAGGGTTGGTGTTAGTGTTAGGGTTAGGGTTAGGGTAAGGGTCAGGATTCGGGTTAGGTTTAGGGTAAGGATTAGGGGTAGGGTTGGGGTTAAGATAGGGGTTACGGTAAGGGTAAGGCTTAGGGTTAGGATTAGGGTTAGGATAGGGGTAAGAGTTAGGGTTAGGGTAAGGGTTAGGGGTTAGGTTTGGTTTTAGGGTTAGGGTAAGGGGTTAGGGTTGGGGTTAGGGTAAGGGTTAGGGTTAGGGGTTAGAGTTAGTGTTAGGGTTAGGTTAAGGGTTAGGGTTAGTGTTAGTGTTGGGGTTAGGGTTAGGATAAGGGTTAGCATTAGTGTTAGGGTTACGGTTAGGGGAAGGGTTAGGCTTAGAGTTAGGGTTAGGGTAAGTGTTAGGGTTCGGGTTAGGGTTAGGGTTAGGTTTGAGGTTATGGTTAGGGTAAGGGTTAGGGTTAGGGTTAGGTTTAGGGTTAGGTTTAGGATAAGGGTTAGGGTTAGGATTAGGTTTAGGGTACGGTTTAGGGTTAGGGTTAGGTTTAGGGTTGCGATTAAGGTTAAGGGTAAGGGTTAGGGTTAGGGTTAGGGTTAGGGAAAGTGTAAGGGTTAGGGTAAGGGTTAGGGTTAGGAGTTACGATTAGGGTTAGCTTTCGGGTTAAGGTCAGGGTAAGAGTAAGGGATAGGGTTACTGGTATTGTTAGGGTTAGGGTTAGGGTTAGGGTTAGGCTTAGTGTAAGAGCGAGAGTTAGGGTTAGGGTTAGGGTTAGAGTTAAGGTTAGGGTTAGGGTTAGGGTAAGGGTAAGGGGTAGGTTTAGGGTTAGGATTAGGTTAGGGTTAGGTTTAGGGTTAGGTTTAAGGAAAGGATAAGGGTTAGGGTTAGGGTTAATGTTAGGGTAAGGGTTAGGGTTAGGTTTAGGGTTAGAGTTAGAGTTAAAGTTAGGGTTAGGGTTAGGGTAAGGGTAAGGGTTAGGTTTAGGGTTAGGAGTAGGTTAGGGTTAGGGTTAGGGTTAGGTTTAGGGAAAGGATAAGGGTTAGGGTTAGAGTTAAGATTAGGGTTAGTGTTAGGGTAAGGGTAATGGTTAGGTTTAGGGTTAGGATTAGGTAAGGTTTAGTGTTAGGGTTAAGTTTAGGGAAAGGGTAAGGGTTAGGGTTAAGGTTAGGTTTAGGCTTAGGGTTAGGGTTAAGGTTAGGGTTAGGGTTACGGTAAGTGTAAGGGTTAGGGTTAGGTTAGGGTTAGCGTTAGGGTAAGGATAAGGGTTAGGGTTATGGTTAGGGTTAGGTTTAGGGTTAGGGATAGGGTTAGGGTTAGGGTTAGGCTTACGGTTAAGGTTAGGGTAAGGGTAAGGGTTAGGGTTAGAGTTAGGGTTAGGGTTAGTGTTGGGGTTAAGGTTCGGGTTAGGTTAAGGGTTAGTGTTAGGGATTAGAGTTAGTGTTACGGTTAGGGTAAGGTCAGGGTTAGGGTTAAGGTTAGGGTTATGGTTAGGATAAGGGTTACATAAGGGTTAGGGTTAGGGTAAGTGTTAGGGTTTGGGTTATGGTTAGGGTTAGTGTAAGTGTTAGGGTTAGGGTTAGGGGTTAGTGTTAGGGTTAGGGTTAGGTTTAGGGTTACGTTTAGTGTTAGGTTAGGGTTTGGGTTAGGGTTAGGGTAAGGGTATGTGTTAGGGTTAGGGTTAGGGTTATGGTTATCCTTAGGGTAATGGTAAGGGTTAGGTTTAGGGTTAATGTTAAGGTAAGGGTAAGGGTTAGGTTTAGGGTTATGGTTAGGTCTAGGGAAAGGGTTAGCGTTAGGATTAGTGTAAGGGTAAGTTTAAGGGTTTGGGTTAGGGTTAGGGTTAGGGTAAGGGTAAGAGTTAGGGTTAGGGTTAGGGTTCAGGTTAGGGTTAGGTTTAGGGTAAGGGTAAGGGTAAGGTTTAGGTTTAGAGTTACGTTTAGGGTTAGCATTAGGGTTAGGGTAAGGGTAAGGGTTAGGGTCAGGGTTAGGGTTAGATATAGGGTAAGGGTTAGGGTTAGGGTTGGGGTTAGAGTGAGGATATGGTTTAGGGTTATGGTTAGGGTTAGGTTTAGGGTTTGGGTTAGGGTCAGGGTAAGGGTAAGGGTTATGGTTAAGGTTAGTTTTAGGGTTAGGTTTAGGGTTAGGGTTAGGGTAAGGGTAAGTGTTAGGGTTAGGTTTAGGGTTGGGTTTAAGGTTAAGGTTAGGGTTATGGTAAGGGTAAGGGTTAGGGTTACGGTTAGGGTTAGGTTTAGGGTAAGTGTTAGGGTTAGGGTTAGGGTTAGGTTTAGGGTGAGAGTTAGGGTTAGGGTTAGTTTAAGTGTTGGGGTTAGGGTTAGGCTTAGGGTTAGGATAAGGGTTAGGATTAGGCTTAGGGTTATGGTTAGGGTAAGGGTTAGGGTTAGGGTTAGGGTTAGGGTTAGAGTTGGAGTTAAGGTTAGGGTTAGGGTTAGATTAAGGGTAAGTGTTAGGGTTAGGGTTAGGGTTAGAGTAAGGTTAAGGATTAGGGTTAGGTTTGGGTTAGGTTTTGGGGTTATTGTTAGAGTTAGGGTTAGGGTAAGTGTAAAGGTTAGGGTTAAGATTAGTGTTAGGGTTAGGTTTAGGTTTAGGGTTAGGGTTAGGGTAAGTGTAAACGTTAGGGTTAAGGTTAGTGTTAGGGTTAGGTTTAGGGTTAGGGTTAGGGTTAGGGTAAGTGTAAGGATTAGGGTTAGGATAAGGGTTAGGTTTAGGGTAAGGGTTAGGGTTGGGGGTTAGGGTTAGGTTTATGGTAAGGGTTGGGGTTAGTGTTAGGGTTAGGGTTAGGGTAAGGGTCAGGATTAGGGTTAGGGTTAGGGTAAGGATTAGGGTTAGGGTTGGGGTTAGGATAGGGGTTACGGTAAGGGTAAGGCTTAGGGTTAGGATTAGGGTTAGGAATAGGGGTAAGAGTTAGGGTTAGGGTTAGGTTTAGGGGTTATGTTTGGTTTTAGGGTTATAGTTAGGAGTTAGGGTGGGGGTTAGGGTAAGGGTTAGGGTTAGGGGTTAGAGTCAGTGTTAGGATTAGGTTAAGGGTTAGGGTTAGGGTTAGTGTTGGGGTTAGGTTTAGGATAAGGGTTAGCGTTAGTGTTAGGATTACGGTTAGGGTAAGGGTTAGGCTTAGAGTTAGGGTTAGGGTAAGTGTTAGGGTTCGGGTTCGGGTTAGGTTTGAGGTTATGGTTAGCGTAAGGGTTAGGGTTAGGGTTAGGGTTAGGTTTAGGGTTAGGTTTAGGATAAGGGTTAGGGTTAGGATTAGGTTTAGGGTAAGGTTTAGGGTTAGGGTTAGGTTTAGGGTTGCGATTAAGGTTAGGGTTAGCGTTAGGTTAAGGGTAAGGGTTAGGGTTAGGGTTAGGGTTAGGGAAAGGGTAAGGGTTAGGATAAGGGTTAGGGTAAGGAGTTACGATTAGGGTTAGCTTTCGGGTTAAGGTTAGGGTAAGAGTAAGGGATAGGGTTACTGGTAGGGTTAGGGTTAGGGTTAGGTTTAGGGTTAGGCTTAGTGTAAGAGTGAGAGTTAGGGTTAGGGTTAGGGTTAGAGTTAAGTTTTGGTTAGGGTTAGGGTAAGGGTAAGGGTAAGGGTTAGGTTTAGGGTTAGGATTAGGTTAGGGTTAGGGTTAGGGTTAGGTTTAAGGAAAGGATAAGGGTTAGGGTTATGGTTAGTGTTAGGGTAAGGGTTAGGGTTAGGGTAAGGGTAAGGGTTAGGTTTAGGGTTAGGAGTAGGTTAGGGTTAGGGTTAGGGTTAGGTTTAGGGAAAGGATAAGGGTTAGGGTTAGAGTTAAGGTTAGGGTTAGGGTTAGGGTAAGGGTAATGGTTTGGTTTAGGGTTAGGATTATGTTAGGGTTAGGGTTAGGGTTAAGTTTAGGGAAAGGGTAAGGGTTAGGGTTAAGGTTAGGTTTAGGGTTAGGGTTAGGGTTAAGGTTAGGGTTAGGGTTACGGTAAGTGTAAGGGTTAGGGTTAGGTTAGGGTTAGCGTTAGGGTAAGGATAAGGGTTAGTGTTATGGTTAGGGTTAGGTTTAGGGTTAGGGATAGGGTTAGGGTTAGGGTTAGGCTTACGGTTAAGATTAGGGTAAGGGTAAGGGTTAGGGTTAGAGGAAGGGTTAGGTTTAGTGTTGGGGTTAAGGTTCGGGTTAGGTTAAGGTTTAGTGTTAGGGATTAGAGTTAGTGTTAGGGTTAGGTTAAGGGTTAGGTTAGGGTTAGGGTTAGGGTTAGGGTTAGGATAAGGGTTACATAAGGGTTAGGGTTAGGGTAAGTGTTAGGGTTAGGGTTAAGGTTAGGGTTAGTGTAAGTGTTAGGGTTAGGGTTAGGGGTTAGTGTTAGGGTTAGGGTTAGTTTTAGGGTTACGTTTAGGGTTAGGTTAGGGTTTGGGTTAGGGTTAGGGTAAGGGTATGTGTTAGGGTTAGGGTTAGGGTTAGGGTTATCCTTAGGGTAATGGTAATGGTTAGGTTTAGGGTTAATGTTAAGGTAAGGGTAAGGGTTAGGGTTAGGGTTAGGGATAGGTCTAGGGAAAGGGTTAGCGTTAGGATTAGGGTAAGGGTAAGTTTAAGGGTTTGGGTCAGGGTTAGGGTTAGGGTAATGGTAAGATTTAGGGTTAGGGTTAGGGTTCAGGTTAGGGTTAGGTTTAGGGTAAGGGTAAGGGTAAGATTTACGGTTAGAGTTACGTTTAGGTTTAGCATTAGGGTTAGGGTAAGGGTAAGGGTTAGGGTCAGGGTTAGGGTTAGGGATAGGGTAAGGGTTAGGGTTAGGGTTGGGGTGAGGGTAAGGGTATGGGTTAGGGTTATGGTTAGGGTTAGGTTTAGGGTTTGGGTTAGGGTTAGGGTAAGGGTAAGGGTTATGGTTAAGGTTAGGTTTAGGGTTAGGTTTAAGGTTAAGGTTAGGGTTAGGGTAAGGGTAAGGGTTAGGGTTAAGTTTAGGCTTAGGGTTAGGGTAAGTGTTAGGGTTAGGGTTAGGGTTAGGTTTAGGGTGAGAGTTAGGGTTAGGGTTAGTTTAAGTGTTGGGGTTAGGGTTAGGCTTAGGGTTAGGATAAGGGTTAGGATTAGGGTTAAGATTAGGGTTAGGGTAAGGGTTAGGGTTAGGGTTAGGGTTAGGGTTAGAGTTGGAGTTAAGGTTAGGGTTAGGGTTAGATTAAGGGTAAGTGTTAGGGTTAGGGTTAGGGTTAGGCTTAGGTTTCGGATAAGTGTTAGGGTTAGGGTTAGGGTTAGTGTTAGGATAAGCGTAAGTGTTAGTGTTAGGGTTATGGTTAGGGTTAGGTTAAGGGTTAGGGTTAGGGTTAGGGTTCGGTTTAGGGTTGGGGTTAAGTTTAGGGTTAAGGTTCGGTTAAGGATAAGGGTTAGGGTTAGGTTAAGGGTTAGGGTTAGGGTTAGGGTTAGGTTTAGCGTAAGGGTTTGGTTAGGGTTAGGGTTAGGTTTAGGGTTAGGGTTAGGGGTTAGGTTTAAGGTTAGGCTTAGGGTAAGGGTTAGGTTTAGGGGTTAGAGATAGTGTTAGGGTTAGTTTAAAGGTTAGGGTTAGGGTTAGGCTTAGGATAAAGGTTATGGTAGGGTTAGGGTTACGGTTAGGGTAAGTGTTATGGTTAGGGTTAGGGTTAGCGTTAGGGTAAGGGTAAGGGTTAGGGTTAGGGTTAGGATAAGGGTAAGGGTTTGGTTTAGGGTTAGTTTTAGGGTTAGGGTTAGAGTAAGTGAAAGGCTTTGGGTTAGGGTTTGGGTAGGCTAAGGTTTAGGGTTAGGGTTAGGTTAAGGGTAAGGGTTAGGTTTAGGGTTATGGTTAGGGTTAGGGTATGGGTAAGGATTAGGGTTAGTATTAGGGTTAGGTTTAGGTTTAAGGTTAGTGTTAGGGTAAAGGTAAGGGTTAGGGTTAAGGTTAGGGTTAGGGTTAGAGTTACGTTTAGGGTTAGGATTAGGGTTATGGTTAAGGTAAGTGTAAGGGTTAGGGTTAGGGTTAGGGTTAGGTCTAGGGTAAGGATTAGCGTTAGGATTAGGGTAAGGGTAAGGTTTAGGGTTTGGGTTATGGTTAGGGTTAGGGTAAGGGTAAGGATTAGGGTTAGGGTTAGGGTTCAGGTTAGGCTTATTATTAGGGTAAGGGTAAGGTTTAGGGTTAGGGTTAGGGTTAGGGTAAGGGGAAGGTTTAGGTTTAGGGTTACGTTTAGGGTTAGGATTAGGGTTAGGGTAAGGGTAAGGGTTAGGGTCAGGGTTAGGTTTAGGGATAGGGTAATGGTTAGGGTTAGGGTTGGGGTTAGGGAAAGGGTATGGGTCAGGGTTATGGTTAGAGTTAGGTTTAGGGTTTGGGTTAGGGTTAGGGTAAGGGTAAGGGTTAGGTTTAAGGTTAGGTTTAGGGTTAGGTTTAGGGTTAGGATTAGGGTAAGGGTAAGGGTTAGGGTTGGGTTTAGGGTTGGGTTTAAGGTTAAGGTTAGGGTTAGGGTAAGTGTAAGGGTTAGGGTTAAGGTTAGGGTTAGGGTTAGGGTAAGGGTTAGGGTTAGGGTTAGGGGTAGCTTGAGTGTGAGAGTTAGGGTTAGGGTTAGTTTAAATGTTGGGGTTAGGGTTAGGGTTAGGGTTAGGATAAGGATTAGGATTAGGGTTAGGGTTAGGTTTAGGGTAAGGGTAAGTATTAGTGTTACGGTTAGGGTTAGGTTTAGGGTAAGAGTTAGGGTTAGGGTTAGGGTTACGTTTACGGTTGGAGTTAAGGTTAGGGTTAGGGTTATATTAAGGGTAAGGATTAGGGTTAGGGTGAGGGTTAGACTTAGGGTTAAGGTTAGGTTAATTGTAAGGGTTAGGGTTAGGTTAAGGGTTAGGGTTAGGGTTAGGGTTAGGTTTAGGTTAAGGATTAGGGTTAGGGTTAGGGTTAGGTTTAGGGTTAGGGTTAGGGGTTAGGTTTAGGGTTAGGGTTAGGGTAAGGGTTAGGTTTAGGGGTTAGAGTTAGTGTTAGGGTTAGTTTAAAGGTTAGGGTTAGGGTTAGGATAAGGGTTAGGGTTAGGGTTAGGGTTACGGTTAGGATAAGTGTTATGGTTAGGGTTAGGGTTATAGTTAGGGGAAGGGGAAGGGTTAAAGTTAGGGTTAGGGTAAGGGTAAGGGTAAGGGTTAGGGTTAGGGTTAGAGTTCAGGTTAGGGTTAGGATTAGGGTAAGGGTAAGGTTTTGGGTTAGAGTTACGTTTAGGGTTAGGATTAGGGTTAGGGTAAGGGTAAGGGTTAGGGTCAGGGTTAGGGTTAGGGATAGTGTAAGGGTTAGGGTTAGGGTTGGGGTTAGGGTAAGGGTATGGGTTAGGGTTAAGGTTAGGGTTACGTTTAGGGTTTGGGTTAGGGTTAGGGTAAGGGTAAGGGTTATGGTTAAGGTTAGGTTTAGGGTTAGGTTTAGGGTTAGGGTTAGGGTAAGGGTAAGTGTTAGGCTTAGGTTTAGGGTTGGGTTTAAGGTTAAGGTTAAGGTTAGGGTAAGGGTAAGGGTTAGGGTTAAGGTTAGGGTTAGGGTTAGGGTAAGTGTTAGGGTTAGGGTTAGGGTTAGGTTTAGGGTGAGAGTTAGGGTTAGGGTTAGTTTAAGTGTTGGGGTTAGGGTTAGGCTTAGGGTTAGGATAAGGGTTAGGATTAGGGTTAGGGTTATGGTTAGGGTAAGGGTTAGGGTTAGGGTTAGGGTTAGGGTTAGAGTTGGAGTTAAGGTTAGGGTTAGGGTTAGATTAAGGGTAAGTGTTAGGGTTAGGGTTAGGGTTAGGGTAAGGGTAAGTGTTAGTGTTAAGGTTAGGGTTAGGGTTAGGGTAAGGGTTAGGTTTATGGTTTGGGTTAGGTTTAGGGTTGGAGTTAAGGTTAGGGTTAGGGTTAGGTTAAGGGTAAGGGTTAGGGTTAGGGTTATGGTTAGGATAAGTGTTAGGGTTAGGGTTAGGGTTAGAGTTAGGGTAAGCGTAAGTGTTAGTGTTAGGGTTAGGGTTAGGGTTAGGTTTAGGTTAAGGGTTAGGGTTAGGGTTAGTTTTAGGGTTAGGGTTGGGGTTAAGTTTAGGGTTAAGTTTAGGTTAAGGGTAAGGGTTAGTGTTAGGGTAAGGGTTAGGGTTAGGTTTAGGTTTAGGTTTAGGGTAAGGGTTAGGGATAGGTTTAGGGCAAGGGTAAGGTTTAGGGTTAGGGTTAGTGTTAGGGTTAGGGTTAGGGTTAGGTTTAGGTTTAGGGTAAGGGTTAGGGTTAGGTTTAGGGTAAGGGTAAGTTTTAGGGTTAGGGTTAGTGTTAGGGTTAGGGTTAGGGTTAGGTTTAGGGTTAGGTTTAGGGGTTAGGTTTAGGGTTACGGTTAGGGTAAGGGTTAGGTTTAGGGGTTAGAGTTAGTGTTAGGGTTATTTTAAAGGTTAGGGTTAGGGTTCGGGTTAGGGTTAGGTTTAGGATAAGGGTTAGGTTTAGATTTAGGGTAAGGGTAAGGTTTAGGGTTAGGGTTAGTGTTAGGGTTAGGGTTAGGGTTAGGTTTAGGTTTAGGGTAAGGGTTAGGGTTAGGTTTAAGGTAAGGGTAAGGTTTAGGGTTAGGGTTAGTGTTAGTGTTAGGGTTAGGGTTAGGTTTAGGGTTAGGTTTAGGGGTTAGGTTTAGGGTTACGGTTAGGGTAAGGGTTAGGTTTAGGGGTTAGGGTTAGTGTTAGGGTTATTTTAACGGTTAGGGTTAGGGTTCGGGTTAGGGTTAGGTTTAGGATAAGGGTTAGGGTTAGATTTAGGGTAAGGGTAAGGTTTAGGGTTAGGGTTAGTGTTAGGGTTAGGGTTAGGGTTACGTTTAGGGTTAGGGTTAGGGTAAGGACTACTGTTAGGGTTAGGGTAATTGTTAGGGTGAGGGCTAGGGTATGGGTTAGGAGAAGGGTAAGTGTTACCGTTAGGGTTAGAGTAAGGGTTAGGGTTAGGGTTAGGTTTAGGTTTAGGTTTAGGGTTAGAGTAAGTGTAAGGGTTTAAGTTAGGGTTAGGGAAGAGTAAGGGTTAGGGTTAGGGTTAGGGTAGGGGTTAGGGTAAGGGTAAGTGTTAGGGTTTAGGATAGGAAAAGGGTAAGGGTTAGAGTTAGGGTTAGGGTTAGGGTTTAGGGTTAGTGTTAGGGGTTAGGGTTAGGGTTGTGGTTAGCGTAAGTGTTAGTCTTGGGGTTAGAGTTAGTATTAGTGTTAGTTTAAAGGTTAGGATTAGGGTTAGGGTTAGGGTTAGGATAAGTGTTAGGTTTGGGTTAAGGTTAGGGTAAGGGTTAGGTTTAGAGTTAGGTTTAGGGTTTGTGTTAGGGGTAAGTTTAGTGTAAGGTTAAGGGTTAGGGTTAAGGTTTAGGGTTAGGTTAAGGTATAGGTTTAGGGTTAGGGTTGGGGTTAGGGTAAGGGTATGTGTTAGGGTTAGGGTTAGGGTTAGGGTTAAGCTAAGGGTTAGGGTTAGGGTTAGGGTTAGGATTAGGATTACGTTTAGGGTTAGGTTAGGGTTTGGGTTAGGGTTAGCTTAAGGGTATGTGTTAGGGTTAGGGTTAGGGTTAGGGTTATCGTTAGGGTAAGGATAAGGGTTAGGTTTATTGTTAGGGTTAAGGTAAAGGTTAGGGTTAGGGTTAGGTCTAGGGTAAAGTTTAGCGTTAGGTTTACGGTGAGGGTAAGATTTAGGGTTTGGGTTAGGGTTAGGGTTAGTGTAAGGGTAAGGGTTAGGGTTAGGGTTAGGGTTCAGGTTAGGGTTAGGATTAGGGTAAGAGTAAGGTTTAGGGTTAGGGTTAGGGTTAGGGTAAGGGTAAGGTTTAGGGTTAGAGTTACGTTTAGGGTTAGGATTAGGGTTAGGGTAAGGGTAAGCGTTAGGGTCAGGGTTAGGGTTAGGGATAGGGTAAGGGTTAGGGTTAGGGTTGGGATTAGGGTAAGGGTATGGGTTAGGGTTATGTTTAGGGTTAGGTTTAGGGTTTGGGTTAGGGTTAGGTAAGGGTAAGGGTTAGGGTTAAGGTTAGGTTTAGGGTTAGGTTTAGGGTTAGGATTAGGGTAAGGGTAAGGGTTAGGGTTAGATTTAGGTTTGGGTATAAGTTAAAGGTTAGGGTTAGGGTAAGGGTAAGGGTTAGGGTTAAGGTTAGGGTTAGGGTTAGGGTAAGGGTTAGGGTTAGCTGTAGGGGTAGGTTTAGGGTGAGAGTTAGGGTTAGGGTTAGTTTAAGTGTTGGGGTTAGGGTTAGGGTTAGGGTTAGGATAAGGGTTAGGATTAGGGTGAGAGCGTTAGGGTAAGGGTATTAGTGTTAGGGTTAGGGCTAGGGCAAGAGTTAGGGTTAGGGTTAGGGTTAGGTTTAGGGTTGGAGTTAAGGTTAGGGTTAGGGTTAGATTAAGGGTAAGGGTTAGGGTAAGGGGTAGGGTTAGTGGTAGACTTAGGGTTAGGATAAGTGTTAGGGTTAGGGTTAGGGTTAGAGTTAGGGTAAGCGTAAGTGTTAGTGTTAGGGTTATGGTTAGGGTTAGGTTAAGGGTTAGGGTTAGGGTTAGGGTTAGGTTTAGGGTTGGGGTTAGGTTTAGGGTTAAGGTTAGGTTAAGGTTAAGGGTTAGGGTTAGGTTAAGGTTTAGGGTTAGTGTTAGGGTTAGGTTTAGGGTAAGGGTTAGGGTTAGGGTTAGGGTTAGGGGTTAGGTTTAGGGTTAGGGTTAGGGTAAGGGTTAGGTTTAGGGGTTAGAGTTAGTGTTAGGGTTAGTTTAAAGGTTAGGGTTAGGGTTAGGGTTAGGATAAGGGTTAGGGTTAGGGTTAGGGTTACGGTTAGGGTAAGTGTTATGGTTAGGGTTAGGGTAAGGTTTAGGGTTACGGTTAGTGTTAGCGTTAGGGTTAGGGTTAGGTTTAGGGTTAGGGTTAGGGTAAGGGTTAGTGTTAGGGTTAGGGTTAGGGTTAGGGGTTAGGGTTAGGGTTAGAGTTAGGTTTAGGGTTAGGGTTAGTGTTAGGATTAGGGTTAGGGTTAGCGTTAGGGTTAGGGTAAGGGTAAGGGTTAGGTTTAGTGTTAGGGTTAGGGTTAGGGTTAGGGTTAGGGTTAGCGTTAGGTTAAGGGTAAGGATTAGGTTTAGGGTTAGGTTTAGGGTTAGGTTTATGGTTACAGTTAGGGTTAGGGTGAGGGTTAGGGTAAGGTTATGTGTTAGGGTTAGGTTAGGGTTAGTGTTAGGGTTAGCGTTAAGGTTAGGGTAAGGGTTAGTGTTAGGGTTAGGGTTAGGGTAAGTGTTAGGGTTAGGGTTAGGGTTAGAGTAAGGTTAAGGATTAGGGTTAGGTTTGGGTTAGGGTTAGGGTTAGCTTTAGGG
This sequence comes from Megascapheus bottae, assembly GCA_024803745.1. Lineage (NCBI taxonomy): Eukaryota > Metazoa > Chordata > Mammalia > Rodentia > Geomyidae > Megascapheus > Megascapheus bottae. The sequence goes on along the minus strand of JANJXV010000556.1, from coordinate 372,178 downwards.
TAAGGGTAAGGTTTAGGGTTAGGGTTAGGGTTAGGGTTAGGGTAAGGGTTAGGGTTAGGTTTAGGGTAAGGGTAAGGTTTAGGGTTAGGGTTAGGGTTAGGGTTATGGTTAGGGTTAGGTTTAGGGTTAGGGTTAGTGTAAGGGTTAGGATTAGGGTTAGGGTTAGGTTTAGGATAAGGGTTAGGGTTAGATTTAGGGTAAGGGTAAGGTTTAGGGTTAGGGTTAGGGTAATGGTTAGGGTGAGGGCTAGGGTATGGTTTAGGAGAAGGGTAAGTGTTAGCGTTAGGGTTAGGGTTAGTGTTAGGGTTAGGGTAAGGGTAAGGATTAGGGTTAGGATTAGGGTTAGGGTTAGGGTAAGGGTTAGGGTTAGGTTTAGAGTTAGGTTTAGGATTAAGGTTAGGGTTAGGGTTAGGGTTAGGTATAGGTTTAGGGTTAGGGTTAGGGTAAGGGTAGGCTTAGGTTTAGGGTTAGGGTAAGGGTAAGGGTTAAGTTTAGGGTTAGGGATAGAGTTACGGTTATGGTTAGGTTAAGGGTAAGGGTTAGGGTTATGGTTAGGGTTATGTTTAGGGTAAGTGTTAGGGTTAGGGGTTAGGGTGAGGGTGAGGGTAAGTGTTAGTGTTAGTGTGAGGGTTAGGGTTAGGTTAAGTGTTGGGGATATGGTTAGGGTTAGGGTTAAGGGTTAGGGTTGGGGTTAGGTTTAGGGTTTGGGGTTAGGATTAGGGTTAGTGTAAGGGTTAGGATTAGGCGTTAGTGTTAGTGTTAGGGTAGGTTAAGGGTTAGGGTTGGTGTTAGGGTTAGGGTTAGGGTAAGGGTAAGAGTTAGGTTTAGGGTTAGGGTAAGGATTAGGGTTAGGGTAAGATAAGTGTTAGTGTTGGAGTTAGTGTTATGGTTATGGTAAGGGTAAGGCTTAGGGTTAGATTTAGGGTTAGGATAAGGGTAACAGTTAGGGTTAGGGTTAGGGTTAGGGGTTAGGGTTAGGGTTAGGGTTAGGGTTAGGGTTTGGGTTAGGATAAGGGTAAGAATTAGGGGTAGGTTTAGGGTTAGGTTTACAGTTACGGTTAGGATAAGGGTTAGCGTTAGGGTTAGGGTTAGGTTTATGGTAAGGGTGAGGGTTAGGGTTAGGGTTAGGGTTAGGGTAAGTGTAGGCTTAGGGTTAGGATTAGGGTTAGGGTAAGGTTTAGGTTTATGGACGGGTTAGGGTTAGGGTAAGTGTTAGGGTTCGCCTTAGGGTTAGGTTTAGGTTTAGGGTAAGGGTTAGGTTTGATAAGGGTTAGGGTTAGGGTTAGGGTTAGTGTAAGGGTAAGTGTTAGTTTTAGGTTATTGTTACGGTTAGGGATAGGGTTAGGTTTAGGGTTAGGTTTAGGGTTAGGGTAAGTGTTAGCGTTAGGTTTAGGGTTAGGGTTAGGGTAAGGTTTAGGGTTAGGGTTAATGTTAGGGTTAGGTTAAGGGTTAGGGTTAGGGTTAGGGTTAGGATAAGGGAAGAGTTAGGGTTAGAGTGAGGATTAGGGTTAGGGTTAGGGTTATGGAAAGGGTTAGGTTTAGGGTTAGGTTTAGGGTTAGGGTAAGAGTTAGGGTTAGGTTTAATTTTAGGGTAAGTTTTAGGGTTAGGTTTAGGGTTAGGTTAAGGGTTAGGGTTAGGGTTAGGTTTAGGATAAGGGTTAGGGTGAGGGTTAGGGTAAGGGTAAGTGTTAGTGTTAGGGTTAGTGTTAAGGTTAGGGTTAGGGGTTAGGGTTAGGGTAAGGTTTAGAGTTAGGGTTAGTTTTAGGGTAGGGTTAAGGTTAGGGTTAGAGTTAGGTTAAGGGTAAGTATTAGGGCTAGGGTTAAGGTTAGGGTAAGAGTAAGGGTTAGGGTTAGGGTTAGGGTTAGGGTCAGCATTGGGTTAGGGTTAGGGTATGGGTAAGTGTTAGGGTTAGGGTTAGAGTTAGGGTTAGGGTTAGGGTTAGGGTTAGAGTTAGGGTTAGGGTTAGGGTTAGGGTTAGAGTTAGGGTTAGGGTAAGGCAAGGGTTATGGTTAGTGTTAGGGTTAGGTTTACGGTTAGGTTTAGGGTTAGTTTTAGGTTTACTGTTAGGGTTACGGTTAGGGTTAGGGTAAGAGTATGTGTTACGGTTAGGGTTAGAGTTATGGTTAGGTTAGGGTTAGGGTTAGGGTTAGGGTTAGGGTTAGGGTAGGGATTGGGTTTGGGTAAGATTAAGGATTAGGGTTAGGATTATGGTTAGGGTTAGGGTAAGGGTTAGGGTTAGGGTCAGGGTTAGGTTTAGGGTTAAGGTTAGGGTTAGGGTTAGGGTTTGGGTTAGGGTAAGGGTAAGGGTTAGGGTTAGGGTAAGGGTAAGGAATAGGGTTAGGTTTAGGGTTAGGGTTAGGTTTAAGTTTAGGGTTAGGGTTAGGGTAAGGTTTAGGGTTAGGATTAGGGATAAGGTTAGGGTTAGGGTTAGGGAAAGGCGAAGGATTAGTTTAGGGTTAGTGTTAGGGTTAGGGTAAGGGTTAGGGTTAGGTTTAGGTTAGGGTTAGGGTTAGGTTTAGGGTTAGGGTTAGGGTTAGGGTAAGGGTAAAGATTTGGGTTAGGATTAGGGTTAGGTTAGGGTAAGGGTAAGGGTTAGGGGTAGGTTTAGGTTTAGGTTTGGGTAAGTGTAAGGTATAGGGTTAGGTTTAGGGTTAGGGGTATGTTTAAGTTTAGGGTTAGGTTTAGGGTATGGGTAAGGGTTAGGGTTAGGGTTAGGGTGAGGGATAAGGTTAGGGTTAGGTTTAGGGTAAGGGGAAGGGTTAGGTTAGTGTTAAGCTTAGGGTTAGGGTAAGGGTTTGGGTTAGGTTTAGGTTTATGGTTAGGGTTAGGGTTAGGGTTAGAGTAAGGTTAAGTGTTAGGGTGAAGTTTAGGGTTAGGGTTAGGTTTAGGGTTAGGGTTAGGGTAAGGGTAAGGGTTAGGTTTAGTGTTAGGGTTAGCTTTTGGGTTAGGGTTAGGATTAGGGTTAGGGAAAGGATAAGAGTTAGGGTAAAGTTTAGGTTTAGGGTTAGGGTTAAGGTGAGGGTAAGGGTTAGGGTTATGTTTAGGGTTAGGGTGAGGGTTAGTGTAAGTGTACGTTTAGGGTTAGGTTTAGGGTAAGTGTAAGGGTTAGGGTTAGTGTTAGGGTTATGTTTACTTTTAGGGTTAGGGTTAGGGTAAGTGTAAAGGTTAGGGTTAAGGTTAGTGTTAGGGTTAGGTTTAGGGTTAGGGTTAGGGTTAGGGTTATGGTAAGGTTAAGATTAGGGTTAGGATTAGGGTTAGGGTTAGGGTAAGGGTTAGGGTTAGGGTTAGGGTAAGGGTTAGGGTAGGGTTAGGGTTAGGGTTAGGTTAGGGTTAGGGTTAGGGTTAGGTTTAGGTTTAGGTTTAGGGTTAGGATTAGGGTTAGGGTAAGGGTAGGTTTAGGGTTAGGGTTAGGGTAAGTGTAAGGGTTAGGTTTAGGGTTAGGGATAGAGTTACGGTTAGGGTTAGGTTAAGGGTAAGGGTTAGGGTTAGGGTTAGGGTTAGGTTTAGGGTAAGGGTTAGGGTTAGGGGTTAGGGTGAGGGTTAGGGTAAGTGTTAGGGTTAGTGTGAGGGTTAGGGTTAGGGTAAGGGTTAGGGTTAGGGTTAGGGTAATGATTAGGGTTAGTGTTAGGGTTAGGGAAGCGCTTAGGATAAGGGTAAGACTTAGGGTTAGGGTTAGGGTTAGGAAAAAGGTAAGAGTTAGGGTTAGGGTTAGGGTTAGGGGTTAGGGTTGGGGTTATGGTTAGGGTTAGGGGTTAGGATTAGGGTTAGGGTAAGGGTTAGGGTTCGGGGTTAGAGTTAGTGTTAGGGTAGGCTAAGGGTTAGGGTTAGGGTAAGGGTTAGCGTTAGGGTTAGGGTTAGGATTAGGGTAAGGGATAGAGTTAGGGTTAGGTTTACGGTTAGGGTAAGTGTTAGGGTTAGGGTTAGGGTTAGGGTTAGGGTTAGGGTAAGGGTTATGGTTAGGGTTAGGTTTAGGGTTAGTGTAAGATTTAGGGTTAGGGTTAGGGTTAGGGTTACGGTTAGGATAAGGGTTAGCCTTAGGGCTAAGGTTAGGGTTGGGGTTATGGTTAGGGTTAGGGGTTAGGATTAGGTTTAGGGTAAGTGTTAGGGTTCGGGGTTAGAGTTAGTGTTCGGGTAGGTTAAGTGTTAGGGTTAGGGTAAGGGTTAGCGTTAGGGTTAGGGTTAGGATTAGGGTAAGGGATAGGTTTAGGGTTAGGTTTACGGTTAGGGTTAGGGTTAGGGTTAGGGTTAGGGTAAGGGTTAGGGTAGGGTTAGGGTTAGGGTTAGGTTAGGGTTAGGGTTAGGGTTAGGTTTAGGTTTAGGTTTAGGGTTAGGATTAGGGTTAGGGTAAGGGTAGGTTTAGGGTTAGGGTTAGGGTAAGTGTAAGGGTTAGGTTTAGGGTTAGGGATAGAGTTACGGTTAGGGTTAGGTTAAGGGTAAGGGTTAGGGTTAGGGTTAGGGTTAGGTTTAGGGTAAGGGTTAGGGTTAGGGGTTAGGGTGAGGGTTAGGGTAAGTGTTAGGGTTAGTGTGAGGGTTAGGGTTAGGGTAAGGGTTAGGGTTAGGGTTAGGGTAATGATTAGGGTTAGTGTTAGGGTTAGGGAAGCGCTTAGGATAAGGGTAAGACTTAGGGTTAGGGTTAGGGTTAGGAAAAAGGTAAGAGTTAGGGTTAGGGTTAGGGTTAGGGGTTAGGGTTGGGGTTATGGTTAGGGTTAGGGGTTAGGATTAGGGTTAGGGTAAGGGTTAGGGTTCGGGGTTAGAGTTAGTGTTAGGGTAGGCTAAGGGTTAGGGTTAGGGTAAGGGTTAGCGTTAGGGTTAGGGTTAGGATTAGGGTAAGGGATAGAGTTAGGGTTAGGTTTACGGTTAGGGTAAGTGTTAGGGTTAGGGTTAGGGTTAGGGTTAGGGTTAGGGTAAGGGTTATGGTTAGGGTTAGGTTTAGGGTTAGTGTAAGATTTAGGGTTAGGGTTAGGGTTAGGGTTACGGTTAGGATAAGGGTTAGCCTTAGGGCTAAGGTTAGGGTTGGGGTTATGGTTAGGGTTAGGGGTTAGGATTAGGTTTAGGGTAAGTGTTAGGGTTCGGGGTTAGAGTTAGTGTTCGGGTAGGTTAAGTGTTAGGGTTAGGGTAAGGGTTAGCGTTAGGGTTAGGGTTAGGATTAGGGTAAGGGATAGGTTTAGGGTTAGGTTTACGGTTAGGGTAAGTGTTAGGGTTAGGGTTAGGGTTAGGGTAAGGGTTATGGTTAGGGTTAGGTTCAGTGTTAGTGTAAGTGTTAGGGTTAGGGTTAGTGTTACGGTTAGGATAAGGGTTAGCGTTAGGGCTAGGGTTAGGGTTAGGGCAAGGGTGAGGGTTAGGTTTAGTGTTAGGGTTAGGGTAAGTGTTAGGTTTAGGGTTAGGGTTTGGGTTACGGTAAGGTTTAGGGTTAGGGTTACGGTTAGGGTTAGGGTAAGGGTTAGGGTTAGCGTTAGGGTTAGGTTTAGGTTTAGGGTAAGGGTTAGGTTTAGGGTAAGGGTTAGGGTTAGGGTTAGGGTTAGGGTAAGGCTAAGTGTTAGTTTTAGGGTTAGTTTTATGGTTAGGGTAAGGGTTAGGGTTAGGGTTAGGTTTAGGTTTAGGGTAAGGGTAAGGGTTACGGTTAGGGTTAGGGTAAGGTTTATGGTTAAGGTTAGGGTTAGGGTAAGGGTAAGGGTTAGGTTAGGGTTTTGGTTAGGGTTAGGGTTAGGGTAAGGGTTCGGGTTCGGGTAGGATTAGGGTAAGGGTAAGGCTAAGGGTTAGGGTTAGGTTTAGGTTTAGGATTAGGGTAAGGATAAGTGTTAGGATTAGGGTTAGGGTTAGGATAAGGGTAAGGGTTAGGGTTAGTGTTAGGGTTAGGGGTTAGGTTTAGGGTTAGGATTAGGATAAGTTTTAGGGTTAGGGTTAGGGTTAGGGTTAGGGTAAGGGTAAGTGTTAGTTTTAGGGTTAGGGTTAGGGTTAGGGTTAGCATTAGGTTTAGGGTTGGGGTTAAGGTTAGGGTTAGGGTTAGTGTAAGGGTAAGGGTTAGGGTTATTGTTAGGGTTAGAGTTAGGGTTAGGGTTAGGGTTAAGGTTAGTGTTAGGGTTACGGTAAGGGTAAGGTTTAGGTTAGGGTTAGGGTTAGAGTTAGGATAAGGGTTAGGGTTTGGGTTAGGGTTAGGTTTAGGGTTAGGGTTAGGATTAATGTAAGGGTAAGGATTAGGGTTAAGGTTAGGTTTAGGGTTATGGTTAGGTTTAGGGTAAGGGTAAGGGTTATGGTTAGGTTTCGGGTTAGCTTTAGGGTAAGGGTAAGGGTTAGGTTGAGGGTTAGGGTTGGGGTTAGGGTTAGGGAAAGGATAAGGGTTAGGGTTAAAGTTAGGTTTACGGTTAGGGTTAGGGTTAAGGTTAGGTTTGGGTTAGGGTTAGGTTTAGGTTTTGGGTTAGTGTAAGGATTTGGATTAGTGTTAGGTAAGGGTTAGGGTTAGGGTTAGGGTTAGCATTAAGGTTAGGGTTAGGGTTAGGGTAAGGGTAAGGGTTAGGGTTAAAGTTAGGTTTTGGGTTAGGATTAGGGTTAAGGTAGATTAGGGTTAGGGTAAGGGCAAGGGTTAGGGTTAGGTTTAGGGTTAGGGTTAGGGTAAATGTAAGGGTTAGGATTAGGGTTAGGGTTAGGTTTAGGTTTAGGATTAGGGTTAGGTTAAGAGTAAGTGTTAGAGTAAGCATTAGGGTTACGGTTAGAATAAGGGTTAGGGTTAGGGTAACTGTAAGGGTTAAGTTAGGGTTAAGGATAGGTTTAGGGTAAGTGTAAGGGTTAGGGTTAGTGTCCGGGTTAGGGTAAGGGTTAAGGTAAGGGTTAGGGTTAAGTTAGGGTTAAGGTTAGGTTTAGGGTTAGGGTTAGGTTTAGGGTAAGGGTAAGGGTAAGGGTTAGGGTTAGGTTTCGGGTTAGCTTTAGGGTAAGGGCAACGGTTAGGTTGAGGGTTAGGGTTGGGGTTAGCGTTAGGGAAAGATTAAGGTTTAGGGTTAAAGTTAGGTTTACGGTTAGGGTTAGGGTTAAGGTTAGGTTTGGGTTAGGGTTAGGTTTAGGGTTTGGGTTAGTGTAAGGGTAAGGATTTGGATTAGGGTTAGGGTTAGGGTTAGGATTAGGGTTAGGGTTAGGGTAAGGTTTAGGGTTAGTTTAGGGTTAGGGTTAGGTTTAGGGTTAGGGTTAGAGTTAGGTTTAGGGTTTGGGTTAGGGTAAGGGTTTTGGTTAGAGGTTAGGGTTAGGGTTAGGGTTAGGGTAAGTGTAAGGGTTAGGTTAGGGTTAGGGTTAGGGTAAATGTAAGGGTTAGGGTTAGGGTCCAGTTAAGGGTAATGGTTAGGGTAAGGGTTATGGTTAGGGGTTAGGGTTAGGGTTAGGGTAATGGTTGGGGTTAGTGTTAGGGTAGGGTTATGGTAAGGGTTAGGGTTATGGTTAGGGTTAGGGTAAGGGTCAGGGTTAGGGTTAGGGTTAGGGGTTAGGATTAGGGTTATGGTTATGGTAGTGTTAGGGTTAGGGGTTACGGTTAGGGTTAGGGTAAGGGTAAGTGTTAGTTTTAGGGTTAGGGTTAAGGTTAGGGTAAGGGTTAGGGTTAGGGTTAGCGTTAGGTTTAGGGTTGGGGTTAAGGTTAGGGTTAGGGTTAGTGTAAGCGTAAGGGTTAGGGTTATTTTTAGGGTTAAGGTTAAGGTTATGTTAAGGGTAAGGTTTAGGTTTAGGTTAGGGTTAGGGGTTAGGGTAAGGTAAGAGATAAGGTTAGGGATAGGGTTAGGGTTAGGGTTAAGTTTAGGGTTATGTTTAGGGTAAGAGTAAGGGTTAGGGTCACGGTTAGGTTTAGGGTTAAGGTTATTGTTAGGGTTAGGGTAAGGGTAAGGGTTAGGGTTAGGGTTAGGATTAGGGTAAGGGTAAGGATTAGGGTTAAGGTTAGGTTTAGGGTTAGGGTTAGGTTTAATGTAAGGGTAAGGGTTAGGGTTAGCTTTCGGGTTAGCTTTAGGGTAAGGGCAAGGGTTAAGTTTAGGGTTAGGTTTAGGGTTAGGGTAAGGGAAAGGATAAAGTTTAGGGTTAAGTTTAGGTTTAGGGTTAGGGTTAGGGTTAAGGTTAGGTTTGGGTTAGGGTCAGGGTAAGGGTTAGGGTTAGGTTTAGGGTTTGGGTAGTGTAAGTGTAAGGATTTGGATTAGGGTTAGGGTTAGGGTTAGGGTTACGGTTAGGGTTAGGGTAAGGGTAAGGGTTAGGTTTAGGGTTACGGTTAGTGGTTAGGTTAAGGGTTATGGTTAGGGTTAGGGTTAGGATTAGGGTTAGGGTAAGGGTTAGGGTTAGGGGGTTGGGTTATGGTTAGGGTTAGGGTTAGGGTAAGTGTAAGTGTTAGGTTAGGCTTAGGGTTAGGGTAACTGTATGGGTTAGGGTTAGGGTCCGGGTTAGGGTAAGGGTTAGGGTAAGGGTTAGGGTTAAAGTTATGGTTAGGGTTAAGTTAAGGGTAAGGGTTAGGGTTAGGGTTAGGGTAAGGGTTAGGGTTAGGGGTTAGGGTTAGGGTTAGAGTAATGGTTGGGGTTAGTGTTAGGGTTAGGGTTAGGGTAAGGGTAAGGAATAGGGTTAGGTTTAGGGTTAGGGTTAGGTTTAAGTTTAGGGTTAGGGTTAGGGTAAGGTTTAGGGTTAGGATTAGGGATAAGGTTAGGGTTAGGGTTAGGGAAAGGCGAAGGATTAGTTTAGGGTTAGTGTTAGGGTTAGGGTAAGGGTTAGGGTTAGGTTTAGGTTAGGGTTAGGGTTAGGTTTAGGGTTAGGGTTAGGGTTAGGGTAAGGGTAAAGATTTGGGTTAGGATTAGGGTTAGGTTAGGGTAAGGGTAAGGGTTAGGGGTAGGTTTAGGTTTAGGTTTGGGTAAGTGTAAGGTATAGGGTTAGGTTTAGGGTTAGGGGTATGTTTAAGTTTAGGGTTAGGTTTAGGGTATGGGTAAGGGTTAGGGTTAGGGTTAGGGTGAGGGATAAGGTTAGGGTTAGGTTTAGGGTAAGGGGAAGGGTTAGGTTAGTGTTAAGCTTAGGGTTAGGGTAAGGGTTTGGGTTAGGTTTAGGTTTATGGTTAGGGTTAGGGTTAGGGTTAGAGTAAGGTTAAGTGTTAGGGTGAAGTTTAGGGTTAGGGTTAGGTTTAGGGTTAGGGTTAGGGTAAGGGTAAGGGTTAGGTTTAGTGTTAGGGTTAGCTTTTGGGTTAGGGTTAGGATTAGGGTTAGGGAAAGGATAAGAGTTAGGGTAAAGTTTAGGTTTAGGGTTAGGGTTAAGGTGAGGGTAAGGGTTAGGGTTATGTTTAGGGTTAGGGTGAGGGTTAGTGTAAGTGTACGTTTAGGGTTAGGTTTAGGGTAAGTGTAAGGGTTAGGGTTAGTGTTAGGGTTATGTTTACTTTTAGGGTTAGGGTTAGGGTAAGTGTAAAGGTTAGGGTTAAGGTTAGTGTTAGGGTTAGGTTTAGGGTTAGGGTTAGGGTTAGGGTTATGGTAAGGTTAAGATTAGGGTTAGGATTAGGGTTAGGGTTAGGGTAAGGGTTAGGGTTAGGGTTAGGGTAAGGGTTAGGGTAGGGTTAGGGTTAGGGTTAGGTTAGGGTTAGGGTTAGGGTTAGGGTTAGGTTTAGGTTTAGGTTTAGGGTTAGGATTAGGGTTAGGGTAAGGGTAGGTTTAGGGTTAGGGTTAGGGTAAGTGTAAGGGTTAGGTTTAGGGTTAGGGATAGAGTTACGGTTAGGGTTAGGTTAAGGGTAAGGGTTAGGGTTAGGGTTAGGGTTAGGTTTAGGGTAAGGGTTAGGGTTAGGGGTTAGGGTGAGGGTTAGGGTAAGTGTTAGGGTTAGTGTGAGGGTTAGGGTTAGGGTAAGGGTTAGGGTTAGGGTTAGGGTAATGATTAGGGTTAGTGTTAGGGTTAGGGAAGCGCTTAGGATAAGGGTAAGGCTTAGGGTTAGGGTTAGGGTTAGGAAAAAGGTAAGAGTTAGGGTTAGGGTTAGGGTTAGGGGTTAGGGTTGGGGTTATGGTTAGGGTTAGGGGTTAGGATTAGGGTTAGGGTAAGGGTTAGGGTTCGGGGTTAGAGTTAGTGTTAGGGTAGGCTAAGGGTTAGGGTTAGGGTAAGGGTTAGCGTTAGGGTTAGGGTTAGGATTAGGGTAAGGGATAGAGTTAGGGTTAGGTTTACGGTTAGGGTAAGTGTTAGGGTTAGGGTTAGGGTTAGGGTTAGGGTTAGGGTAAGGGTTATGGTTAGGGTTAGGTTTAGGGTTAGTGTAAGATTTAGGGTTAGGGTTAGGGTTAGGGTTACGGTTAGGATAAGGGTTAGCCTTAGGGCTAAGGTTAGGGTTGGGGTTATGGTTAGGGTTAGGGGTTAGGATTAGGTTTAGGGTAAGTGTTAGGGTTCGGGGTTAGAGTTAGTGTTCGGGTAGGTTAAGTGTTAGGGTTAGGGTAAGGGTTAGCGTTAGGGTTAGGGTTAGGATTAGGGTAAGGGATAGGTTTAGGGTTAGGTTTACGGTTAGGGTAAGTGTTAGGGTTAGGGTTAGGGTTAGGGTAAGGGTTATGGTTAGGGTTAGGTTCAGTGTTAGTGTAAGTGTTAGGGTTAGGGTTAGGGTTACGGTTAGGATAAGGGTTAGCGTTAGGGCTAGGGTTAGGGTTAGGGCAAGGGTGAGGGTTAGGTTTAGTGTTAGGGTTAGGGTAAGTGTTAGGTTTAGGGTTAGGGTTTGGGTTACGGTAAGGTTTAGGGTTAGGGTTACGGTTAGGGTTAGGGTAAGGGTTAGGGTTAGCGTTAGGGTTAGGTTTAGGTTTAGGGTAAGGGTTAGGTTTAGGGTAAGGGTTAGGGTTAGGGTTAGGGTTAGGGTAAGGCTAAGTGTTAGTTTTAGGGTTAGTTTTATGGTTAGGGTAAGGGTTAGGGTTAGGGTTAGGGTTAGGTTTAGGTTTAGGGTAAGGGTAAGGGTTACGGTTAGGGTTAGGGTAAGGTTTATGGTTAAGGTTAGGGTTAGGGTAAGGGTAAGGGTTAGGTTAGGGTTTTGGTTAGGGTTAGGGTTAGGGTAAGGGTTCGGGTTCGGGTAGGATTAGGGTAAGGGTAAGGCTAAGGGTTAGGGTTAGGTTTAGGTTTAGGATTAGGGTAAGGATAAGTGTTAGGATTAGGGTTAGGGTTAGGATAAGGGTAAGGGTTAGGGTTAGTGTTAGGGTTAGGGGTTAGGTTTAGGGTTAGGATTAGGATAAGTTTTAGGGTTAGGGTTAGGGTTAGGGTTAGGGTAAGGGTAAGTGTTAGTTTTAGGGTTAGGGTTAGGGTTAGGGTTAGCATTAGGTTTAGGGTTGGGGTTAAGGTTAGGGTTAGGGTTAGTGTAAGGGTAAGGGTTAGGGTTATTGTTAGGGTTAGGGTTAGGGTTAGGGTTAGGGTTAGGGTTAAGGTTAGTGTTAGGGTTACGGTAAGGGTAAGGTTTAGGTTAGGGTTAGGGTTAGAGTTAGGATAAGGGTTAGGGTTAGGGTTAGGGTTAGGTTTAGGGTTAGGGTTAGGATTAATGTAAGGGTAAGGATTAGGGTTAAGGTTAGGTTTAGGGTTAGGGTTAGGTTTAGGGTAAGGGTAAGGGTTATGGTTAGGTTTCGGGTTAGCTTTAGGGTAAGGGTAAGGGTTAGGTTGAGGGTTAGGGTTGGGGTTAGGGTTAGGGAAAGGATAAGGGTTAGGGTTAAAGTTAGGTTTACGGTTAGGGTTAGGGTTAAGGTTAGGTTTGGGTTAGGGTTAGGTTTAGGTTTTGGGTTAGTGTAAGGATTTGGATTAGTGTTAGGGTAAGGGTTAGGGTTAGGGTTAGGATTAGCATTAAGGTTAGGGTTAGGGTTATGTTAAGGGGAAGGTTTAGGTTTAGGTTAGGGTTAGGGGTTAGGGTAAGGTAAGAGATAAGGTTAGGGATAGGGTTAGGGTTAGGGTTAAGTTTAGGGTTATGTTTAGGGTAAGAGTAAGGGTTAGGGTCACGGTTAGGTTTAGGGTTAGGGTTAGGTTTAATGTAAGGGTAAGGGTTAGGGTTAGCTTTCGGGTTAGCTTTAGGGTAAGGGTAAGGATTAGGGTTAAGGTTAGGTTTAGGGTTAGGGTAAGGGAAAGGATAAAGTTTAGGGTTAAGTTTAGGTTTAGGGTTAGGGTTAGGGTTAAGGTTAGGTTTGGGTTAGGGTCAGGGTAAGGGTTAGGGTTAGGTTTAGGGTTTGGGTAGTGTAAGTGTAAGGATTTGGATTAGGGTAAGGGTAAGGGTTAGGGTTAGCTTTCGGGTTAGCTTTAGGGTAAGGGCAAGGGTTAAGTTTAGGGTTAGGTTTAGGGTTAGGGTAAGGGAAAGGATAAAGTTTAGGGTTAAGTTTAGGTTTAGGGTTAGGGTTAGGGTTAAGGTTAGTTTTGGGTTAGGGTCAGGGTAAGGGTTAGGGTTAGGTTTAGGGTTTGGGTAGTGTAAGGGTAAGGATTTGGATTAGGGTTAGGGTTAGGGTTAGGGTTACGGTTAGGGTTAGGGTAAGGGTAAGGGTTAGGTTTAGGGTTATGGTTAGTGGTTAGGTTAAGGGTTATGGTTAGGGTTAGGGTTAGGATTAGGGTTAGGGTAAGGGTTAGGGTTAGGGGGTTGGGTTATGGTTAGGGTTAGGGTTAGGGTAAGTGTAAGTGTTAGGTTAGGCTTAGGGTTAGGGTAACTGTATGGGTTAGGGTTAGGGTCCGGGTTAGGGTAAGGGTTAGGGTAAGGGTTAGGGTTACAGTTATGGTTAGGGTTAAGTTAAGGGTAAGGGTTAGGGTTAGGGTTAGGGTAAGGGTTAGGGTTAGGGGTTAGGGTTAGGGTTAGAGTAATGGTTGGGGTTAGTGTTAGGGTTAGGGTTAGGGTAAGGGTTAGTGTTAGGGTTAGGGTTAGGGTAAGGGTCAGGGTTAGGGTTAGGGTTAGAGGTTAGGATTAGGGTTATGGTTAGGGTACTCTTAGGGTTAGGGGTTACGGTTTGGGTTAGGGTTAAGGTTAGGGTAAGGTTAAGTGTTAGTTTTAGGGTTAAGCTTAGGGTTAGGGTTAGGTTTAGCGTTAGGTTTAGGGTTGGGGTTAAGGTTAGGGTTAGGGTTAGTGTAAGGGTAAGGGTTAGGGTTAGGTTTAGGGTTTGGGTAGTGTAAGGGTAAGGATTTGGATTAGGGTTAGGGTTAGGGTTAGGGTTACGGTTAGGGTTAGGGTAAGGGTAAGGGTTAGGTTTAGGGTTACGGTTAGTTGTTAGGTTAAGGGTTATGGTTAGGGTTAGGGTTAGGATTAGGGTTAGGGTAAGGGTTAGGGTTAGGGGGTAGGGTTATAGTTAGGGTTAGGGTTAGGGTAAGTGTAAGTGTTAGGTTAGGCTTAGGGTTAGGGTAAGTGTATGGGTTAGGGTTAGGGTCCGGGTTAGGGTAAGGGTTAGGGTAAGGGTTAGGGTTACAGTTATGGTTAGGGTTAAGTTAAGGGTAAGGGTTAGGGTTAGGGTTAGGGTAAGGGTTAGGGTTAGGGGTTAGGGTTAGGGTTAGAGTAATGGTTGGGGTTAGTGTTAGGGTTAGGGTTAGGGTAAGGGTTAGTGTTAGGGTTAGGGTTAGGGTAAGGGTCAGGGTTAGGGTTAGGGTTAGAGGTTAGGATTAGGGTTATGGTTAGGGTACTCTTAGGGTTAGGGGTTACGGTTTGGGTTAGGGTTAAGGTTAGGGTAAGGTTGGTTAAGTGTTAGTTTTAGGGTTAAGCTTAGGGTTAGGGTTAGGTTAGCGTTAGGTTTAGGGTTGGGGTTAAGGTTAGGTTTGGGTTAGGGTCAGGGTAAGGGTTAGGGTTAGGTTAGGGTTTGGGTAGTGTAAGTGTAAGGATTTGGATTAGGGTTAGGGTTAGGGTTAGGGTTACGGTTAGGGTTAGGGTAAGGGTAAGGGTTAGGTTTAGGTTACGGTTAGTGGTTAGGTTAAGGGTTATGGTTAGGGTTAGGGTTAGGATTAGGGTTAGGGTAAGGGTTAGGTTAGGGGGTTGGGTAATGGTTAGGGTTAGGGTTAGGGTAAGTGTAAGTGTTAGGTTAGGCTTAGGGTTAGGGTAACTGTATGGGTTAGGGTTAGGGTCCGGGTTAGGGTAAGGGTTAGGGTAAGGGTTAGGGTTAAAGTTATGGTTAGGGTTAAGTTAAGGGTAAGGGTTAGGGTTAGGGTTAGGGTAAGGGTTAGGGTTAGGGGTTAGGGTTAGGGTTAGAGTAATGGTTGGGGTTAGTGTTAGGGTTAGGGTTAGGGTAAGGGTAAGGAATAGGGTTAGGTTTAGGGTTAGGGTTAGGTTTAAGTTTAGGGTTAGGGTTAGGGTAAGGTTTAGGGTTAGGATTAGGGATAAGGTTAGGGTTAGGGTTAGGGAAAGGCGAAGGATTAGTTTAGGGTTAGTGTTAGGGTTAGGGTAAGGGTTAGGGTTAGGTTTAGGTTAGGGTTAGGGTTAGGTTTAGGGTTAGGGTTAGGGTTAGGGTAAGGGTAAAGATTTGGGTTAGGATTAGGGTTAGGTTAGGGTAAGGGTAAGGGTTAGGGGTAGGTTTAGGTTTAGGTTTGGGTAAGTGTAAGGTATAGGGTTAGGTTTAGGGTTAGGGGTATGTTTAAGTTTAGGGTTAGGTTTAGGGTATGGGTAAGGGTTAGGGTTAGGGTTAGGGTGAGGGATAAGGTTAGGGTTAGGTTTAGGGTAAGGGGAAGGGTTAGGTTAGTGTTAAGCTTAGGGTTAGGGTAAGGGTTTGGGTTAGGTTTAGGTTTATGGTTAGGGTTA
>JANJXV010000556.1:310000-355000 GCA_024803745.1 Megascapheus bottae | reverse complement strand
GGTAAGGGTAAGGGTTAGGTTGAGGGTTAGGGTTGGGGTTAGGGTTAGGGAAAGGATAAGGGTTAGGGTTAAAGTTAGGTTTACGGTTAGGGTTAGGGTTAAGGTTAGGTTTGGGTTAGGGTTAGGTTTAGGTTTTGGGTTAGTGTAAGGATTTGGATTAGTGTTAGGGTAAGGGTTAGGGTTAGGGTTAGGATTAGCATTAAGGTTAGGGTTAGGGTTATGTTAAGGGGAAGGTTTAGGTTTAGGTTAGGGTTAGGGGTTAGGGTAAGGTAAGAGATAAGGTTAGGGATAGGGTTAGGGTTAGGGTTAAGTTTAGGGTTATGTTTAGGGTAAGAGTAAGGGTTAGGGTCACGGTTAGGTTTAGGGTTAAGGTTATGGTTAGGGTTAGGGTAAGGGTAAGGGTTAGGGTTAGGGTTAGGATTAGGGTAAGGGTAAGGATTAGGGTTAAGGTTAGGTTTAGGGTTAGGGTTAGGTTTAATGTAAGGGTAAGGGTTAGGGTTAGCTTTCGGGTTAGCTTTAGGGTAAGGGCAAGGGTTAAGTTTAGGGTTAGGTTTAGGGTTAGGGTAAGGGAAAGGATAAAGTTTAGGGTTAAGTTTAGGTTTAGGGTTAGGGTTAGGGTTAAGGTTAGTTTTGGGTTAGGGTCAGGGTAAGGGTTAGGGTTAGGTTTAGGGTTTGGGTAGTGTAAGGGTAAGGATTTGGATTAGGGTTAGGGTTAGGGTTAGGGTTACGGTTAGGGTTAGGGTAAGGGTAAGGGTTAGGTTTAGGGTTATGGTTAGTGGTTAGGTTAAGGGTTATGGTTAGGGTTAGGGTTAGGATTAGGGTTAGGGTAAGGGTTAGGGTTAGGGGGTTGGGTTATGGTTAGGGTTAGGGTTAGGGTAAGTGTAAGTGTTAGGTTAGGCTTAGGGTTAGGGTAACTGTATGGGTTAGGGTTAGGGTCCGGGTTAGGGTAAGGGTTAGGGTAAGGGTTAGGGTTACAGTTATGGTTAGGGTTAAGTTAAGGGTAAGGGTTAGGGTTAGGGTTAGGGTAAGGGTTAGGGTTAGGGGTTAGGGTTAGGGTTAGAGTAATGGTTGGGGTTAGTGTTAGGGTTAGGGTTAGGGTAAGGGTTAGTGTTAGGGTTAGGGTTAGGGTAAGGGTCAGGGTTAGGGTTAGGGTTAGAGGTTAGGATTAGGGTTATGGTTAGGGTACTCTTAGGGTTAGGGGTTACGGTTTGGGTTAGGGTTAAGGTTAGGGTAAGGTTAAGTGTTAGTTTTAGGGTTAAGCTTAGGGTTAGGGTTAGGTTTAGCGTTAGGTTTAGGGTTGGGGTTAAGGTTAGGGTTAGGGTTAGTGTAAGGGTAAGGGTTAGGGTTAGGTTTAGGGTTTGGGTAGTGTAAGGGTAAGGATTTGGATTAGGGTTAGGGTTAGGGTTAGGGTTACGGTTAGGGTTAGGGTAAGGGTAAGGGTTAGGTTTAGGGTTACGGTTAGTTGTTAGGTTAAGGGTTATGGTTAGGGTTAGGGTTAGGATTAGGGTTAGGGTAAGGGTTAGGGTTAGGGGGTTGGGTTATGGTTAGGGTTAGGGTTAGGGTAAGTGTAAGTGTTAGGTTAGGCTTAGGGTTAGGGTAAGTGTATGGGTTAGGGTTAGGGTCCGGGTTAGGGTAAGGGTTAGGGTAAGGGTTAGGGTTACAGTTATGGTTAGGGTTAAGTTAAGGGTAAGGGTTAGGGTTAGGGTTAGGGTAAGGGTTAGGGTTAGGGGTTAGGGTTAGGGTTAGAGTAATGGTTGGGGTTAGTGTTAGGGTTAGGGTTAGGGTAAGGGTTAGTGTTAGGGTTAGGGTTAGGGTAAGGGTCAGGGTTAGGGTTAGGGTTAGAGGTTAGGATTAGGGTTATGGTTAGGGTACTCTTAGGGTTAGGGGTTACGGTTTGGGTTAGGGTTAAGGTTAGGGTAAGGTTAAGTGTTAGTTTTAGGGTTAAGCTTAGGGTTAGGGTTAGGTTTAGCGTTAGGTTTAGGGTTGGGGTTAAGGTTAGGTTTGGGTTAGGGTCAGGGTAAGGGTTAGGGTTAGGTTTAGGGTTTGGGTAGTGTAAGTGTAAGGATTTGGATTAGGGTTAGGGTTAGGGTTAGGGTTACGGTTAGGGTTAGGGTAAGGGTAAGGGTTAGGTTTAGGGTTACGGTTAGTGGTTAGGTTAAGGGTTATGGTTAGGGTTAGGGTTAGGATTAGGGTTAGGGTAAGGGTTAGGGTTAGGGGGTTGGGTTATGGTTAGGGTTAGGGTTAGGGTAAGTGTAAGTGTTAGGTTAGGCTTAGGGTTAGGGTAACTGTATGGGTTAGGGTTAGGGTCCGGGTTAGGGTAAGGGTTAGGGTAAGGGTTAGGGTTAAAGTTATGGTTAGGGTTAAGTTAAGGGTAAGGGTTAGGGTTAGGGTTAGGGTAAGGGTTAGGGTTAGGGGTTAGGGTTAGGGTTAGAGTAATGGTTGGGGTTAGTGTTAGGGTTAGGGTTAGGGTAAGGGTAAGGAATAGGGTTAGGTTTAGGGTTAGGGTTAGGTTTAAGTTTAGGGTTAGGGTTAGGGTAAGGTTTAGGGTTAGGATTAGGGATAAGGTTAGGGTTAGGGTTAGGGAAAGGCGAAGGATTAGTTTAGGGTTAGTGTTAGGGTTAGGGTAAGGGTTAGGGTTAGGTTTAGGTTAGGGTTAGGGTTAGGTTTAGGGTTAGGGTTAGGGTTAGGGTAAGGGTAAAGATTTGGGTTAGGATTAGGGTTAGGTTAGGGTAAGGGTAAGGGTTAGGGGTAGGTTTAGGTTTAGGTTTGGGTAAGTGTAAGGTATAGGGTTAGGTTTAGGGTTAGGGGTATGTTTAAGTTTAGGGTTAGGTTTAGGGTATGGGTAAGGGTTAGGGTTAGGGTTAGGGTGAGGGATAAGGTTAGGGTTAGGTTTAGGGTAAGGGGAAGGGTTAGGTTAGTGTTAAGCTTAGGGTTAGGGTAAGGGTTTGGGTTAGGTTTAGGTTTATGGTTAGGGTTAGGGTTAGGGTTAGAGTAAGGTTAAGTGTTAGGGTGAAGTTTAGGGTTAGGGTTAGGTTTAGGGTTAGGGTTAGGGTAAGGGTAAGGGTTAGGTTTAGTGTTAGGGTTAGCTTTTGGGTTAGGGTTAGGATTAGGGTTAGGGAAAGGATAAGAGTTAGGGTAAAGTTTAGGTTTAGGGTTAGGGTTAAGGTGAGGGTAAGGGTTAGGGTTATGTTTAGGGTTAGGGTGAGGGTTAGTGTAAGTGTACGTTTAGGGTTAGGTTTAGGGTAAGTGTAAGGGTTAGGGTTAGTGTTAGGGTTATGTTTACTTTTAGGGTTAGGGTTAGGGTAAGTGTAAAGGTTAGGGTTAAGGTTAGTGTTAGGGTTAGGTTTAGGGTTAGGGTTAGGGTTAGGGTTATGGTAAGGTTAAGATTAGGGTTAGGATTAGGGTTAGGGTTAGGGTAAGGGTTAGGGTTAGGGTTAGGGTAAGGGTTAGGGTAGGGTTAGGGTTAGGGTTAGGTTAGGGTTAGGGTTAGGGTTAGGTTTAGGTTTAGGTTTAGGGTTAGGATTAGGGTTAGGGTAAGGGTAGGTTTAGGGTTAGGGTTAGGGTAAGTGTAAGGGTTAGGTTTAGGGTTAGGGATAGAGTTACGGTTAGGGTTAGGTTAAGGGTAAGGGTTAGGGTTAGGGTTAGGGTTAGGTTTAGGGTAAGGGTTAGGGTTAGGGGTTAGGGTGAGGGTTAGGGTAAGTGTTAGGGTTAGTGTGAGGGTTAGGGTTAGGGTAAGGGTTAGGGTTAGGGTTAGGGTAATGATTAGGGTTAGTGTTAGGGTTAGGGAAGCGCTTAGGATAAGGGTAAGGCTTAGGGTTAGGGTTAGGGTTAGGAAAAAGGTAAGAGTTAGGGTTAGGGTTAGGGTTAGGGGTTAGGGTTGGGGTTATGGTTAGGGTTAGGGGTTAGGATTAGGGTTAGGGTAAGGGTTAGGGTTCGGGGTTAGAGTTAGTGTTAGGGTAGGCTAAGGGTTAGGGTTAGGGTAAGGGTTAGCGTTAGGGTTAGGGTTAGGATTAGGGTAAGGGATAGAGTTAGGGTTAGGTTTACGGTTAGGGTAAGTGTTAGGGTTAGGGTTAGGGTTAGGGTTAGGGTTAGGGTAAGGGTTATGGTTAGGGTTAGGTTTAGGGTTAGTGTAAGATTTAGGGTTAGGGTTAGGGTTAGGGTTACGGTTAGGATAAGGGTTAGCCTTAGGGCTAAGGTTAGGGTTGGGGTTATGGTTAGGGTTAGGGGTTAGGATTAGGTTTAGGGTAAGTGTTAGGGTTCGGGGTTAGAGTTAGTGTTCGGGTAGGTTAAGTGTTAGGGTTAGGGTAAGGGTTAGCGTTAGGGTTAGGGTTAGGATTAGGGTAAGGGATAGGTTTAGGGTTAGGTTTACGGTTAGGGTAAGTGTTAGGGTTAGGGTTAGGGTTAGGGTAAGGGTTATGGTTAGGGTTAGGTTCAGTGTTAGTGTAAGTGTTAGGGTTAGGGTTAGGGTTACGGTTAGGATAAGGGTTAGCGTTAGGGCTAGGGTTAGGGTTAGGGCAAGGGTGAGGGTTAGGTTTAGTGTTAGGGTTAGGGTAAGTGTTAGGTTTAGGGTTAGGGTTTGGGTTACGGTAAGGTTTAGGGTTAGGGTTACGGTTAGGGTTAGGGTAAGGGTTAGGGTTAGCGTTAGGGTTAGGTTTAGGTTTAGGGTAAGGGTTAGGTTTAGGGTAAGGGTTAGGGTTAGGGTTAGGGTTAGGGTAAGGCTAAGTGTTAGTTTTAGGGTTAGTTTTATGGTTAGGGTAAGGGTTAGGGTTAGGGTTAGGGTTAGGTTTAGGTTTAGGGTAAGGGTAAGGGTTACGGTTAGGGTTAGGGTAAGGTTTATGGTTAAGGTTAGGGTTAGGGTAAGGGTAAGGGTTAGGTTAGGGTTTTGGTTAGGGTTAGGGTTAGGGTAAGGGTTCGGGTTCGGGTAGGATTAGGGTAAGGGTAAGGCTAAGGGTTAGGGTTAGGTTTAGGTTTAGGATTAGGGTAAGGATAAGTGTTAGGATTAGGGTTAGGGTTAGGATAAGGGTAAGGGTTAGGGTTAGTGTTAGGGTTAGGGGTTAGGTTTAGGGTTAGGATTAGGATAAGTTTTAGGGTTAGGGTTAGGGTTAGGGTTAGGGTAAGGGTAAGTGTTAGTTTTAGGGTTAGGGTTAGGGTTAGGGTTAGCATTAGGTTTAGGGTTGGGGTTAAGGTTAGGGTTAGGGTTAGTGTAAGGGTAAGGGTTAGGGTTATTGTTAGGGTTAGGGTTAGGGTTAGGGTTAGGGTTAGGGTTAAGGTTAGTGTTAGGGTTACGGTAAGGGTAAGGTTTAGGTTAGGGTTAGGGTTAGAGTTAGGATAAGGGTTAGGGTTAGGGTTAGGGTTAGGTTTAGGGTTAGGGTTAGGATTAATGTAAGGGTAAGGATTAGGGTTAAGGTTAGGTTTAGGGTTAGGGTTAGGTTTAGGGTAAGGGTAAGGGTTATGGTTAGGTTTCGGGTTAGCTTTAGGGTAAGGGTAAGGGTTAGGTTGAGGGTTAGGGTTGGGGTTAGGGTTAGGGAAAGGATAAGGGTTAGGGTTAAAGTTAGGTTTACGGTTAGGGTTAGGGTTAAGGTTAGGTTTGGGTTAGGGTTAGGTTTAGGTTTTGGGTTAGTGTAAGGATTTGGATTAGTGTTAGGGTAAGGGTTAGGGTTAGGGTTAGGATTAGCATTAAGGTTAGGGTTAGGGTTATGTTAAGGGGAAGGTTTAGGTTTAGGTTAGGGTTAGGGGTTAGGGTAAGGTAAGAGATAAGGTTAGGGATAGGGTTAGGGTTAGGGTTAAGTTTAGGGTTATGTTTAGGGTAAGAGTAAGGGTTAGGGTCACGGTTAGGTTTAGGGTTAAGGTTATGGTTAGGGTTAGGGTAAGGGTAAGGGTTAGGGTTAGGGTTAGGATTAGGGTAAGGGTAAGGATTAGGGTTAAGGTTAGGTTTAGGGTTAGGGTTAGGTTTAATGTAAGGGTAAGGGTTAGGGTTAGCTTTCGGGTTAGCTTTAGGGTAAGGGCAAGGGTTAAGTTTAGGGTTAGGTTTAGGGTTAGGGTAAGGGAAAGGATAAAGTTTAGGGTTAAGTTTAGGTTTAGGGTTAGGGTTAGGGTTAAGGTTAGTTTTGGGTTAGGGTCAGGGTAAGGGTTAGGGTTAGGTTTAGGGTTTGGGTAGTGTAAGGGTAAGGATTTGGATTAGGGTTAGGGTTAGGGTTAGGGTTACGGTTAGGGTTAGGGTAAGGGTAAGGGTTAGGTTTAGGGTTATGGTTAGTGGTTAGGTTAAGGGTTATGGTTAGGGTTAGGGTTAGGATTAGGGTTAGGGTAAGGGTTAGGGTTAGGGGGTTGGGTTATGGTTAGGGTTAGGGTTAGGGTAAGTGTAAGTGTTAGGTTAGGCTTAGGGTTAGGGTAAGTGTATGGGTTAGGGTTAGGGTCCGGGTTAGGGTAAGGGTTAGGGTAAGGGTTAGGGTTACAGTTATGGTTAGGGTTAAGTTAAGGGTAAGGGTTAGGGTTAGGGTTAGGGTAAGGGTTAGGGTTAGGGGTTAGGGTTAGGGTTAGAGTAATGGTTGGGGTTAGTGTTAGGGTTAGGGTTAGGGTAAGGGTTAGTGTTAGGGTTAGGGTTAGGGTAAGGGTCAGGGTTAGGGTTAGGGTTAGAGGTTAGGATTAGGGTTATGGTTAGGGTACTCTTAGGGTTAGGGGTTACGGTTTGGGTTAGGGTTAAGGTTAGGGTAAGGTTAAGTGTTAGTTTTAGGGTTAAGCTTAGGGTTAGGGTTAGGTTTAGCGTTAGGTTTAGGGTTGGGGTTAAGGTTAGGGTTAGGGTTAGTGTAAGGGTAAGGGTTAGGGTTAGGTTTAGGGTTTGGGTAGTGTAAGGGTAAGGATTTGGATTAGGGTTAGGGTTAGGGTTAGGGTTACGGTTAGGGTTAGGGTAAGGGTAAGGGTTAGGTTTAGGGTTACGGTTAGTGGTTAGGTTAAGGGTTATGGTTAGGGTTAGGGTTAGGATTAGGGTTAGGGTAAGGGTTAGGGTTAGGGGGTTGGGTTATGGTTAGGGTTAGGGTTAGGGTAAGTGTAAGTGTTAGGTTAGGCTTAGGGTTAGGGTAAGTGTATGGGTTAGGGTTAGGGTCCGGGTTAGGGTAAGGGTTAGGGTAAGGGTTAGGGTTACAGTTATGGTTAGGGTTAAGTTAAGGGTAAGGGTTAGGGTTAGGGTTAGGGTAAGGGTTAGGGTTAGGGGTTAGGGTTAGGGTTAGAGTAATGGTTGGGGTTAGTGTTAGGGTTAGGGTTAGGGTAAGGGTTAGTGTTAGGGTTAG
This sequence comes from Megascapheus bottae, assembly GCA_024803745.1. Taxonomy (NCBI): domain Eukaryota; kingdom Metazoa; phylum Chordata; class Mammalia; order Rodentia; family Geomyidae; genus Megascapheus; species Megascapheus bottae. Next base: position 347,717 of record JANJXV010000556.1, on the reverse strand, counting down.
GGTTAGGGTAAGGGTCAGGGTTAGGGTTAGGGTTAGAGGTTAGGATTAGGGTTATGGTTAGGGTACTCTTAGGGTTAGGGGTTACGGTTTGGGTTAGGGTTAAGGTTAGGGTAAGGTTAAGTGTTAGTTTTAGGGTTAAGCTTAGGGTTAGGGTTAGGTTTAGCGTTAGGTTTAGGGTTGGGGTTAAGGTTAGGGTTAGGGTTAGTGTAAGGGTAAGGGTTAGGGTTATTGTTAGGGTTAGGGTTAGGGTTAGGGTTAGGGTAAGGATAAGGGATAAAGTTAGGGATAGGGTTAGGTTTAGGGTTAAGTTTAGGGTAAGGGTAAGAGTTAGGGTCAGGGTTAGGGTTAGGGATAAGTTTTGGGTTAGGTTTAGGGTAAGGGTAAGGGTTAGGTTAGGGTTAGGGTTAGGGTTCGGATAAGGGTTAGGGTTAGGGTTAGGGTTAGGGTAAGGTTTAGGGTTAGGGTTAGGATTAGGGTAAGGGTAAGGATTAGGGTTAAGGTTAGGTTCATTGTTAGGGTTAGGTTTAGGGTAAGGGTAAGAGTTAGGGTTAGGTTATGTGTTAGCTTTAGCGTAAGGGCAAGAGTTAGATTTAGGGTTATGGTTAGGGTTAGGGGTAGGGAAAGGATAAGCGTTAGGGTTAAGGTTAGGTTTAGGGTTAGGGTTAGGGTTAGGGTTAGGTTTAGTGTTTGGGTTAAGGTTAGGTTTAGGGTAAGCGTGAGGGTTAGGGTTAGGGTTAGGGGTTAGTGTTCGGGTTAGGGTTAGGTAAGGGTTAGGTTAGGGGTTAGAATTATTGTTAGGGTTAGTTTAAGGGTTACGGTTATGGTTAGGGTTAGGGTTAGGATAAGGTTTAGTATTAGGGTTAAGGTTAGGTTTAGGTTAAGTGTTAGGGTTAGGGTTAGGGTTAGGGTAAGGGTTAGTGTTAGCGTTAGGGTAAGGACAAGGGTTTGGGTTAGGATTAGGGTTAGGTTTATTGTTATGGTTAGAGTTAAGGTTAGGGTAAGGGTAAGGGATAGGCTTAAGTTTAGGTTTAGGTTTAGATTTAGGTTTAGGGTTAGGGTTAGGTTTAGGGTTAGGGTAAGTGTATGTGTTAGGTTTAGGGTTAGGGTTAATGTTAGGGTTAAACTAAGCGTTAGGGTTAGGGTAAGGGTTAGAGTTAGTGTTAGGGTAAGGGTAAGGGTTAGGGTTAGGGTTAGGGTTAGAGTAAGGGTTAGTGTTAGGGTAAGGGTTAGGGTTAGGATTAGGGTTAGGTTTAGGGTTAGGGTTAGAATAAGGGTTAGGGTTAGGGATAGGTTTAGGGTTAGGGTTAGGGTTAGGGTAAGGGTTAGGGTTAGGGCTAGGGTAAGATTAAGGGTTAGGTTTAGGGTTACTGTTAGGTTAAGGGTTAGGGTTAGGTTTAGGGTTAGGGAAAGGATAAGGGTTAGGGTTAAGGTTAGGTTTAGGGTTAGCGTTAGGGTTAAGGATAGGGTTAGGGTTAGAATAAGTGTTAGGGTAAGGGTTAGGGTTAGGTTTAGGGTTAGGGAAGGATAAGGGTTAGGGTTAAGGTTAGGTTTAGGGTTTGGGTTAGGGGTTAGGGTTAGGGTTAGGGTTAGGGGTTAAGGTTAGGGTTGTGGTTAGTGTAAGAGTTAGGGTTAGGGGTTAGAGTTAGTGTTAGTGTTAGTTTAAAGGTTAGGATTAGGGTTAGGTTTAGGGTTAGGGTAAGGGTAAGCGTTAGGTTTAGGGTTAGGGTTAGGTTTAGGTTTTGGGTTAGGGTTAAGGTTAGGGTAAGGGTAAGGGTTAGGGTTAAGGTTAGGGTTAGGTTTAGGTATAGGTTTAGTGTTAGGGTTAGGGTTAGGGTAAGGGTATGTGTTAGGGTTAGGGTTAGGTTTAGGGTTGAGCTAAGGGTTAGGGTTAGGGTTAGGGTTAGGTTAGGTTTAGGGTAAGGGTAAGGGTTAGCTTTACGGTAAGGGTAAGGTTTAGTGTTAGGGTTAGTGTTAGGGTTAGCGTTAGGTTTAGGGTTAGGGTTAGGGTAAGGGTTAGGGTTAGGGTTAGGGTAAGGGTTAGGGTTAGGGTTACGTTATTGGTTAGGATAAGGGTAAGTGTTAGCGTTAGGATTAGGATAAGGGTAAGGGTTAGGGTTAGGGTTAGGGTTAGGGGTCAGGGTTAGGGTTAGGGTTAGGGTTAGGATTAGGGTTAGGGGTTATGGTTATGGTTAGGGTTGGGGTTAGGGTAAGTGTTAGGGTTAGGGGTTAGCGTTAGGGTTAATTTTAGGTTAATGATTAGGGTTAGGGTTCGGGTTAGGATAAGGGTTAGAGTTAGGTCTAGGGTTAGGTTTAGGGTAAGGGTAAGTGTTAGTGTTAGGGTTAGGGTTAGGGTTAGGTTAAGGGTAAGGTTTAGGGTTAGGGTAGGTTTAGGGTTGGGGTTAAGGTTAGGGTAAGGGTAAGGGTAAGGGTTAGGGTTAGGTTTAGGGTAAAGATTTGGGTTAGGTTTAGGGTTAGGGTTAAGGTTAGGGTTAGGGTTATGGTTAGGGATAGGGTTAGGTTTAGGGTTAGGGTTAGGGTAACGGAAAGGTTTAGGGTTAGGGATAGAGTTAAGGTTAGGGTTTGGGTTAGGATTAGGGTTAGAGTTAGGGTTAGGGTTAGGTTTAGGTTAAGGGTTAGGTTTAGGGGTTAGGAGTTGGGTTAGGATAAGGGTTAGGGTTAGTGTTACAGTTAGGGTTAGGGTAAGGGTTAGGGTTAGGGTTAGGAAAAGGGTAAGGTTTAGGGTTAAGGTTATGGTTAGGGTTAGTTTTAGGGTTAGTGTTAGGGTTAGGGTAAGGGTGAGGGTTAGGGTTAGGTTAGGGTAAGGTTTAGGGTTAGGCTTATGGTTAGGGTTAGGTTTAGGGTTAGGGTTAGGGTAAGGTAAAGGGTTAGGGTTAGGATTAGGGTTAGGTTTAGTGTTTGGGTTAAGGTTAGGGTTAGGGTAAGGGTGAGGGTTAGGGTTAGGGTTAGGGTTATGGTTAGGTTTAGGGTTACGGTTAGGGTTAGGGTTAGGTGTTAGTGTTCTGGTTTGGGTTATGTAACGGTTAGGTTAGGGGTTAGAATTAGTGTTAGGGTTAGTTTAAGGGTTACGGTTATGGTTAGGGTTAGGGTAAGTGTTAGGGTTAGGGTTAGGATCAGGGTAAGGGTTAGGGTTAGGCTTAGGATAAGGACAAGGGTTAGGGTTAGGATTAGGGTCAGGTTTAGGGTTATGGTTAGGGTTAAGGTTAGGGTAAGGGTAAGGGATAGGCTTACGTTTAGGTTTAGGTTTAGGTTTAGGTTTAGGGTTAGGGTTAGGTTTAGGGTTAGGTAAGGGTATGTGTTAGGTTTAGGGTTTGGGTTAATGTTAGGTTTAAGCTAGGCGTTAGGGTTAGGGTAAGGGTTAGGGTTAGGTTTAGGGTAAGGGTAAGGTTTAGGGTTAGGGTTAGTGTTAGGGTTAGAGTTAAGTTTAAGGTTAGAGTAAAGGTAAGGTTTAGGGTTAGGGTTAGGGTTACGGTAAAGGTTAGGGTTAGGGTTAGGGTTAGGGTATGGTTTAGGGTAAGGGTAAGTGTTAGGTTTAGGGTGAGGATAGGGTAAGGGTTAGAGTTAGGGTTAAGGTTAGGGTTAGGGGTTAGGGTTAGTGTTAGGTTTAGGGTTAGGATTAGGGTTAGGGGTTAGGGTTAGGGTTAGGGTTCGGGTAAGTGTTAGGGTTAAGGGTTAGGGTTAGTGTTAGTGTTAGGTTAAATGTTAGGGTTTGGGTTAGGGTTAGGATAAGGTTTAGGTTTAGTATTAGAGTTAGGGTTAAAGGAAGTGTAAGTGTTAGGGTTACGGTTAGGGCTAGGGTAAGGGTTAGGGTTAGGGTTAGGGTTAAGTTTAGGGTTGGGGTTAAGGTTAGGGTAAGTGTAAGGGTTAGGATTAGGGTTAGGATTAGGGTAAGGATTAGGGTTAGGGTTAGGGTTAGGGTTAGGTTTAGGTTTAGGGATAGTGTTAGGGTAAGGGTAAGGGTTAGGGTTAGGGATAGGTTTAAGGTTATGGTTAGGGTTAGGGTTTGGATAAGGGTAAAGGTTAGGTTACGGTTTGGTTAGGTTTAGGGTAAGTGTTAAAGATATTTTTAGGGTTAGGTTTAGGGTTAGGGTTATGGTTAGGGTTAGGGTAAGCGTAAGGGTTAGGGTTAAGGTTAGGGTTAGGGTTAGGGTTAGGTTTAGGTTAAGGGTAAGTGTTAGGGTTTGGTTTAGCTTTAAGGTTAGGATAAGGGTAAGGCTTAGGTTTAGTGTTAGGGTTAGGTTTAGGGTTAGGATTAGGGTTAGGGTTAGGGAAAGTATAAGGGTTAGGTTTAAGGTTAGGTTTAGCGTTAGGGTAAGGGTAAAGGTTAGGGTTAGTTTTAGCGTTAGGGTTAGGGTAAGGGTAAGGGTTACATTTAGTGTTACGGTTAGGTTTATGGTTAGGGTTAGGGTTAGGGGTAGGGAAAGAATAAGGTTTAGGGTTAAGGTTAGGGTTAGGGTTAGGGTTAGGTTTAGGGTTAGTGTTAGGGTTAGCGTTAGGGTAAGGGTAAGGGTTAGGGTTAGGATTCGGGTTAGTGTAAGGGTTAGGGTTAGGGTTAGGGTTAGGTTTAGGGTTAGGGTTAGGGTTAGAGTTAGGTTTAGGGTTTGTTTTATGGTTACAGTTAGGGTTAGGGTGAGGGTTAGGGTAAGGGTTAGGTTAGGGTTAGGGTTAGGGTAAGGGTTAGGGTTAGTTTTAGGGTAAGGTTTAGGGTTAGGGTTAGGGTAAGGGTAAGGATTAGGGTTAAGGTTAGGTTTAGGGTTAGAGTTAGGGTTAGGTTTTGGGGTAGAGTTAGGGTAAGGGTAAGGGTTAGGGTTAAGGTTAGGGTTAGGGTTAGGGTTAGGGTTAAGGTTAGGGATAGGGTTAGGGTAAGGGTAAGGGTTAGGGTTAGGTTTAGGGTTAGGGTTAGGGTAAGGATAAGGGTTAGGTTTAGGGTTAGGGTTAGGTTTGGTTTATGGTTAGGGTTAGGGTAAGGATAAGGGTTAGGTTTAAGTTTAGGGTTAGGGTTAGGTTTAGGGTTCGCCTTACGGTTAGGGTAAGGGTAAAGGTTAGGCTTAGGGTTAGGGTTAGGGTTAGGTTTAGGGTTAGGGTTAGTGTTAGAGTAAGGGTAAGGGTTAGGTTTAGGGTTAGGGTAAGGTTTAGGGTAATGGTAAGGGTTAGAGTTAGGGTTAGTGTTAGGGTAAGGGTTAGGATTAGGGTTAGAGTTAGGGTTAGGGTTAGGTTAAGGTTTAGGGTTAGGATTAGGGTTAGGTTTAGGTTTAGGGTTAGGGTAAGGGTTAGGGTTAGGGTTAGGTTTCTAGTTAGGGTTACTGTTAGGGTTAGGGTTAGGGTAAGGGTAAGGGTTAGGGTTAAGTTTAGGGTTAGGGTTAGTTTTAGGGTCAGGGTTAGGGTTAGGGTAAGGATAAGGGTTAGGTTTAGGATTAGGGTTAGGGTTGAGGTAAGTGTTAGGGTTAGGGTTAGCGTTAGGTTTATTGTTAGGATTACGGTAAGAGTAAGGGTTAGGTTTAGTGTTAAGGTTAGGATTAGTGTTAGGGTTCAGGTTAGGGTTAGGGTAAGGCTTAGGGTTAGGGTTAGGGTTATGGTTAGGTTTAGGGTTGGGGTTAAGGTTAGGGTTAGGGTAAGTGTAAGGGTTAGGATTAGGGTTAGGGTTAGGGTAAGGATTATGGTTAGGGTTAGGGTTAGGGTTAGGTTTAGGTTTAGGGATAGGGTTAGGGTAAGCGTAAGGGTTAGGGTTAAGGTTAGGGTTAGGGTTAGGTTTAGGTTTAGGTTAAGGGGAAGTGTTAGGGTTTGGTTTAGCGTTAAGGTTAGGATAAGGGTAAGGCTTAGATTTAGTGTTAGGGTTAGGTTTAGGGTTAGGATTAGGGTTAGGGTTAGGGAAAGTATAAGGGTTAGGTTTAAGGTTAGGTTTAGCGTTAGGGTAAGGGTAAAGGTTAGGGTTAGTTTTAGCGTTAGGGTTAGGGTAAGGGTAAGGGTTACATTTAGTGTTACGGTTAGGTTTATGGTTAGGGTTAGGGTTAGGGGTAGGGAAAGAATAAGGTTTAGGGTTAAGGTTAGGGTTAGGGTTAGGGTTAGGTTTAGGGTTAGTGTTAGGGTTAGCGTTAGGGTAAGGGTAAGGGTTAGGGTTAGGATTCGGGTTAGTGTAAGGGTTAGGGTTAGGGTTAGGGTTAGGTTTAGGGTTAGGGTTAGGGTTAGAGTTAGGTTTAGGGTTTGTTTTATGGTTACAGTTAGGGTTAGGGTGAGGGTTAGGGTAAGGGTTAGGTTAGGGTTAGGGTTAGGGTAAGGGTTAGGGTTAGTTTTAGGGTAAGGTTTAGGGTTAGGGTTAGGGTAAGGGTAAGGATTAGGGTTAAGGTTAGGTTTAGGGTTAGAGTTAGGGTTAGGTTTTGGGGTAGAGTTAGGGTAAGGGTAAGGGTTAGGGTTAAGGTTAGGGTTAGGGTTAGGGTTAGGGTTAAGGTTAGGGATAGGGTTAGGGTAAGGGTAAGGGTTAGGGTTAGGTTTAGGGTTAGGGTTAGGGTAAGGATAAGGGTTAGGTTTAGGGTTAGGGTTAGGTTTGGTTTATGGTTAGGGTTAGGGTAAGGATAAGGGTTAGGTTTAAGTTTAGGGTTAGGGTTAGGTTTAGGGTTCGCCTTACGGTTAGGGTAAGGGTAAAGGTTAGGCTTAGGGTTAGGGTTAGGGTTAGGTTTAGGGTTAGGGTTAGTGTTAGAGTAAGGGTAAGGGTTAGGTTTAGGGTTAGGGTAAGGTTTAGGGTAATGGTAAGGGTTAGAGTTAGGGTTAGTGTTAGGGTAAGGGTTAGGATTAGGGTTAGAGTTAGGGTTAGGGTTAGGTTAAGGTTTAGGGTTAGGATTAGGGTTAGGTTTAGGTTTAGGGTTAGGGTAAGGGTTAGGGTTAGGGTTAGGTTTCTAGTTAGGGTTACTGTTAGGGTTAGGGTTAGGGTAAGGGTAAGGGTTAGGGTTAAGTTTAGGGTTAGGGTTAGTTTTAGGGTCAGGGTTAGGGTTAGGGTAAGGATAAGGGTTAGGTTTAGGATTAGGGTTAGGGTTGAGGTAAGTGTTAGGGTTAGGGTTAGCGTTAGGTTTATTGTTAGGATTACGGTAAGAGTAAGGGTTAGGTTTAGTGTTAAGGTTAGGATTAGTGTTAGGGTTCAGGTTAGGGTTAGGGTAAGGCTTAGGGTTAGGGTTAGGGTTATGGTTAGGTTTAGGGTTGGGGTTAAGGTTAGGGTTAGGGTAAGTGTAAGGGTTAGGATTAGGGTTAGGGTTAGGGTAAGGATTATGGTTAGGGTTAGGGTTAGGGTTAGGTTTAGGTTTAGGGATAGGGTTAGGGTAAGCGTAAGGGTTAGGGTTAAGGTTAGGGTTAGGGTTAGGTTTAGGTTTAGGTTAAGGGGAAGTGTTAGGGTTTGGTTTAGCGTTAAGGTTAGGATAAGGGTAAGGCTTAGATTTAGTGTTAGGGTTAGGTTTAGGGTTAGGGTTAGGGTTAGGGTTAGCGAAAGTATAAGGGTTAGGTTTAAGGTTAGGTTTAGCGTTGGGGTAAGGGTAAGGGTTAGGGTTAGGTTTAGCGTTAGGGTTAGGGCAAGGGTAAGGGTTACGTTTAGTGTTACGGTTAGGTTTAGGGTTAGGTTTAGTTTTAGGGTTAGGGAAAAAGTAAGGTTTAGAGTTAGGATTAGGGTTAGGGTTAGGGTTAGGGTTAGCGTTAGGTTAAGGGTAAGGCTTAGGGTTAGGATTCGGGTTAGTGTAAGGGTTAGGGTTAGGGTTAGGGTTAGGTTTAGGGTTAGGGTTAGGGTTAGAGTTAGGTTTAGGGTTTGATTTATGGTTACAGTTAGGGTTAGGGTGAGGGTTAGGGTAAGGGTTAGGTTAGGGTTAGGGTTAGGGTAAGTGTTAGGGTTAGTTTTAGGGTAAGGTTTAGGGTTAGGGTTAGGGTTAGGGTAAGGGTAAGGATTAGGGTTAAGGTTAGGTTTAGGGTTAGAGTTAGGGTTAGGGTAAGGGTAAAGGTTAGGCTTAGGGTTAGGTTTAGGGTTAGGTTTAGGGTTAGGGTAAGGGTTAGGTTTAGGGTTAGGGTAAGGGTTAGGGTAATGGTAAGGGTTAGAGTTAGGGTTAGTGTTAGGGTAAGGGTTAGGGTTAGAGTTAGGGTTAGGTTTAGGTTAAGGGTTAGGGTTAGGATTAGGGTTAGGTTTAGTTTTAGGGTTAGGGTAAGGGTTAGGGTTAGGGTTAGGTTTCTAGTTAGGGTTACTGTTAGGGTTAGGGTTAGGGTAAGGGTAAGGGTTAGGGTTAAGTTTAGGGTTAGGGTTAGTTTTAGGGTCAGGGTAAGGGTTAGGGTTAGGGTTAGGGTTAGAGTAAGGGTTAGTGTTAGGGTAAGGGTTAGGGTTAGGGTTAGTTTTAGGGTCAGGGTTAGGGTTAGGGTAAGGGTAATGGTTAGGTTTAGGATTAGTGTTAGGGTTCAGGTTAGGGTTAGGGTAAGGCTTAGGGTTAGGTTTAGGGTTAGGGTTAGGTTTAGGGTTAGTTTTAGGGTTACGGTTAGGGTTGGAGTTGGGGATAGGGTAAGGGTATGTGTTAGGGTATGTGTTTGGGTTAGGGTTAGGGTTAGCGTTACGGTAAGGTTTAGGGTTAGGATTAGGGTTAGGTTAGGGTAAGGGTAAGGGTTAGGTTTATGATTAGGGTTAGGTTTGAGGTAAGGATTAGGGTTAGGGTTAGGGTTAGGGTTAGGTTTAGGGTGAGGATTAGGGTAAGGGTAAGGGTTAGGGTTAGTGTTAGAGTTAGGATTAGCGTTGGGGTTAGGGTTAGGGTTAGGGTTAGGGTAAGGGTTATGGTTAGGTTTAGAGTAAGGGTAATGTTTAGGGTTAGGGTTAGGGTTGGGGTAAGAGTAAGGATTAGTGTTAGGGTTAGTGTTAGGGTTAGATATAGGGTTAGGGTTAGGGTAAAGTTTAGGGTTAGGTTTAGGGTTAGCGTAAGGGTTAGCGTTAGGGTTAGGGTAGGGGTTAGGCTAAGGGTGTTAGTGTTAGGGATATTGTTAGGATAAGGGTAAGGGTTAGGGTTAGGGTTAGGGTTAAATTTGGGGTTACTGTTAGGGTAAGGTTAAGTGTTAGGTTATGGTTATGGTTAGGGTTAGGGTAAGGGTTAGGGTTAGGGTTAAGGTTAGGTTTAGGGTTAGGGTTAGGTTTAGGGTAAGGTAAAGGTTAGGATTAAGGTTAGGGTTAGGGTTAGGGTTAGGGTAAGGGTAAGGCTTAGGGTTAGGATTACTGTTAGGGCTGGGTTAAGGTTAATGGTTAGTGTTAGGATTACTGTTAGGTTAATGGTTAGGGTTAGGTTTAGGGTTAGGGAAAGGATAAGGGTTACGGTTAAGGGTAGGTTTAGGGTTACAGTTAGGGTTAAGGTTAGGGTTAGGGTTAGGGTAAGGGTAAGGGTTAGGGTTAGGTTTAGGGTTAGGGTTAGGGTAAGGGTAAGGGTTAGGGTTAGGGTTCGAGTTAGGTTTAGGGTTAGGCTTGTGGTTAGTGTTAGCGTAAGGGTGAGGGTTAGGGTTAAGTTTAGTGTTACGGTTAGGTTTAGGGTTAGAGTTAGGGTTAGGGTAAGTGTAAGGGTTAGGGTTCGATTAAGGTTAGGGTTAGGATAACGGTTAGGGTTAGGGTTAAGTATAGGTTTAGGGTAAGGGTAAGGGTTAGGGTTCGATTAAGGTTAGGGTTAGAATAATGGTTAGGGTTAGAGTTAAGTTTAGGTTTAGGGTTAGGGTTAAGGTAAGTGTAAGTGTTAGGTTAGGGTTAGGGTTAGGTTTAGGGTTGCGATTAAGGTTAGGGTTAGCGTTAGGGTAATGGTAAGGGTTAGGGTTAGGGTTAGCGTTAGGGTAAGGGTAACGGTTAGGTTAAGTGTTAGGGTTAGGGGTTACGGTTAGGGTTAGGTTTCGGTTAGGGTTAGTGTAAGAGTAAGGGATTGGGTTAGGGATAGTGTTAGGGTTAGGTTTAGGTTTAGGGTTAGGGTTAGGGTAAAGGTAAGAGTTAGGGTTAGGGTTAGGGTTAAGGTTAGGGTTAGGGTTAGGGTAAGGATAAGGGTTAGGTTTATGGTTAGGATTAGGTTTAGGGTTAGGGTTAGGGTTAGGGAAAGGATAAGGGTTAGGGTTAAGGTTAGGGTAGGATTAGTGTTAGAGTAAAGTTTAGGGTTATGGTTAGGGTAAGGTTAATGGTTAGGATTAGGTTAGGGTTAGCGTTAGGGTAAGGGTAAGTGTTAGGGTTAGGGTTAGGGTTAGGTTTAGGGTTAGGGTTAGAGTTAGGGTTAGGTAAGGGTAAGTATTAGGGTTAGGATTTGGGTTAGGGTTAGGGTAAGGTTAAGGGTTTGGGTTAGGGTTAGGTTTAGGGTTAAGGTTAGGGCAAGGGCAGGGTTTAGGGCTAGAGTTAGGGTTAGGTTTAGTGTTGGGGATAAGGTTTGGGTTAGGGTAAATGTTAGGGTTAGGGGTTAGAGTTAGTGTTAGGGTTAGGTTAAGGGTTAGGGTTAGGTTTAGGGTTAGAGTTAGGGTTAGGGAAAGGATAAGGTTTAGGGTTAGGGTTAGGGTAAGGTTTAGGGTTAGGGTTAGGGTTAGGGTTATTGTAAGTGTTAGGGTTAGGGTTAGGGGTTAGGGTTAGGGTTACGGCTAGGTTTAGGGTTTGATTTAGGGTTACGTTAGAGTTAGGTTTAGGGTTAGGGTAAGAGTATGTGTTAGCGTTAGGGTTAGGGTTAAGTTTAGGGTTATCGTTAGGGTAAGGGTAAAGGTTTGGTTTAGGGTTAGGGTTAAGGTAAGGGTAAGGGGTAGGTTTAGGGTTAGGGTTAGGTTTAGGGTAAGGGTTAGGGTTAGTTTTAGGGTAAGGTAAGCTTTAGGGTTTGGGTTAGGGTTAGGGTTAGGGTAAGGGTAAGGTTTAGGGTTAGGGTTAGGTTTAGGGTTAGGTTTACGGTTAGGGTAAGTGTAAGGGTTAGGGTTATGGTTAGGGTTAGTATTAGGGTAAGGGTTAGGGTTAGGGTTAGGGTTGGCTAAGTGTAAGGGTTAGGGTTAGGATTAGGGGTTACGGTTAGCGTTAGCTTTAGGGTTAGGGTTAGGGTAAGGCTAAGGGATAGGGTTAGAGATAGTGTTAGGTTTAGTGTTAGTGTTAGGGTTAGGTTAAGGGTTAGGGTTAGTGTTAGGGTTAGGATAAAGGTTAGGGTTAGGTTTAGGGTTAGGGTTAGGGTAAGGGTAAGTGTTAGAGTTAGGGTTAGGGTTAGGGTTAGGGTAAGGGTTAGGGGTAGGTTTAGGGTTAGGTTTAGGGTTGCGATTAAGGTTAGGGTTAGCGTTAGGGTAATGGTAAGGGTTAGGATTAGGGTTAGGGTTAGGGTAAGGGTAACGGTTAGGTTAAGGGTTAGGGTTAGGTGTTACGGTTAGGGTTAGGTTTCGGTTAGGGTTAGGGTAAGAGTAAGGGATTGGGTTAGGGATAGGTTTAGGGTTAGGTTTAGGTTTAGGGTTAGGGTTAGGGTAAAGGTAAGAGTTAGGTTTAGGGTTAGGGTTAGGGTTAAGTTTAGGGTTAGTGTTAGGGTAAGGGTAAGGGTTAGGTTTATGGTTAGGATTAGGTTTAGGGTTAGGGTTAGTGTTAGGGAAAGGATAAGGGTTAGGGTTAAGGTTAAGTTGGGTTAGGGTTATGGTTAAGGTTAGGGTTATGGTTAGGGTAAGGTTAATGGTTAGGGTTAGGTTAGGGTTAGCGTTAGGGTAAGGGTAAGTGTTACTGTTAGGGTTAGGGTTAGGTTTAGGGTTAGGGTTAGGGTTAGGGTTAGGGTAAGGGTAAGTATTAGGGATAGGATTTCGGTTGGGTTAGGGTAAGGTTAAGGGTTAGGGTTAGGGTTAGGTTTAGGGTTAAGGTTAGGGTAAGGGTAAGGTTTAGGTTTAGAGTTAGGGTTAGGTTTAGTGTTGGGTTAATTTTCGGGTTAAGGTAAATGTTAGGGTTAGGGGTTAGAGTTAGTGTTAGGGTTAGTTTAAGGGTTAGGGTTAGGTTTAGGGTTAGGGTTAGGGTTAGGGTTAGGGAAAGGATAAGGGTTAGGGTTAGGGTTAGGTTTAGGGTAAGGTTTAGGGTTAGGGTTAGGGTTAGTGTAAGTGTTAGGTTTAGGGTTAGGCTTACGGTTAGGTTTACGGTTTGTTTTAGGGTTAGGTTAGGGTTAGGGTTAGGGTTAGGGTAAGAGTATGTGTTAAGTTTAGGCTTAGGGTTAAGTTTAGGGTTATCGTTAGGGTAAGGGTAAAGGTTTGGTTTAGGGTTAGGGTTAAGATAAGGGTAAGGCTTAGGTTGAGGGTTAGGGGTAGGATTAGGGTAAGGGTTAGGTTTAGGTTTACGGTAAGGTAAGGTTTAGGGTTTGGGTTAGGGTTAGGGTTAGGGTTAGGGTAAGGGTAAGGGTTAGGGTTAGGATTAGGTTTAGGGTTAGGTTTAGGGTTAGGGTAAGTGTAAGTGTTAGGGTTAGGGTTAGGGTTAGGGTTAGTGTTAGGGTAAGGGTTAGGGTTAGGGTTAGGATTAGGTTTGGGTAAGTGTAAGGGTTAGGGTTAGGTTTAGGGGTTACGGTTATCGTTAGCTTTAGGGTTAGGGTTATGGTAAGGGTAAGGGATAGGGTTAGAGATAGTGTTAGGGTTAGGGTTAGTGTTACGGTTAGGTTAAGGGTTAGGGTTAGGGTTAGGATAAAGTTTAGGGTTAGGTTTAGGGTTAGGGTTAGGGTAAGGGTAAGTGTTAGTGTTAGGGTTAGGGTTAGGGCTAGGGTAAGGTTTAGGGGTAGGGTTAGGGTTAGATTTAGGGTTGGGGTTTAGGTTAGGGTTAGGGTTCGGGTAAGCATAAGGTTTAGGTTTAGGGTTAGGCTTAGGGTAAGGGTAAGGGTTAGGGTTAGGGTTAGGTTTAGGGTTAGGGTTAGGGTAAGGGTAAGGGTTAGTTTTAGGGTTAGGGTTAGGTTTAGGTTTAGGGTAAGGGTTAGGGTTAGGGTTAGGGTTGGTGTTAGGGTAAGGGTAAGTGTTAGGATTATGGTTAGGGTTAGGATAAGGGTAAGTGTTAGGGTTAGGGTAAGTGTTAGGGTTAGGTTTAGAGTTAGGGTTAGTGTTAGGTTAAGGGTTAGAGTTAGGATTGGGGTTAGGTTTAGGGTTAGGATTAGGGTAAGGATTAGGGTTAGGGTTAGGTTCAGTGTTAATGTTAGGGTTAGGGTAAGGGTAAGGGTTAGGGTTAAGGTTAGGGTTAGGGTTAGTATTAGGTTTAGGGTTAGGGTTAGGGTAAGGGTAAGGATGATGTTTAGGGTTAGGGTTAGTGTTAGTGTAAGGATTAGGGTTAGGGTTAGCTTTAGGTTTAGGGTTAGGGTTAGCGTAAGGGTAAGGGTTAGGGATAGTCTTAGCGTTAGATTTAGTGTTGGGATAAGGTTAGGCTTAGGGTAAGGGTTAGGGTTAGGGTTAGGATTAGGTTTAGGGTTAGGTTTAGGGTTATGGTAAGGGTTGGGGTAAGGGATAGGGTAAGGGTATGTGTTAGGTATGTGTTAGGGTTAGGTTTAGGGTTAGCGTTAGGGTAAGGGTAAGGGTTATGGTTAGGATTATGGTTAAGCTAAGGGTAAGTGTTAGGTTTAGGGTTTGGGATAGGGTAAGGGTAAAGCTTAGGGTTAGGGTTAGGGTTAGGGGTTATGGTTAGGGTTAGGTTTAGGTTTAGGTTTAGGGTAGGGGTAAGGGATAGGGTCAGGTTTAGGGTTAGGGTTATGGTTAGGCTTAGGGTTAGGGTAAGGGTAAGGGTTAGGGTCAGGTTTAGGGTTAGGTTTATGGTTAGGCTTAGGGTTAGGGTAAGGGTAAGGGTTAGGTTAGGTTTAGGGTTAGGGTTAGGGTAAGGGTTAGGGTTAGTTTTAGGGTAAGGTTTAGGGTTAGGGTTAGGGTTAGTGTAAGGGTAAGGATTAGGGTTAAGGTTAGGTTTAGGTTTAGAGTTAGAGTTAGGGTAAGGATAAGGTTTAGTGTTATGTTTCGGGTTAGGTTTAGGGTAAGAGTAAGGGTTAGGTTTAGGGTTAGGGTTAGGGTTAGGGTAAGGGTTAGGGTTAGTTTTAGGGTACGGTTTAGGGTATGGTTCGGTTTAGTGTTAGGGTTAGGGTAAGGGTAACGGTTAGGTTTAGGGTTAGGTTTAGGTTTAGGTTTAGGGTTAAGGTTAGGGTTATGGAAAGGATAAGGGTTAGGGTTAATGTTAGGTTTAGGATTAGGGTTAGGGTTAAGGTTAGGGTTAGTGTCAGGGTAAGGGTAAGGGTTAGGTTTAGGTTTAGGGTTTGGGTAAGTGTAAGGGTAAGGTTTAGGGTTAAGTTTAGGGTTAGGGTTAGGTTTAGGGTTAGGGTTAGGGTAAGGGTAAGGGTTAGGTTTAGGATTAGGATTAGGGTTAGGATAAGGGTTAGGGTTGGGTTTAGGGTTTGAGTAAGTGTAAGGGTAAGGTTTAGGGTTAAGTTTAGGGTTAGGGTTAGGATAAGGGTTAGTGTTAGGGTTAGGGTAAGGGTAAGGGTTAGGGTTAGGATTAGGGTTAGGGTTAGGGTAAGGGTAAGGGTTAGGGTTAGGGTTAGGTTTAGGGTTAGTGTTAGGGTAAGGGTAAGGTTTAGGATTAGGGTTAGGGAAAGGGTTAGGATTAGGTTTAGAGTTAGGGTTAGTGTTAGGTTAAGGGTTAGGGTTAGGATTAGGGTTAGGTTTAGGGTAGGGTTAGGGTAAGGGTTAGGGTTAGGGTTATGTTTAGGATTAGGGTTAGAGTTAGGGTTACTGTAAGGGTAAGGGTTACGGTTAAAGATAGGGTTAGAGTTAGTATTAGGGTTAGGGTTAGGGTTAGCGCAAGGATAAGGGTTAGGTTGAGGATTAGGGTTAGGGTTAGGGTAAGGGTAAGGGATAAGGTTAGAGATAGGGTTAGGGTTAGGGTGAGTGTTAGGGTTAGGTTAGGGTTAGGGTTAGGGTTAGGATAAAGGTTAGGATTAGGGTTAGGATTAGGGTAAGGGTAAGTGTTAATGTTAGGGTTAGGGTTAGGGTTAGGGTAAGGGTTAGGGTTAGGGTTACGGTTAGGTTTAGGTTTAGGGTTGGTCTTAAGGTTAGGGTTAGGGTTAGGGTAAGCGTAAGGGTTAGGGTTAGGGTTAGGGTTCGGTTTAGGGTAAGAGTAATGGTTTGCGTTAGGTTAAGGGTAAGGTTTAGGGTTAAGTTTAGAGTTAGGGTTAGGTTTAGGGTTAGGGTTAGGGTTAGGTTTAGGGTTAGGCTTAGGGTTAGGTTTAGGGTAAGGGTAAGTGTTAGGGTTAGGGTTAGGGTTAGGGTTAGGTTTAGGATTAGGGTTAAGGTTAGGGTTAGGGTTAGGGTTAGGGTAAGGGTTAGAGCTAGGGTGTAGGGTTAGTTGTAGGGTTAGGTTAAGGGTTAGGATTAGCGTTAGGGTTAGGATAAGGGTTAGGGTGAGGATTAGGGTTAGGGTAAGGGTAAGTGTTAGTGTTAGGGTTAGGGTTAACGTTAGGGTAAGAGTTAGGGTTAGGGTTTGGGTTAGGATTAGGGTTGGGGATAAGGTTAGGGTTAGGGTTAGTGTAAGGATAAGGGTAAGGGGTAGGGTTAGGGATATGGTTAGAGTTAGGGTTAGGGTTAGGTTAAGGGTAAGGGTTAGGGTTAGAGTTAGGGTTAGGGTTAGGGAAAGGGTAAGGGTTAGGTTTAGGGTTAGGGTAGGGTTAGGTTAAGGGTAAGTGTTAGGGTTAGGGTTAGGGTTAGGGTTAGGGTTAGGTGTTAGGGTTAGTGTTATGGTTTGGGTTAGGTTTAGGGTTAGGTTTAGGGTAAGGGTAAGTGTTACGGTTAGGGTTAGGGTTAGGGTTAGGGTAAGGGTAAGGGTTAGGGTTAGGTTTAGGGTAAGAGGAAGGCTTTGGTTAGGGTTAGGGTTAAGGTTGAGGTTAGGGTTAGGGTTACGTTTCATTTTATGGTTATGGTTAGTGTAAGGTTAAGGGTTCGGTATAAGGTTAGGGTTATGTTAGTTTTAGGTTTAGATTTAGGGTAAGGGTAAGGTTTAGGGTTAGGGTTAGGGTTAGGATTAGGGTTAAGGTTAGGGTTAGGGTTAGGGTTAGGGTAAGGGTTAGAGTTAGGGTTTAGGGTTAGTTGTAGGGTTAGTTTAAGGGTTAGGATTAGCGTTAGGGTTAGGATAAGGGTTAGGGTGAGGATTAGGGTTAGGGTAAGGGTAAGTGTTAGTGTTAGGGTTAGGGTTAACGTTAGGGTAAGGGTTAGGGTTAGGGTTAGGTTTAGGATTAGGGTTGGGGATAAGGTTAGGGTTAGGGTTAGTGTAAGGATAAGGGTAAGGGTTAGGGTTAGGGTTACGGTTAGGGGTAGGGTTAGGGTTAGGTTAAGGGTAAGGGTTAGGGTTAGAGTTAGGGTTAGGGTTAGGGTAAGGATAAGGTTTAGTGTTTTGGTTAGGGTATGGGTAGGGTTAGGGTTAGGGTTAGGGTTAAGGTTATCATTAGGGTTAGGGTTAGGGTTAGGGTTAGGGTTAGGTTAAGGGTAAGGTTTAGGGTTAGAGTTAGGGTTAGGGTTAGGGAAAGGGTAAGGGTTAGGTTTAGGTTTAGGGTTAGGGTTAGGGTTATGGTAAGGATTAGGGTTAGGGTTAGGGTTAGGATAAGGGTTAGGGTTAGGGTTAGGGTTTGCATTAAGTTTAGGGTTAGCGTTAGGGTAAGGGTAAGGGTTAGGGTTAGGTTTAGGGTTACGTTCTACTGTTATGGTTAGGGTTAGGTTTTGGGTTATGGTAAGGGTAAGGTTTCGGGTTAGGGATAGCGTTAGGGTTAGTGTTAGGTTTAGGGTTAGGGTAAGGGTAAGGGTTAGGGTTAGGGTTAGGTTTAGCGTTAAGGTTGGGGTTACTGTTAGGAAAAGAGTAAGGGTTAGGTTAGGGTTAGAGTTAGGGTTAGGGTTAGGGTTAAGCTTAGGGTTAGGGTTATGGTTAGGCTTAGGGTAAGGGTAAGGGGTAGGGTTAGGTTTAGTGTTAGGGCTAGGGTAAGATTAAGGGTTAGGTTTAGGGTTAATGTCAGGTTAAGGGTTAGGGTTAGGTTTAGGGTTAGGGAAAGGATAGGGGTTAGGGTTAAGGTTAGGTTTAGGGTTAGGTATAGGATTAGGGTTAGGGTAAGGGTAAGGGTTAGGGTTAGGGTTAGGGTTAGGGATAGGTTTTGGGTTAGGCTTAGGGTTAGGGTTAGCGTAAGTGTGAGGGTTATGGTTAAGGTTAGTTTTAGGGTTAGGTTTAGGGTTAGAGTTAGGGTTAGAGTAAGAGTAAGGGTTAGGGTTAGGATTAGGGTTAGGGTTAGGGTAAGGGTTAGGGTTAGGGTTAGGGTTAGGTTTAGGGTTAGGGTTAGGGTAAGTGTAAGGGTTAGGTTAGTGTTAGGGTTAGGGTAAGTGTAAGGGTTAGGGTTAGGGTCCAGGTTAGAGTAAGGATTAGGGTAAGGGTTAGGGTTAGAGTTAGGGTTAGGGTTAGGTTAAGGGTAAGGTTTAGGGTTATGGTTAGGGTAAGTGGTAGGGTTAGGGGTTAGCGTTAGGGTTAAGGTTATGGTTGGGGTTAGTGTTAGGGTTAGGGTTAGGGTAAGGGTTGGGGTTAGGGTTAGGGTTAGGTTAAGGGTAAGTGTTAGGGTTAGGGTTAGGGTTAGGGTAAAGTTAAGGGTTAGGGTTAGGGTTAGCTGTTAGTGTTAGGGTTAGGGTTAGGTTTAGTGTTAGGGTTAGGGTAAGGGTAAGGATTAGGATTAGGGTTAGGTTTAGGGTTAGTTTTAGGGTTAGGGTTAGGGTTAGGTTTAGGTTTAGCTTTAGGGTTGCGGTTAGGGTTAGGGTTAGGGTTAGGGTAGGAGTATGTGTTAGGGTTAGGGTTAGAGTTAGGGTTAGGGTTAGCGTTAGGGGAAGTGTAAGGGTTAGGGTTAGCGTTAGGGTTAAGTTAAGGGTAAGGGTTAGGGTAAGGGTTAGGGTTAGGTTTAGGGTAAGGATTAGGGTTAGGTTTAAGGTAAGAGTAACGTTTAGGATTAGGGTTAGGGTTAGGTTAGGGTAAGGGTAAGGGTTAGGGTTAGGGTTGGGTTTAAGGTTAGGTTTAGGGTTAGGGTAAGGGTAAGTGATAGGGTTAGGGTTAGGGTTTGGGTTAGGGTAAGGGTAAGTGTTAGGGTTAGGGTTAGGGTTAGGGTTAGGGTAAGTGTAAGGGTTAGGTTAGGGTTAGGGTTAGGGTAAGTGTAAGGGTTAGAGTTAGGGTCCGGGTTAGGGTTAGGGTTAGGGTTAGGGTAAGTGTAACGGTTAGAGTTAGGTTCCGGGTTAGGGTAAGGGTAAGGGTTAGGGTTAGAGGTAGGGTTAGGGCTAGGTTAAGGGTAAGGGTTAGGGTTAGGGTTATGGTAATTGGTAGGTTTAGGGGTTAGAGTTAGGGTTAAGGTAATGGTTGGGGTTAGTATTAGGGTTAGGGTTAGGGTAAGGGTTAGGTTTAGGGTTAGATTTAGGGGTTAGGGATAGGGGTTAGGGTTAGGGTTAGGGTTTGGTTCAGGGTAAGCGTTAGGGTTAGGGGTTATGGTTAGTGGTAGGGTTAGGTTAAGGGTTAGGGTTAGGGTTAGGGTTAGGGTAAGAGTAAGTGTTAGTGTTAGGGTTAGGGTTAGGGTTAGTGTAAGGGTTAGGGTTAGGGTTAGGTATATGTTTAGGGTTGGGGTTAAGTTTAGGGTTAGCGTTAGGGTAAGGGTAAGGTTTAGGGTTAGGTTTACTATTAGGGTAAGGGTAAGGGGTAGGGTTAGGTTTAGGGTTAGGGGTTACGGTTAGGGTTAGGTTTAGGGTTAGTGTTAGGGTAAGGTTAAGGGATATGGTTAGAAATAGGGTTAGGGTTAGGGTTATTTTAGAGTTAGGGTTTGGGTGAGGGTAAGCCTTAGGGCTAAGGTTAGGGTTAGGATTAAGTTTAGGGTTAGGGTTAGGGTAAGGGTAATGGTTAGGTTAGGGTTAGGGTTAGGGTTAGGGTAAAGGTTCGGGGTTAGGGTTAGGGTAAGGTTTAGGGTTAGGGTTAAGGTTAGGTTTAGGGTTAGGGTTAGGGTTAGGGTAAGGGTAAGGGTTAGGGTTAAGGTTAGGTTTAGGGTTAGGGTTAGGGTTAGGGTAAGGCTAAGGCTAAGGGTTAGGGTTAGGGTTAGGGTGAGGGTAAGGGTAAGGTTTAGGGTTAGGATTAGGGTTAGGAGTAGGGTAGGGGTTAGGGTTAGGGTTAGTGTTAGGGTTATGGTTAGGGTAAGGGTTAGGGTTAGGGTTAGGGTTGGGGTTAGGGTAAGGGTAAGTGTTAGGGTTAGGGTTAGGGTGAGGATAAGGGTAAGGGTTAGGTTTAGGGTTAGGGATAGGGCTTAGGTTTTGGGTTAGGGTTAGGATTAGTGTTAGGGTTAGGGGTTAGTGTTAGTGTTAGGGTAAGGGTTAGTGTTAGGGGTTAGGGTTAGTGTTATGGTTTTGTTAAGGGTTACGGTTAGGGTTAGGGTTAGGCTTAGGATAAGGGTTAGGGTTAGGGTTAGGGCTAGGGAAGGGTAAGTGTTAGTTGTAGGGTTAGGGTTAGAGTTAGGTTTAGGTTTGGCGTTATGTTTAGGGTTAGGGTTAGGGTAAGGGTAATGGTTAGGGTTAGGGTTAGATTTAGGGTTACGGCAAGGGATGTGGTTACGTTTAGGGCAATGGTAAGTTTTAGGGTTAGGTTTAGGGTTACGGTTAGTGTAAGGGTAAGGGTTAGGTTTAGGATTAGGTTTAGGGTTAGGTTTATGATTAGGGTAAGGGTAAGGGTTAGGGTTAGTGTTAGGGTTATGGTTAGGGTAAGGGTTAGGGTTAGGGTTAGGGTTGGGGTTAGGGTAAGGGTAAGTGTTAGGGTTAGGGTTAGGGTGAGGATAAGGGTAAGGGTTAGGTTTAGGGTTAGGGATAGGGCTTAGGTTTTGGGTTAGGGTTAGGATTAGTGTTAGGGTTAGGGGTTAGTGTTAGTGTTAGGGTAAGGGTTAGTGTTAGGGGTTAGGGTTAGTGTTATGGTTTTGTTAAGGGTTACGGTTAGGGTTAGGGTTAGGCTTAGGATAAGGGTTAGGGTTAGGGTTAGGGCTAGGGAAGGGTAAGTGTTAGTTGTAGGGTTAGGGTTAGAGTTAGGTTTAGGTTTGGCGTTATGTTTAGGGTTAGGGTTAGGGTAAGGGTAATGGTTAGGGTTAGGGTTAGGGTAAGGGAAAGGCTTAGGGTTAGGGTTTGGATTAGGGGTTACGGTTAGGGGTAGGTTAATGGATAGGGTTAGGGTAAGTTTAAGGGTTGGGTTTAGTGATAGGGTTAGGGTTAGGGTTAAGTTTAGGGTTAGGGTTAGGGTAAGGGTAAGGTTAAGGGTCAGGGTTAGGGTTAGGGTTAAGGTTAGGGTCACGGTTAGGGTAAGGGTAAGGGTTAGGTTAGGGTTAGGGTTAGGGGTAGGGTAAGGGTTAAGTTTAGTTTTAGGGTAAGGTTTAGGGTTAGGGTTAGGGTAAGGGTAAGGGTTAGGTTAGGGTTAGGGTTATGGGTAAGGTAAGGGTTAGGGTTAGTTTTAGGATAAGGTTTAGGGTTAGGGTTAGGGTAAGGGTAAGGGTTAGGATTAGGGTTAGGGTTAGGTTACGGGTTAGGGTTAGCGTAAGGGTAAGGGTTAGGGTTAAGTTTAGGGTTAGGGTTAGGTTTAGGATTAGGGTTACGGTTAGGGTAAGGGTAAGGGTTAGGGTTAGGTTTATGTTTAGGGTTAGGGTAAGGGTAAGGGTTAGGGTTAGGGTTAGGTTTAGGGTTAGGTTTAGGATAAGAGGAAGGGTTGGGTTAGGGTTACGGTTAAGGTTGAGGTTAGGGTTAGGGTTACGTTTCATTTTATGGTTATGGTTTGTGTAAGGTTAAGGGTTCGGGATAAGGTTAGGGTTATGTTAGTGTTAGCTTTAGATTTAGGGTAAGGGTAAGGTTTAGGGTTAGGGTTAGGGTTAGGATTAGGGTTAAGGTTAGGGTTAGGGTTAGGGTTAGGGTAAGGGTTAGAGTTAGGGTTTAGGGTTAGTTGTAGGGTTAGTTTAAGGGTTAGGATTAGCGTTAGGGTTAGGATAAGGGTTAGGGTGAGGATTAGGGTTAGGGTAAGGGTAAGTGTTAGTGTTAGGGTTAGGGTTAACGTTAGGGTAAGGGTTAGGGTTAGGGTTAGGTTTAGGATTAGGGTTGGGGATAAGGTTAGGGTTAGGGTTAGTGTAAGGATAAGGGTAAGGGTTAGGGTTAGGGTTACGGTTAGGGTTAGGGTTAGGGTTAGTTTAAGTGTAAGGGTTAGGGTTAGAGTTAGGGTTAGGGTTAGGGTAAGGATAAGGTTTAGTGTTTTGGTTAGGGTATGGGTAGGGTTAGGGTTAGGGTTAGGGTTAAGGTTATCATTAGGGTTAGGGTTAGGTTTAGGGTTAGGGTTAGGTTAAGGGTAAGGTTTAGGGTTAGAGTTAGGGTTAGGGTTAGGGAAAGGGTAAGGGTTAGGTTTAGGTTTAGGGTTAGGGTGAGGGTTATGGTAAGGATTAGGGTTAGGGTTAGGGTTAGGATAAGGGTTAGGGTTAGGGTTAGGGTTTGCATTAAGTTTAGGGTTAGCGTTAGGGTAAGGGTAAGGGTTAGGGTTAGGTTTAGGGTTACGTTCTACTGTTATGGTTAGGGTTAGGGTTTGGGTTATGGTAAGGGTAAGGTTTCGGGTTAGGGATAGCGTTAGGGTTAGTGTTAGGTTTAGGGTTAGGGTAAGGGTAAGGGTTAGGGTTAGGGTTAGGTTTAGCGTTAAGGTTGGGGTTACTGTTAGGAAAAGAGTAAGGGTTAGGTTAGGGTTAGGGTTAGGGTTAGGGTTAGGGTTAGGGATAGGTTAAGGGTAAGGGTTAGGGTTAAGCTTAGGGTTAGGGTTATGGTTAGGCTTAGGGTAAGGGTAAGGGGTAGGGTTAGGTTTAGTGTTAGGGCAAGGGTAAGATTAAGGGTTAGGTTTAGGGTTAATGTCAGGTTAAGGGTTAGGGTTAGGTTTAGGGTTAGGGAAAGGATAGGGGTTAGGGTTAAGGTTAGGTTTAGGGTTAGGTTTAGGATTAGGGTTAGGGTAAGGGTAAGGGTTAGGGTTAGGGTTAGGGATAGGTTTTGGGTTAGGCTTAGGGTTAGGGTTAGCGTAAGTGTGAGGGTTATGGTTAAGGTTAGTTTTAGGGTTAGGTTTAGGGTTAGAGTTAGGGTTAGAGTAAGAGTAAGGGTTAGGGTTAGGATTAGGGTTAGGGTTAGGGTAAGGGTTAGGGTTAGGGTTAGGGTTAGGTTTAGGGTTAGGGTTAGGGTAAGTGTAAGGGTTAGAGTTAGGGTCCAGGTTAGAGTAAGGATTAGGGTAAGGGTTAGGGTTAGAGTTAGGGTTAGGGTTAGGTTAAGGGTAAGGTTTAGGGTTATGGTTAGGGTAAGTGGTAGGGTTAGGGGTTAGCGTTAGGGTTAAGGTTATGGTTGGGGTTAGTGTTAGGGTTAGGGTTAGGGTAAGGGTTGGGGTTAGGGTTAGGGTTAGGTTAAGGGTAAGGGTTAGGGTTAGGTTTAAGGTAAGAGTAACGTTTAGGATTAGGGTTAGGGTTAGGTTAGGGTAAGGGTAAGGGTTAGGGTTAGGGTTGGGTTTAAGGTTAGGTTTAGGGTTAGGGTAAGGGTAAGTGATAGGGTTAGGGTTAGGGTTTGGGTTAGGGTAAGGGTAAGTGTTAGGGTTAGGGTTAGGGTTAGGGTTAGGGTAAGTGTAAGGGTTAGGTTAGGGTTAGGGTTAGGGTAAGTGTAAGGGTTAGAGTTAGGGTCCGGGTTAGGGTTAGGGTTAGGGTTAGGGTAAGTGTAACGGTTAGAGTTAGGTTCCGGGTTAGGGTAAGGGTAAGGGTAAGGGTTAGGGTTAGAGTTAGGGTTAGGTTTAGGTTAAGGGTAAGAGTTAGGGTTAGGGTTATGGTAATTGGTAGGTTTAGGGGTTAGAGTTAGGGTTAAGGTAATGGTTGGGGTTAGTATTAGGGTTAGGGTTAGGGTAAGGGTTAGGTTTAGGGTTAGATTTAGGGGTTAGGGATAGGGGTTAGGGTTAGGGTTAGGGTTAGGTTCAGGGTAAGCGTTAGGGTTAGGGGTTATGGTTAGTGGTAGGGTTAGGTTAAGGGTTAGGGTTAGGGTTAGGGTTAGGGTAAGGGTAAGTGTTAGTGTTAGGGTTAGGGTTAGGGTTAGTGTAAGGGTTAGGGTTAGGGTTAGGTATATGTTTAGGGTTGGGGTTAAGTTTAGGGTTAGCGTTAGGGTAAGGGTAAGGTTTAGGGTTAGGTTTACTATTAGGGTAAGGGTAAGGGGTAGGGTTAGGTTTAGGGTTAGGGGTTACGGTTAGGGTTAGGTTTAGGGTTAGTGTTAGGGTAAGGTTAAGGGATATGGTTAGAAATAGGGTTAGGGTTAGGGTTATTTTAGATTTAGGGTTTGGGTGAGGGTAAGCCTTACGGCTAAGGGTAGGGTTAGGATTAAGTTTAGGGTTAGGGTTAGGGTAAGGGTAATGGTTAGGTTAGGGTTAGGGTTAGGGTAAGGGTTCGGGGTTAGGGTTAGGGTAAGGTTTAGGGTTAGGGTTAAGGTTAGGTTTAGGGTTAGGGTAAGGGTTAGGGTAAGGGTAAGGGTTAGGGTTAAGGTTAGGTTTAGGGTTAGGGTTAGGGTAAGGCTAAGGCTAAGGGTTAGGGTTAGGGTTAGGTGAGGGTAAGGGTAAGGTTTAGGGTTAGGATTAGGGTTAGGAGTAGGGTAGGGGTTAGGGTTAGGGTTAGGGTTAGAGTTAGGTTTAGGGGTAGGGTTAGGGTAAAGGTAAAGTTTAGGGTTAGGGTTAAGGTTAGGTTTAATGTTGGGGTTAATGTTAGGGTTAGAGTAAGAGTTAGGGTTAGGATTAGGCTTAGGTTTAGGGATAGGTTTAGGGTTACGGTTACGGTTACGGTTAGGGTAAGGGTATCTGTTAGGGTTAGGGTTTGGTTAGGCTTAGGTTTAGCGATAGGGGAAGGGTAAGGGTAAGGGTTAGGGTTAGGGTTAGGGTTAAGGTAATGGTAATTGTTAGGGTTAGGGTTAGGTTTAGGGTTAGTTCAAGGGATATGGTTACGTTTAGGGCAAGGGTAAGTTTTAGGGTTAGGTTTAGGGTTACGGTTAGTGTAAGGGTAAGGGTTAGGTTTAGGATTAGGTTTAGGGTTAGGTTTATGATTAGGGTAAGGGTAAGGGTTAGGGTTAGGGGTAGGGTTGGGGTTAGGGTAAGGGTTAGGTTTAGCGTTAGGTTTAGGTTAGGATTGGGGTAAGGGTAAGGGTTAGGGTTAGGGTTAGGGTTGGGGTTAGGGTAAGGGTAAGTGTTAGGGTTAGGGTTAGGGTGAGGATAAGGGTAAGGGTTAGGTTTAGGGTTAGGGATAGGGCTTAGGTTTTGAGTTAGGGTTAGGATTAGTGTTAGGGTTAGGGGTTAGTGTTAGGGTTAGGGTAAGGGTTAGCGTTAGGGGTTAGGGTTAGTGTTATGGTTTCGTTAAGGGTTACGGTTAGGGTTAGGGTTAGGCTTAGGATAAGGGTTAGGGTTAGGGTTAGGGCTAGGGAAGGGTAAGTGTTAGTGTTAGGGTTAGGGTTAGAGTTAGGTTTAGGTTTGGCGTTATGTTTAGGGTTAGGGTTAGGGTAAGGGTAATGGTTAGGGTTAGGGTTAGGGTAAGGGAAAGGCTTAGGGTTAGGGTTTGGATTAGGGGTTATGGTTAGGGGTAGGTTAATGGATAGGGTTAGGGTAAGCTTAAGGGTTGGGTTTAGTGATAGGGTTAGGGTTAGGGTTAAGTTTAGGGTTAGGGTTAGGGTAAGGGTAAGGTTAAGGGTCAGGGTTAGGGTTAGGGTTAAGGTTAGGGTCACGGTTAGGGTAAGGGTAAGGGTTAGGTTAGGGTTAGGGTTAGGGGTAGGGTAAGGGTTAAGGTTAATTTTAGGGTAAGGTTTAGGGTTAGGGTTAGGGTAAGGGTAAGGGTTAGGTTAGGGTTAGGGTTATGGGTAGGGTAAGGGTTAGGGTTAGTTTTAGGATAAGGTTTAGGGTTAGGGTTAGGGTAAGGGTAAGGGTTAGGATTAGGGTTAGGGTTAGGTTACAGGTTAGGGTTAGCGTAAGGGTAAGGGTTAGGGTTAAGTTTAGGGTTAGGGTTAGGTTTAGGGTTAGGGTTACGGTTAGGGTAAGGGTAAGGGTTAGGGTTAGGGTAAGGGTAAGGGTTAGGTTTAGGGTTAGGTTAAGGGTTAGGGCAAGGGTAAGGGTTAGAGTTATGGTTAGGGTTAGGGTAATGGTTATGGTTAGTGTTAGAGTTAGGGTTACGGTTAGGTTAAGTGTTAGGGTTAGGATTAGGGTTAGGTTTAGGGTTAGAGTGAGGGTAAGGGTTAGGGTTAATGTTAGGGTTATTGTTAGTTTTAGGGTCAGGGTTAGGGTTAGGGTAAGGGTAAAGGTTAGGTTTAGGATTAGGGTTAGGGTTGAGGTAAGGGTTAGGGTTAGGGTTAGGTTTAGCGTTAGGTTTAGGTTAGGATTGGGGTAAGGGTAAGGGTTAGGGTTAGTGTTAGGTTAGGATTAGTGTTGGGGTTAAGGTTAGGGTTAGGGTAAGGGTTAGGGTTAGGGTTATGGTTAGGGTTAGGGTTAGGTTTAGGGTTAGTTTTAGGGTTATGGTTAGGGTTGGGGTTGGGGAGAGTGTAAGGGTATGTGTTAGGGTATGTGTTTGGGTTAGGGTTAGGGTTAGCCTTAGGGTAAGTGTAAGGGTAAGGTTTAGGGTTAGGATTAGAGTTAGGGTTAGGGTAAGGGTAAGGGTTAGGTTTAGGATTGGGGTTAGGGTTGAGGTAAGGGTTAGGGTTAGGTTTAGGGTTAGGGTTAGGTTTAGGGTTAGGGTTAGGGTAAGGGTAAGGGTTAGGGTTAGTGTTAGGGTTAGGATTAGTGTTGGGGTTAAGGTTAGCGTTAGGGTAAGGGTTAGGGTTAGGGTTAGGGTTAGGTTTAGGGTTACTTTTAGGGTTACAGTTAGGGTTGGGGTTGGGGATAAGCTAAGGGTATGTGTTAGGGTGTGTGTTTGGGTTAGGGTTAAGTTTGGGGTTAGGGTTAGGATTAGGTTTGAGGTAAGGTTTAGGGTTAGGGTTAGTGTTAGGGTTAGGGTAATGGTAAGGATTAGTGTTAAGTTCAGTGTTAGGGTTAGATTTAGGGTTAGGGTAAGGGTAAAGGTTAGAGTTAGGTTTAGGGTTAGGGTAAGGGGTAGGGGTAGGTTAGGGTAGGGGTTAGGGTAAGGGTGTTAGTGTTAGGGTTAGTCTTAGGATAAGGGTAAGGGTTAGGGTTAGGGTTAAAGTTGGGGTTACTGTTAGGGTGAGGGTAAGGGTTAGGTTAGGGTTATGGTAGGGTTAGGTTAAGGGTTAGGGTTAGGGTTAGGGTTAGGTTTAGGGTTAGGTTTAGGGTTAGGGTAAGGTAAGGGTTAGGATTAAGGTTAGGCTTAGGGTTAGGTTTAGGGTAAAGGTAAGGTTTAGGGTTAGGTTTAGTGTTAGGGCTAGGGTAAGGGTAAGGGTTAGTTTTAGGATTACTGTTAGGTTAAGCTTTAGGGTTAGGTTTAGGGTTAGGAAAAGGATAAGGGTTAGGTTTAAGGTTAGGTTTAGGGTTACAGTCAGGGTTAAGGTTAGGGTTAGGGTTAGGGTAAGTGTATGGTTTAGGGTTAGGATTAGGGTTAGGGTTAGGGTAAGGTAAGGGTTAGGGTTAGGGTTCGGGTTAGGTCTAGGGATAGGCTTAGGGTTAGGGTTAGCGTAAGTGTGAGGGTTAGGGTTAAGTTTAGTGTTAGGGTTAGGTTTAGGGTTAGAGTTAGGGTTACGGTAAGGGTAAGGGTTAGGGTTAGGATTAGGGTTAGGGTCAGGGTTAGGGTAAGTGTAAGGGTTAGGTTAAGCATAGGGTTAGATTTAGGGTTGCGATTAAGTTTAGGGTTAGCATTAGGGTAAGGGTAAGGGTTAGGGTTAGGATTAGGGTAAGGGTAAGGGTAAGGTTTAGGTTAAGGTTTAGGTTAGGGGTTACTGTTAGGGTTAGGTTTCAGGTTAGGGTTAGGCTAAGAGTAAGGGATTGGGTTAGGGATAGGGTTAGGGTTAGGGTTAGGGTTAGGTTTAGGGTTGGGGTACGGTAAGAGTAAGAGTTAGGGTTAGGTTCAGGCTTAGGGTTAAGGTTAGGGTTAGGGTTAAGGTAAGGGTAAGGGCTAGGTTTATGGTTAGGATTAAGTTTAGGGTTAGGGTTAGGGTAAGTGTAAGGGTTAGGTTAGGGTTAGGGCTAAGTTTAGGGTTGCGATTAAGGTTAGGGTTAGCGTTAGGGTAAGGGTATGGGTTAGGGTTAGGATTAGGGTTAGGGTAAGGGTAAGGGTTAGGTTAAGGCTTAGGTTAGGGGTTACGGTTAGGTTTAGGTTTCGGGTTAGGGTTAAGCTAAGAGTAAGGGATTGGGTTAGGGATAGGGTTAGGGTTAGGGTTAGGTTTAGGGTTAGGGATAGGATACGAGTAAGGGTTAGGCTTAGGGTTAGGGTTACAGTTAAGGTTAGTTTTCGGGTAAAGGTAAGGGTTAGGTTTATGGTTAGGATTAGGTTTAGGGTTAGGGTTAGGGTTACGGTTAAGGAAAGGATAAGGGTTAGGGTTAAGGTTAGGTTTATGGTTAGGATTAGGGTTAAGGTTAGGGTTAGGGTTAGGGTAAGGGTAATGGTTAAGGTTAGGTTAGGGTTAGGGTTAGGGTAAAGGTAAGAGTTAGGGTTAGGGTTAGGGTTAGGGTTAGGGTTAGGGTTAGGGTTAGGGTTAGGGTAACGGTAAGTATTAGGGTTAGGATTAGGGTTAGGGTTAGGGAAGGTTAAGGGTTAGGTTTAGGGTTAGGTTTAGGGTTAGGGTTAGGGTTAGGTTTAGGGTTAGGGTTAGGGTAAGGGTAAGGGTTAGGGTTAGGGTTAGGGTTAAGGAAAGGATAAGGGTTAGGGTTAAGTTTAGGTTTATGGTTAGGATTAGGGTTAAGGTTAGGGTTAGGGTTAGGGTAAGGGTAATGGTTAGGGTTAGGTTAGGGTTAGGGTTAGGGTTCAGGTAAGGGTTAGGGTTAGGTTTAGGGTTAGGTTTAGGGTTAGGGTTATGGTTAGGATAAGGGTTAGGTTTAGGGTTACGGTTACGGTAAGAGTTAGGGTTATGGTTAGGGTTAGGTTTAGTGTATGTGCTAGGGTTAGGATTAGGGTTGGGGTTAGGTTTAGAGTTAGGTTTAGGGTAGGTTAGGGTTAGGATTAGGGTTAGAGTAATAGTATGTGTTAGGATTAGGGTTAGGGTTAAGGTTAGGGTTATCGTTAGGGTAAGAGTAAGGGTTTGGTTTAGGGTTAGGGTTAGGGTAAGGGTAAGGGTTAGGTTTAGGGTTAGGGTTAGTGTTAGGGTAAGGGTTAGGGTTAGGGTTAGGGTTAGGGTTAGGTTTAGGGTAAGTGTAAGGGTTAGGGTTAGGGTTAATGGTAACGGTTAGGGTTAGGTTTATGGTTAGGGATAGTGTAAGGGTAAGGGATAGGGTTAGAGATAGGGTTAGGGTTACCGTTAGAGTTACGGTTAGGTTAAGGGTTAGGGTTAGGTTTAGGGTTAGGATAAAGGTTAGGGTTAGGTTTAGGGTTCGGGTTAGGGTAAGGGTAAGTGTTAGTGTTAGGGTTAGGGTTAGGGTTAGGGTAAGGGTTAGGGTTAGTGTTAGCGTTAGATTTAGGGATGGGGTTAAGGTTACGGTTAGGGTTAGGGTAAGCGTAAGGTTTAGGGTTAGGTTTAGGGTTAGGATAAGGGTAAGGGTTAGGGTAAGTTTTAGGGTTAGGGGTTATGGTTAGGGTTAGGTTTAGGGTTAGGGTTAGGGTAAGGGTAAGGGATATCGTTAGGGATAGGGTTAGGTTTAGTGTTATTTTAGGGTTAGGGTTTGGGTAAGGGTAAGGGTTAGGGTTAGGGTTAGGATTAAGATTAGGCTTAGGGTTAGGGTAAGGGTAAGGGTTAGGTTAGGGTTAAGGTTAGGGTTAGGGTTAGGGTAAGGGTTCGGGTTAGGTTTAGGGTTATTGTAAGGGTAAGGCTAAGGGTTAGGGTTAGGTTTAGGGTTAGGGTTAGGGTTAGGGTAAGGGTAAGGGTTAGGTTGAGGCTTAGGGTTAGAGTTAGGGTAAGGGTTAGGTTTAGGGTTAGGGTTGGGGTTAGGGTAAGGATAAGTGTTAGGGTTAGGGTTAGGGTTAGGATAAGGGTAAGGGTCAGGGTTAGGGTTAGTGTTAGGTGTTAGGATTAATGTTATTGTTAGGGTTAGTGTTAGGGTTAGGGGTTAGGGTTAGGGTTAGTGTTAGGGTAAGGGTTAGGGTTAGGGTTAGGTGTTAGAGTTAGTGTTAGGGTTAGGTTAAGGGTTAGGGTTAGGGTAAGGGTAAGGGTTAGGATTAGGGTTAGGGTTAGGTTTAGGGTTAGGATTAGGGTTTGGGTAATGGTAAAGTTTAGGGTTAAGCTTAGGGTTAGGGTTAGGGTTAGGCTTAGGGTTAAGGTTACGGTTAGGGTAACGGTAAGGGTTAGGTTTAGGGTTAGGGTTACGTTTAGGGTTAGGGTTAGGGAAAGGATAAGGGTTAGGGTTAAGGTTAGGTTTAGGGTAATGATCAGGGTTACGGTTAGGTTTGGGTTAGCGTAAGGGTAAGGGTTAGGTTTAGGTTTAGGGTTTGGTTTAGTGTTATGGTAAGGTTTTGGATTAGGGTTAGGGTTAGATTTAGGGTTAGGGTTAGGGTTAGGGTTAGGTTTAGGGTTAGTGTTAGGGTAAGGGTAAGTGTTAGGGTTAGTGTTAGGGTTAGAATTAGTGTTGGGGTTAAATTTAGGGTTAGGGTAAGGGTTGGGGTTAGGGTTAGGGTTAGGTTTAGGGTTAGTTGTAGGGTTAGGGTTAGGGTTGGGTTTGGGGATAGGGTAAGGGTAGGTGTTAGGGTATGTGTTTGGGTTAGGATTAGGGTTAGTGTTAGGGCAAGGGTAAGGGTAAGGGTTCGGGTTAG
Source organism: Megascapheus bottae (assembly GCA_024803745.1). Taxonomy (NCBI): domain Eukaryota; kingdom Metazoa; phylum Chordata; class Mammalia; order Rodentia; family Geomyidae; genus Megascapheus; species Megascapheus bottae. The sequence goes on along the minus strand of JANJXV010000556.1, from coordinate 317,847 downwards.
GATTAGGGTTAGGGTTAAGGTAAGGGTAAGGGTTAGGTTTAGGATTAGGGTTAGGATTGAGGTCAGGGTTAGGGTTAGGGTTAGGGTTAGGGTTAGGTTTAGGTTAGGGTTAGGGTAAGGGTTAGGGTTACGGTTAGGGTTAGGTTTAGCTTTAGTTTTAGGGTTATGGTTAGGGTTGGGGTTGGGTATCGGGTAAGGGTATGTGTTAGGGTATGTGTTTGGGTTAGGGTTAGAGTTAGGGTAAGGGTAAGGGTTAGGGTTAGGGTTAGGGTTAGGGTTAGGGTAAGGGTTAGGGTTAGGGGTTAGGTTAAGGGCTTAGGCTTAGGATAAGTTTTAGGGTTAGTGTTAGGTTTAGGGAAAGGGTAAGTGTTAGTTTTAGGGTTAGGGTTAGGGTTAGGGTAAGGGTTAGGGTTAGGGTTAGCGTTAGGTTTAGGATTGGGGTTAAGGTTAGGGTTAGGGTTAGTGTAAGGGTAAGGGTTAGGGTTATTGTTAGGGTTAGGGTTAGGGTTAGGGTTAGGGTAAGGATAAGGTTTAGGGATAGGGATAGGGTTAGGGTTAGGGTTTTTGTAAGGGAAAGGGATAAGGTTAGTGATAAGGTTAGAGTTAAGTTTAGGGTTAGGGTTAGGGTAAGGGTAAGGGTTAGGTTAGGGTTAGGGTTAGGGTAAGGGTTAGGGTTAGGGTTAGGTTTAGGGTTATGTTTAGAGTTAGGTTTAGGGTAGGTTAGGGTTAGGATTAGGGTTAGAGTAAGAGTATGTGTTAGGGTTAGGGTTACGGTTAAGGTTAGGGTTATCGTTTTGGTAAGAGTAAGGGTTTGGTTTAGGGTTAGGGTTAAGGTAAGGGTAAGGGTTAGGGTTAGGGTTAGGGTTAGGTTTTGGGTAAGTGTTAGGGTTAGGTTTAGGGTAAGATAAGGTTTAGGGTTTGGGTTAGGGTTAGGGTTAGGGTATGGGTAAGGCTTAGGGTTAGGGTTAGGTTTAGGGTTAGGTTGAGGGTTAGGGTTAGGGTTAGGGTAAGGGTTCGGGTTAGGGTTAGGGATAGGGTAAGGGTAAGGGTTAGGTTAAGGGTTAGGTTTAGTGTTAGGGTAAGGGTTAGGGTTAGGGTTAGGGTTAGGTTTAGGGTAAGTGTAAGGGTTAGGGTTAGGGTTAGGGGTAACGGTTAGGGTTAGGTTTATGGTTAGGGATAATGTAAGGGTAAGGGATAGGGTTAGAGATAGGGTTAGGGTTAGGGTTAGTGTTACGGTTAGGTTAAGGGTTAGGGTTAGGGTTAGGATAAAGGTTAGGGTTAGGTTTAGGGTTAGGGTTAGGGTAAGGGTAAGTGTTAGTGTTATGGTTAGGGTTTGGGTTAGGGTAAGGGTTAGGGTTAGGGTGAGCGTTAGATTTAGGGATGGGGTTAAGGTTACAGTTAGGGTTAGGGTAAGCGTAAGGTTTAGGCTTAGGTTAGGGTTAGGATAAGGGTAAGGGTTATGGTAAGGTTTAGGGTTAGGGGTTATGGTTAGGGTTAGGTTTAGGGTTAGGGTTAGGGTAAGGGTAAGGGATATGGTTAGGGATAGGGTTAGGTTTAGGGTTATTTTAGGGTTAGGGTTTGGGTAAGGGTAAGGGTTAGGGTTAGGGTTAGGATTAAGATTAGGGTTAGGGTTAGGGTAAGGGTAAGGGTTAGGTTAGGGTTAAGGTTAGGGTTAGGGTTAGGGTAAGGGTTCGGGTTAGGTTTAGGGTTAGTGTAAGGGTAAGGCTAAGGGTTAGGGTTAGGTTTAGGGTTAGGGTTAGGGTAAGGGTAAGGGTTAGGTTGAGGCTTAGGGTTAGGGTTAGGGTAAGGGTTAGGTTTAGGGTTAGGGTTGGGGTTAGGGTAAGGATAAGTGTTAGGATTAGGGATAGGGTTAGGATAAGGGTAAGGGTCAGGGTTAGGGTTAGTGTTAGGGGTTAGTATTAATGTTATTGTTAGTGTTAGTGTTAGGGTTAGGGGTTAGGGTTAGGGTTAGTGTTAGGGTAAGGGTTAGGGTTAGGGTTAGGTGTTAGGGTTAGTGTTAGGGTTAGGATAAAGGTTAGGGTTAGGGTAAGGGTAAGGGTTAGGATTAGGGTTAGGGTTAGATTTAGGGTTAGGGTTAGGGTTTGGGTACGGGTAAAGTTTAGGGTTAAGTTTAGGGTTAGGGTTAGGGTTAGGGTTAGGGTTACGGTTAGGGTAACGGTAAGGGTTAGGTTTAGGGTTAGGGTTACGTTTAGGGTTAGGGTTAGGGCAAGGATAAGGGTTAGGGTTAAGGTTAGGTTTAGGGTAATGATCAGGGTTACGGTTAGGTTTGGGTTAGCGTAAGGGTAAGGGTTAGGTTTAGGTTTAGGGTTTGGGTTAGTGTAATGGTAAGGTTTTGGATTAGGGTTAGGGTTAGGTTTAGGGTTAGGGTTAGGGTTAGGGTTAGGTTAAGGGTAAGGTTTAGGGTTAAGTTTAGTGTTAGCGTTAGTTTTAGGGTTAGGGTTAGGGTTAGGGTAAGGTAAGGGTTAGGGATAGGATTAGGGTTAGGGTTCGGTGAAGGGTTAGGTTTAGGTTTAGGGTTAGGTTTAGGGTTAGGGTTAGGGTAAGGGTAGGGTTAGGGTTAGGGTTAGGTTTCCGGTTAGGGTTACTGTTAGGGTTAGGGTTAGGGTAAGTGTAAGAGTTAGGGTTAGGGTTAGGGTTTGGGTTAGTGTTAGTTTTAGGGTCAGGGTTAGTGTTAGGATAAGGGTAAGGGTTAGGTTTAGGATTAGTGTTAGGTTTGAGGTAATGGTTACGGTTAGGGTTACGGTTAGCGTTAGGTTTAGGGTTAGGGTTAGGGTAAGGGTAAGGGTTAGGGTTAGTGTTAGGGTTAGAATTAGTGTTGGGGTTAAGGTTAGGGTTAGGGTAAGGGTTGGGGTTAGGGTTAGGGATAGGTTTAGGGTTAGTTGTAGGGTTACGGTTAGGGTTGGGTTTGGGGATAGGGTAAGGGTATGTGTTAGGGTATGTGTTTGGGTTATGATTAGGGTTAGCGTTAGGGCAAGGGTAAGGGTTAGGTTTAGGATTAGGGTTAGGATTGAGGTAAGGGTTAGGGTTAGGGTTAGGGTTAGGTTTAGGTTAGGGTTAGGGTAAGGGTTAGGGTTAGGGTTAGGGTTAGGTTTAGCTTTAGTTTTAGGGTTATGGTTAGGGTTGGGGTTGGGTATCGGGTAAGGGTATGTGTTATGGTATGTGTTTGGGTTAGGGTTAGGGTTAGGGTAAGGGTAAGGGTTAGGGTTAGGGTTAGGTTTAGGGTTACGGGTTAGGTTAAGGGCTTAGGCTTAGGATAAGTTTTAGGGTTAGTGTTAGGGTTAGGGAAAGGGTAAGTGTTAGTTTTAGGGTTAGGGTTAGGGTTAGGGTAAGGGTTAGGGTTAGGGTTAGCGTTAGGTTTAGGATTGGGGTTAAGGTTAGGGTTAGGGTTAGTGTAAGGGTAAGGGTTAGGGTTATTGTTAGGGTTAGGGTAAGGGTAAGGTTTAGGGATAGGGATAGGGTTAGGGTTAGGGTTATTGTAAGGGTAAGGGATAAGGTTAGTGATAGGGTTAGGGTTAAGTTTAGGGTTGGGGTTAGGGTAAGGGTAAGGGTTAAGTTAGGGTTAGGGTTAGGGTTAGGGTAAGGGTTAGGGTTAGGGTTAGGGTTAGGGTTAGGGTTAGGTTTGGGGTAAGGGTAAGGGTTAGGTTAGGTTTCGGGTTAGCTTTCGGGTAAGGGCAAGGGTTAGGTTTAGGGTTAGGGTTAGGTTTAGGGTTAGAGTTAGGGTTAGGGTTAGGGAAAGGATAAGGGTTAGGGTTATGGTTAGGTTTAGTGTTATGATCAGGGTTACGGTTAGGTTTGGGTTAGCGTAAGTGTAAGGGTTATGTTTAGGGTTAGGTTTTGGGTTAGTGTAAGGGTAAGGGTTTGGATTAGGGTTAGGGTTAGGTTTAGGGGTAGGGTTAGGTTTAGGGTTAGGGTTAGGTTAAGGGTAAGGTTTAGGGTTATGTTTAGGGTTAGGGTAAGGGTAAGGGATAGGGATAGGATTAGGGTTAGGGTTAGTGTAAGGGTTAGGGTTAGGGTTAGGTTTAGGTTTAGGGTTAGGTTTAGGGTAAGAGTAAGGGAGAGGTTTAGGATTAGGGTTAGGGTTATTGTAAGGGTTAGGGTTAGGGTTAGGTTTAGTGTTAGGTTTAGGGTAAGGGTAAGGGTTGGGGTAGTCTTAGCGTTAGGTTTAGTGTTGGGTTAAGGTTAGGGTTAGGGTAAGGGTTAGGGTTAGGATTAGGATTAGGTTTAGTGTTAGGTTTAGGGTTATGGGAAATGTTGAGGTTAGGGATAGGCTAAGGGTATGTGTTAGGGTATGTGTTAGGGTTAAGGTTAGGGTTAGCGTTAGGGTAAGGGTAAGGGTTAGGGTTAGGGTTAGGGTAAGGGCAAGGGTTAGGATTAGGGTTAGGGTTAGGTTTAGGGTTGGGGTTAGGGTTAGGGTAAGTGTAAACGTTACGGTTAAGTTTAGGGATAGGGTTAGGTTTAGGGTTAGGGTTACGGTTAGGTTAAGGGTAAGGGTTAGGGTTACGGTTAGGGTTAGGTTAAGGGTTAGGGTTAGGGTAAGGGTAAGGGTTAGGTTTAGGGTTAGGGTTAGGGTAATGGTAAGGGTAGAGTTAGGGTTAGGGTTAGGGTAAGGGTTAGGGTTAGGTTTAGAGTGAGGGTTAGGGTTAGGTTAAGGGTTAGGGTTAGGTTAAGTGTTAGGGTTAGGTTTAGGGTTAGGGTTAGGGTAAGGGTTAGGGTTAGGGTTATGGTTTGGTTCCTGGTTAGGGTTACTGTTAGAGTTAGGTTTAGGGTAAGCGTAAGGGTTAGGGTTTAGGTTAGGGCTAGGGTTAGTTTTAGGGTCAGGGTTAGTGTTAGGGTAAGGGTAAGGGTTAGGTTTAGGATTAGGGTTAGGTTTGAGGTAAGGGTTAGGTTTAGGGTTAGGGTTACCGTTAGGTTTAGGGCTAGGGTTAGGGTAAGGGTAAGGGTTAGGTTTAGTGTTAGGGTTAGGATTAATGTTGGGGTAAGGTTAGGGTTAGGGAAAGGGTTGGGGTTAGGGTTAGGGTTAGGGTTAGGGTTAGTTTTAGGGTTACGGTTAGGGTTGGGGTTGGGGATAGGGTAAGGGTATGTGTTAGGGTATGTGTTTGGGTTAGGGTTAGGGTTAGCGTTAGGGCAAGGGTAAGGGTAAGGGTTCGGGTTAGGATTAGGGTTAGGGTTAGGGTAAGGATAAGGGTTAGGTTTAGGATTAGGGTTAGGATTGAGGTAAGGGTTAGGGTTAGGGTTAGGGTTAGGTTTAGTTTAGGGTTAGGGTAAGCGTTAGCGTTAGGGTTAGGGTTAGGGTTAGGTTTAGCGTTAGTTTTAGGGTTACGGTTAGGGTTGGGGTTGGGGATAGGGTAAGGGTATGTGTTAGGGTTTGTGTTTGGGTTAGGGTTAGGATTAGGGTTAGGGTAAGGGTAAGGGTTAGGGTTAGGATTAGGTTTAAGGTAAGAGTAGGGTTAAGGTTAGGTTTAGGGTAAGGGTTAGGGTTAGGTTTAGGGTTAGGGGTTACGGTTAGGGTTAGGTTTGGGGTTAGGGTTAGGGTAAGGGTAAGGGATAGGGTTAGTGATAGGGGTAGCGTTAGAGTTAATTTTAGGGTTAGGGTTAGGGTAAGGGTAAGGGTTAGGGTCAGGGTTAGGGTTAGGATTAAAGTTAGGGTTAGGGTTAGGGTAAGGGTAAGGGTTCGGTTAGGGTTAGGGTTAGGGTTAGGGTTAGAGTTAGGGTAAGGGTTCCGATTAGGGTTAGGGTTAGGGTAAGGGTAAGGCTAAGGGTTAGGGTTAGTTTTAGGGTTAGGGTTAGGGTAAGGGTTAGGGTTAGGTTTAGGGATAGGGTTAGGTTTAGGTTTAGGGTAAGGGTTAGGGTTAAGGTTAGGGTTAGGGTAAGTGTTAGGGTTAGTGTTAGGGTTAGGGTTAGGGTAAGGGTTAGGGTTAGGGTTAGGGTTAGGTTTAGGGTTAGGGTTAAGTTTAGGGTAAGTGTTAGGGTAAGCGTAAGGTTTGGGGTTAGGGTTAGTGTTAGTGTAACTGTAAGGTTTAGGGTAAGGTTTAGGGTTAGGGTTTACAGTTAGGGTTAGGTTTAGGGTTAGGTTTAGGGGAAGTGTAAGGGATATGGTTAAGGATAGGGTTAGGTTTAGGGTTATTTTAGGGTTAGGGTTTGGGTAAGTGTAAGGGTTAGGGTTAGGGTTAGGATTAAGGTTAGGGTTAGGGTTAGGGTAAGGGTAAGGGTTATGTTAGGGTTAGGGTTAGGGTTAGGTTTAGGGTTAGGGTAAGGGTTCGGGTTAGGGTTAGGGTAAGGTTAAGGCTAAGGGTTAGGTTTAGTTTTAGGGTTAGTGTTAGGGTAAGGGTAAGGTTTAGGTTTAGGGATAGGGTTAGGTTTAGGTTTAGGGTAAGGGTAAGGGTTAGGGTTAGGGTTAGTGTTGGGGTTAGGGTAAGGGTAAGTGTTTGGATTAGGGTTAGGGTTAGGATAAGGGTAAGGGTTAGGGTTTGGTTTAGGGTTAGGTGTTAGGTTTAGGGTTAGTGTTAGGTTTAGGGGTTAGGGTTAGGTTTAGGGTTAGGGTTAGGGTAAGGGTTAGGGTTAGGGTTAGGGTTAGGGTTATGGTTATGGTTAGGTTTAGGGTTATGGTTAGGGTTAGGGTAAGTGTAAGGGATATGGTTAAGGATAGGGTTAGGTTTAGGGTTATTTTAGGGTTAGGGTTTGGGTAAGTGTAAGGGTTAGGGTTAGGGTTAGGATTAAGGTTAGGGTTAGGGTTAGGGTAAGGGTAAGGGTTCGGTTAGGGTTAGGGTTAGGGTTAGAGTTAGGGTAAGGGTTCGGATTAGGGTTAGGGTTAGGGTAAGGGTAAGGCTAAGGGTTAGGGTTAGTTTTAGGGTTAGGGTTAGGGTAAGGGTAAGGGTTAGGTTTAGGGATAGGGCTAGGTTTAGGTTTAGGGTAAGGGTAAGGGTTAGGGTTAGGGTTAGGGTTGGGGTTAGGTTAAGGGTAAGTGTTAGGATTAGGGTTAGGGTTAGGATAAGGGTAAGGGTTAGGGTTTGGTTTAGGGTTAGGTGTTAGGTTTAGGGTTAGTGTTAGGTTTAGGGGTTAGGGTTAGGTTTAGGGTTAGGGTTAGGGTAAGGGTTAGGGTTAGGGTTAGGGTTAGGGTTATGGTTATGGTTAGGTTTAGGGTTAGGGTTAGGGTTAGAGTAAGTGTAAGGTTTAGGTTAGGGTTAGGGTTAGGGTTAGGGTTGCGATTAAGGTTAGGGTTAGCGTTAGGGTAAGGGTAAGAGTTAGGATTAGGGTAAGGGTTAGGGTAAGGGTAAGGTTTAGGTTAAGGTTTAGGGTTAGGGGTTACGGTTAGGGATAGGTTTCGGTTAGGGTTAGGGTTAGGGTTAGGTTTAGGGTCAGGGTTAGGGTAAGCGTAAGAGTTAGGGTTAGGGTTAGGTTTAGGGTTAAGGATAGGGTTTGGGTTAGGGTAAGGGTAAGTGTTATGTTTATGGTTAGGATTATGTTTAGGGTTAGGGTTAGGGTTCGGGAAAGGATAAGGGTTAGGGTTCAGGTTAGATTAGGGTTAGGGTTAGGGTTAAGGTTAGGGTTAGGGTTACGGTAAGGGTAATGTTTAGGGTTAGGTTAGGGTTAGCGATAGGGTAAGGGTAAGGGTTAGGGTTAACGTTAGGGTAAGGGTAAGGGTTAGGTTTAGGGTTAGGGTTAAGGTAAGGATGAGGGTTAGGTTTAGATTTAGGGTAAGGGTTAGGGTTAGGTTTTGGGTTAGGTTTAGGGTAAGGTAAGGTTTAGGGTTTGTGTTAGGGTTAGGGTTAGGGTAAGGGAAGGGTTAGGTTAAGGGTTAGGTTTAGAGTTAGGGTAAGTGTAAGGGT
>JANJXV010000556.1:297500-305000 GCA_024803745.1 Megascapheus bottae | reverse complement strand
AGGGTTAGGGTAAGGGTAAGGGTTAGGTTTAGGGTTAGGGTTAGTGTTAGGGTAAGGGTTAGGGTTAGGGTTAGGGTTAGGGTTAGGTTTAGGGTAAGTGTAAGGGTTAGGGTTAGGGTTAATGGTAACGGTTAGGGTTAGGTTTATGGTTAGGGATAGTGTAAGGGTAAGGGATAGGGTTAGAGATAGGGTTAGGGTTACCGTTAGAGTTACGGTTAGGTTAAGGGTTAGGGTTAGGTTTAGGGTTAGGATAAAGGTTAGGGTTAGGTTTAGGGTTCGGGTTAGGGTAAGGGTAAGTGTTAGTGTTAGGGTTAGGGTTAGGGTTAGGGTAAGGGTTAGGGTTAGTGTTAGCGTTAGATTTAGGGATGGGGTTAAGGTTACGGTTAGGGTTAGGGTAAGCGTAAGGTTTAGGGTTAGGTTTAGGGTTAGGATAAGGGTAAGGGTTAGGGTAAGTTTTAGGGTTAGGGGTTATGGTTAGGGTTAGGTTTAGGGTTAGGGTTAGGGTAAGGGTAAGGGATATCGTTAGGGATAGGGTTAGGTTTAGTGTTATTTTAGGGTTAGGGTTTGGGTAAGGGTAAGGGTTAGGGTTAGGGTTAGGATTAAGATTAGGCTTAGGGTTAGGGTAAGGGTAAGGGTTAGGTTAGGGTTAAGGTTAGGGTTAGGGTTAGGGTAAGGGTTCGGGTTAGGTTTAGGGTTATTGTAAGGGTAAGGCTAAGGGTTAGGGTTAGGTTTAGGGTTAGGGTTAGGGTTAGGGTAAGGGTAAGGGTTAGGTTGAGGCTTAGGGTTAGAGTTAGGGTAAGGGTTAGGTTTAGGGTTAGGGTTGGGGTTAGGGTAAGGATAAGTGTTAGGGTTAGGGTTAGGGTTAGGATAAGGGTAAGGGTCAGGGTTAGGGTTAGTGTTAGGTGTTAGGATTAATGTTATTGTTAGGGTTAGTGTTAGGGTTAGGGGTTAGGGTTAGGGTTAGTGTTAGGGTAAGGGTTAGGGTTAGGGTTAGGTGTTAGAGTTAGTGTTAGGGTTAGGTTAAGGGTTAGGGTTAGGGTAAGGGTAAGGGTTAGGATTAGGGTTAGGGTTAGGTTTAGGGTTAGGATTAGGGTTTGGGTAATGGTAAAGTTTAGGGTTAAGCTTAGGGTTAGGGTTAGGGTTAGGCTTAGGGTTAAGGTTACGGTTAGGGTAACGGTAAGGGTTAGGTTTAGGGTTAGGGTTACGTTTAGGGTTAGGGTTAGGGAAAGGATAAGGGTTAGGGTTAAGGTTAGGTTTAGGGTAATGATCAGGGTTACGGTTAGGTTTGGGTTAGCGTAAGGGTAAGGGTTAGGTTTAGGTTTAGGGTTTGGTTTAGTGTTATGGTAAGGTTTTGGATTAGGGTTAGGGTTAGATTTAGGGTTAGGGTTAGGGTTAGGGTTAGGTTTAGGGTTAGTGTTAGGGTAAGGGTAAGTGTTAGGGTTAGTGTTAGGGTTAGAATTAGTGTTGGGGTTAAATTTAGGGTTAGGGTAAGGGTTGGGGTTAGGGTTAGGGTTAGGTTTAGGGTTAGTTGTAGGGTTAGGGTTAGGGTTGGGTTTGGGGATAGGGTAAGGGTAGGTGTTAGGGTATGTGTTTGGGTTAGGATTAGGGTTAGTGTTAGGGCAAGGGTAAGGGTAAGGGTTCGGGTTAGGATTAGGGTTAGGGTTAAGGTAAGGGTAAGGGTTAGGTTTAGGATTAGGGTTAGGATTGAGGTCAGGGTTAGGGTTAGGGTTAGGGTTAGGGTTAGGTTTAGGTTAGGGTTAGGGTAAGGGTTAGGGTTACGGTTAGGGTTAGGTTTAGCTTTAGTTTTAGGGTTATGGTTAGGGTTGGGGTTGGGTATCGGGTAAGGGTATGTGTTAGGGTATGTGTTTGGGTTAGGGTTAGAGTTAGGGTAAGGGTAAGGGTTAGGGTTAGGGTTAGGGTTAGGGTTAGGGTAAGGGTTAGGGTTAGGGGTTAGGTTAAGGGCTTAGGCTTAGGATAAGTTTTAGGGTTAGTGTTAGGTTTAGGGAAAGGGTAAGTGTTAGTTTTAGGGTTAGGGTTAGGGTTAGGGTAAGGGTTAGGGTTAGGGTTAGCGTTAGGTTTAGGATTGGGGTTAAGGTTAGGGTTAGGGTTAGTGTAAGGGTAAGGGTTAGGGTTATTGTTAGGGTTAGGGTTAGGGTTAGGGTTAGGGTAAGGATAAGGTTTAGGGATAGGGATAGGGTTAGGGTTAGGGTTTTTGTAAGGGAAAGGGATAAGGTTAGTGATAAGGTTAGAGTTAAGTTTAGGGTTAGGGTTAGGGTAAGGGTAAGGGTTAGGTTAGGGTTAGGGTTAGGGTAAGGGTTAGGGTTAGGGTTAGGTTTAGGGTTATGTTTAGAGTTAGGTTTAGGGTAGGTTAGGGTTAGGATTAGGGTTAGAGTAAGAGTATGTGTTAGGGTTAGGGTTACGGTTAAGGTTAGGGTTATCGTTTTGGTAAGAGTAAGGGTTTGGTTTAGGGTTAGGGTTAAGGTAAGGGTAAGGGTTAGGGTTAGGGTTAGGGTTAGGTTTTGGGTAAGTGTTAGGGTTAGGTTTAGGGTAAGATAAGGTTTAGGGTTTGGGTTAGGGTTAGGGTTAGGGTATGGGTAAGGCTTAGGGTTAGGGTTAGGTTTAGGGTTAGGTTGAGGGTTAGGGTTAGGGTTAGGGTAAGGGTTCGGGTTAGGGTTAGGGATAGGGTAAGGGTAAGGGTTAGGTTAAGGGTTAGGTTTAGTGTTAGGGTAAGGGTTAGGGTTAGGGTTAGGGTTAGGTTTAGGGTAAGTGTAAGGGTTAGGGTTAGGGTTAGGGGTAACGGTTAGGGTTAGGTTTATGGTTAGGGATAATGTAAGGGTAAGGGATAGGGTTAGAGATAGGGTTAGGGTTAGGGTTAGTGTTACGGTTAGGTTAAGGGTTAGGGTTAGGGTTAGGATAAAGGTTAGGGTTAGGTTTAGGGTTAGGGTTAGGGTAAGGGTAAGTGTTAGTGTTATGGTTAGGGTTTGGGTTAGGGTAAGGGTTAGGGTTAGGGTGAGCGTTAGATTTAGGGATGGGGTTAAGGTTACAGTTAGGGTTAGGGTAAGCGTAAGGTTTAGGCTTAGGTTAGGGTTAGGATAAGGGTAAGGGTTATGGTAAGGTTTAGGGTTAGGGGTTATGGTTAGGGTTAGGTTTAGGGTTAGGGTTAGGGTAAGGGTAAGGGATATGGTTAGGGATAGGGTTAGGTTTAGGGTTATTTTAGGGTTAGGGTTTGGGTAAGGGTAAGGGTTAGGGTTAGGGTTAGGATTAAGATTAGGGTTAGGGTTAGGGTAAGGGTAAGGGTTAGGTTAGGGTTAAGGTTAGGGTTAGGGTTAGGGTAAGGGTTCGGGTTAGGTTTAGGGTTAGTGTAAGGGTAAGGCTAAGGGTTAGGGTTAGGTTTAGGGTTAGGGTTAGGGTAAGGGTAAGGGTTAGGTTGAGGCTTAGGGTTAGGGTTAGGGTAAGGGTTAGGTTTAGGGTTAGGGTTGGGGTTAGGGTAAGGATAAGTGTTAGGATTAGGGATAGGGTTAGGATAAGGGTAAGGGTCAGGGTTAGGGTTAGTGTTAGGGGTTAGTATTAATGTTATTGTTAGTGTTAGTGTTAGGGTTAGGGGTTAGGGTTAGGGTTAGTGTTAGGGTAAGGGTTAGGGTTAGGGTTAGGTGTTAGGGTTAGTGTTAGGGTTAGGATAAAGGTTAGGGTTAGGGTAAGGGTAAGGGTTAGGATTAGGGTTAGGGTTAGATTTAGGGTTAGGGTTAGGGTTTGGGTACGGGTAAAGTTTAGGGTTAAGTTTAGGGTTAGGGTTAGGGTTAGGGTTAGGGTTACGGTTAGGGTAACGGTAAGGGTTAGGTTTAGGGTTAGGGTTACGTTTAGGGTTAGGGTTAGGGCAAGGATAAGGGTTAGGGTTAAGGTTAGGTTTAGGGTAATGATCAGGGTTACGGTTAGGTTTGGGTTAGCGTAAGGGTAAGGGTTAGGTTTAGGTTTAGGGTTTGGGTTAGTGTAATGGTAAGGTTTTGGATTAGGGTTAGGGTTAGGTTTAGGGTTAGGGTTAGGGTTAGGGTTAGGTTAAGGGTAAGGTTTAGGGTTAAGTTTAGTGTTAGCGTTAGTTTTAGGGTTAGGGTTAGGGTTAGGGTAAGGTAAGGGTTAGGGATAGGATTAGGGTTAGGGTTCGGTGAAGGGTTAGGTTTAGGTTTAGGGTTAGGTTTAGGGTTAGGGTTAGGGTAAGGGTAGGGTTAGGGTTAGGGTTAGGTTTCCGGTTAGGGTTACTGTTAGGGTTAGGGTTAGGGTAAGTGTAAGAGTTAGGGTTAGGGTTAGGGTTTGGGTTAGTGTTAGTTTTAGGGTCAGGGTTAGTGTTAGGATAAGGGTAAGGGTTAGGTTTAGGATTAGTGTTAGGTTTGAGGTAATGGTTACGGTTAGGGTTACGGTTAGCGTTAGGTTTAGGGTTAGGGTTAGGGTAAGGGTAAGGGTTAGGGTTAGTGTTAGGGTTAGAATTAGTGTTGGGGTTAAGGTTAGGGTTAGGGTAAGGGTTGGGGTTAGGGTTAGGGATAGGTTTAGGGTTAGTTGTAGGGTTACGGTTAGGGTTGGGTTTGGGGATAGGGTAAGGGTATGTGTTAGGGTATGTGTTTGGGTTATGATTAGGGTTAGCGTTAGGGCAAGGGTAAGGGTTAGGTTTAGGATTAGGGTTAGGATTGAGGTAAGGGTTAGGGTTAGGGTTAGGGTTAGGTTTAGGTTAGGGTTAGGGTAAGGGTTAGGGTTAGGGTTAGGGTTAGGTTTAGCTTTAGTTTTAGGGTTATGGTTAGGGTTGGGGTTGGGTATCGGGTAAGGGTATGTGTTATGGTATGTGTTTGGGTTAGGGTTAGGGTTAGGGTAAGGGTAAGGGTTAGGGTTAGGGTTAGGTTTAGGGTTACGGGTTAGGTTAAGGGCTTAGGCTTAGGATAAGTTTTAGGGTTAGTGTTAGGGTTAGGGAAAGGGTAAGTGTTAGTTTTAGGGTTAGGGTTAGGGTTAGGGTAAGGGTTAGGGTTAGGGTTAGCGTTAGGTTTAGGATTGGGGTTAAGGTTAGGGTTAGGGTTAGTGTAAGGGTAAGGGTTAGGGTTATTGTTAGGGTTAGGGTAAGGGTAAGGTTTAGGGATAGGGATAGGGTTAGGGTTAGGGTTATTGTAAGGGTAAGGGATAAGGTTAGTGATAGGGTTAGGGTTAAGTTTAGGGTTGGGGTTAGGGTAAGGGTAAGGGTTAAGTTAGGGTTAGGGTTAGGGTTAGGGTAAGGGTTAGGGTTAGGGTTAGGGTTAGGGTTAGGGTTAGGTTTGGGGTAAGGGTAAGGGTTAGGTTAGGTTTCGGGTTAGCTTTCGGGTAAGGGCAAGGGTTAGGTTTAGGGTTAGGGTTAGGTTTAGGGTTAGAGTTAGGGTTAGGGTTAGGGAAAGGATAAGGGTTAGGGTTATGGTTAGGTTTAGTGTTATGATCAGGGTTACGGTTAGGTTTGGGTTAGCGTAAGTGTAAGGGTTATGTTTAGGGTTAGGTTTTGGGTTAGTGTAAGGGTAAGGGTTTGGATTAGGGTTAGGGTTAGGTTTAGGGGTAGGGTTAGGTTTAGGGTTAGGGTTAGGTTAAGGGTAAGGTTTAGGGTTATGTTTAGGGTTAGGGTAAGGGTAAGGGATAGGGATAGGATTAGGGTTAGGGTTAGTGTAAGGGTTAGGGTTAGGGTTAGGTTTAGGTTTAGGGTTAGGTTTAGGGTAAGAGTAAGGGAGAGGTTTAGGATTAGGGTTAGGGTTATTGTAAGGGTTAGGGTTAGGGTTAGGTTTAGTGTTAGGTTTAGGGTAAGGGTAAGGGTTGGGGTAGTCTTAGCGTTAGGTTTAGTGTTGGGTTAAGGTTAGGGTTAGGGTAAGGGTTAGGGTTAGGATTAGGATTAGGTTTAGTGTTAGGTTTAGGGTTATGGGAAATGTTGAGGTTAGGGATAGGCTAAGGGTATGTGTTAGGGTATGTGTTAGGGTTAAGGTTAGGGTTAGCGTTAGGGTAAGGGTAAGGGTTAGGGTTAGGGTTAGGGTAAGGGCAAGGGTTAGGATTAGGGTTAGGGTTAGGTTTAGGGTTGGGGTTAGGGTTAGGGTAAGTGTAAACGTTACGGTTAAGTTTAGGGATAGGGTTAGGTTTAGGGTTAGGGTTACGGTTAGGTTAAGGGTAAGGGTTAGGGTTACGGTTAGGGTTAGGTTAAGGGTTAGGGTTAGGGTAAGGGTAAGGGTTAGGTTTAGGGTTAGGGTTAGGGTAATGGTAAGGGTAGAGTTAGGGTTAGGGTTAGGGTAAGGGTTAGGGTTAGGTTTAGAGTGAGGGTTAGGGTTAGGTTAAGGGTTAGGGTTAGGTTAAGTGTTAGGGTTAGGTTTAGGGTTAGGGTTAGGGTAAGGGTTAGGGTTAGGGTTATGGTTTGGTTCCTGGTTAGGGTTACTGTTAGAGTTAGGTTTAGGGTAAGCGTAAGGGTTAGGGTTTAGGTTAGGGCTAGGGTTAGTTTTAGGGTCAGGGTTAGTGTTAGGGTAAGGGTAAGGGTTAGGTTTAGGATTAGGGTTAGGTTTGAGGTAAGGGTTAGGTTTAGGGTTAGGGTTACCGTTAGGTTTAGGGCTAGGGTTAGGGTAAGGGTAAGGGTTAGGTTTAGTGTTAGGGTTAGGATTAATGTTGGGGTAAGGTTAGGGTTAGGGAAAGGGTTGGGGTTAGGGTTAGGGTTAGGGTTAGGGTTAGTTTTAGGGTTACGGTTAGGGTTGGGGTTGGGGATAGGGTAAGGGTATGTGTTAGGGTATGTGTTTGGGTTAGGGTTAGGGTTAGCGTTAGGGCAAGGGTAAGGGTAAGGGTTCGGGTTAGGATTAGGGTTAGGGTTAGGGTAAGGATAAGGGTTAGGTTTAGGATTAGGGTTAGGATTGAGGTAAGGGTTAGGGTTAGGGTTAGGGTTAGGTTTAGTTTAGGGTTAGGGTAAGCGTTAGCGTTAGGGTTAGGGTTAGGGTTAGGTTTAGCGTTAGTTTTAGGGTTACGGTTAGGGTTGGGGTTGGGGATAGGGTAAGGGTATGTGTTAGGGTTTGTGTTTGGGTTAGGGTTAGGATTAGGGTTAGGGTAAGGGTAAGGGTTAGGGTTAGGATTAGGTTTAAGGTAAGAGTAGGGTTAAGGTTAGGTTTAGGGTAAGGGTTAGGGTTAGGTTTAGGGTTAGGGGTTACGGTTAGGGTTAGGTTTGGGGTTAGGGTTAGGGTAAGGGTAAGGGATAGGGTTAGTGATAGGGGTAGCGTTAGAGTTAATTTTAGGGTTAGGGTTAGGGTAAGGGTAAGGGTTAGGGTCAGGGTTAGGGTTAGGATTAAAGTTAGGGTTAGGGTTAGGGTAAGGGTAAGGGTTCGGTTAGGGTTAGGGTTAGGGTTAGGGTTAGAGTTAGGGTAAGGGTTCCGATTAGGGTTAGGGTTAGGGTAAGGGTAAGGCTAAGGGTTAGGGTTAGTTTTAGGGTTAGGGTTAGGGTAAGGGTTAGGGTTAGGTTTAGGGATAGGGTTAGGTTTAGGT
>JANJXV010000556.1:287500-292500 GCA_024803745.1 Megascapheus bottae | reverse complement strand
GGTTAGGGTAATTGTTAGGGTAAGCGTAAGGTTTAGGGTTAGGTTTAGTGTTAGTGTTACTGTAAGGATTAGGGTTAGGTTTAGGGTTAGGGTTTACTGTTAGGGTTAGATTTAGGGTTAGGGTTAGGGTAAGTGTAAGGGATATGGTTAAGGATAGGGTTAGGTTTAGGGTTATTTTAGGGTTAGGGTTTGGGTAAGTGTAAGGGTTAGGGTTAGGGTTAGGATTAAGGTTAGGGTTAGGGTTAGGGTAAGGGTAAGGGTTATGTTAGGGTTAGGGTTAGGGTTAGGGTTAGGTTTAGGGTTAGGGTAAGGGTTCGAGTTAGGGTTAGGGTAAGGGTAAGGCTACGGGTTAGGGTTAGTTTTAGGGTTAGGGTTAGGGTAAGGGTAAGGGTTAGGTTTAGGCATAGGGTTAGGTTTAGGTTAGGGTAAGGGTTAGGGTTAGGGATAGGGTTAGATTTAGGTTTAGGGTAAGGGTTAGGGTTAGGGTTAGGGTTAGGTTTGGGGTTAGGCTAAGGGTAAGTGTTAGGATTAGGGTTAGGGTTAGGATAAGGGTAATGGTTAGGGTTTGGGTTAGGGTTAGGGGTTAGGGTTAGGGTTAGGGTTAGTGTTAGGTTTAGGGGTTAGGGTTAGGTTTAGGGTTAGGTTTAGGGTAAGGGTTAGGGTTAGGGGTTAGTGTTAGTGTTAGGGTTAGGGTAAGGGTTAGGGTTAGGGTTAGGCTTAGGATAAGTTTTAGGGTTAGGGTTAGGGTAAGTGTAAGTGTTAGTGTTAGGTTTAGGGTTAGGTTTAGTGTAAGTGTTAGGATTAGGTTTAGGGGTTAGGGTTAGGGTTAGGGTTATGGTTAGGTTTAGGGTTAGGTTTAGGGTTAGGTTAGGGTTAGGGTTAGGGTTAGGGTAAGAGTTTGTTTTAGGGTTAGGGTTAGGGTTAAGGATAGGGTTATCGTTAGGGTAAGGATAAGGGTTTGGTTTAGGGTTAGGTTTAAGATAAGTGTAAGGGTTAGGTTTAGGGTTAGGCTTAGGTTTAGGATAAGGGTTAGGGTTAGGTTTAGGGTAAGGTAAGGTTTAGGGTTTGGGTTAGGATTAGGGTTAGGGTAAGGGAAGGGTTAGGTTTAGGGTTAGGTTTAAGGTTAGGGTAAGTGTAAGAGTTAGGGTTATGTTTAGTGTTAGGGTAAGGGTTAGGGTTAGCGTTAGGTTTAGGGTTGGGTTTAAGGTTAGGGTTAGGGTTAGGGTAAGGGTAAGGGTTATGTTATTGTTAGGGTTAGGGTTAGGGTTACGGTTAGTGTAAGGGTAAGTGTTAGTGTTAGGGTTAGGGTTAGGTTTAGGGTTAGGTTAGGGTTAGGGTTAGGGTTAGGGTAAGAGTATGTTTTAGGGTTAGGGTTAGGGTTAAGGATAGGGTTATCGTTAGGGTAAGGATAAGGGTTTGGTTTAGGGTTAGGTTTAAGATAAGTGTAAGGGTTAGGTTTAGGGTTAGGCTTAGGTTTAGGATAAGGGTTAGGGTTAGGTTTAGGGTAAGGTAAGGTTTAGGGTTTGGGTTAGGATTAGGGTTAGGGTAAGGGAAGGGTTAGGTTTAGGGTTAGGTTTAAGGTTAGGGTAAGTGTAAGAGTTAGGGTTATGGTTAGTGTTAGGGTAAGGGTTAGGGTTAGCGTTAGGTTTAGGGTTGGGTTTAAGGTTAGGGTTAGGGTTAGGGTAAGGGTAAGGGTTATGTTATTGTTAGGGTTAGGGTTAGGGTTACGGTTAGTGTAAGGGTAAGTGTTAGTGTTAGTGTTAGGGTTAGGGTTAGGGTAAGGGTTATGGTCAGGGTAAGGGTTAGATTTAGGGTTGGGGTTAAGGTTAGGGTTAGGGTTAGGGTAAGCGTAAGGTTTAGGTTTAGGGTTAGGGTTACTGTAAGTGTAAGTGTTAGGGTTAGGTTTAGGGTTAAGGTTTACGGTTAGGGTTAGGTTTAGGGTTTGGTTTATGGTGAGTGTAAGGGATATGGTTACGGATAGGGTTAGGTGTAGGGTTATTTTACGGTTAGGGTTTGGGTAAGGGTAAGGTTTAGGGTTCGGGTTAAGGTTAGGATTAAGGTTAGGGTTAGGGTTAGGGTAAGGGTAAGGGTTAGGTTAGGGTTAGGGTTAGGGTTAGGGTAAGGGTTCGGGTTAGGGTTAGGGTTAGGGTAAGGGTAAGGCTAAGGGTTAGGGTTAGTTTTAGTGTTAGGTTTAGGGTAAGGGTTAGGGTTAGGTTTAGGTATATGGTTAGGTTTAGGTTTAGTGTAAGAGTTAGAGTTATGGTTAGGGTTAGGGTTGGGGTTAGGGTAAGGGTAAGTTTTAGGATTATGGTTAGGATTACGATAAGGGTAAGGGTTAGGTTTTGGGTTAGGGTTAGGTGTTCGGGTTAGGGTTAGGGTTAGTGTTAGGTTTAGGGGTTAGGGTTAGGGTTAGAGTTAGGGTAAGGGTTAGGATTAGGGGGTAGGGTTAGTTTTAGGTTTAGGGTAAGGGTTAGGGTTAGGGTTAGGCTTAGGATAAGGTTTAGGGTTAGGGTTAGGGTAAGGGTAAGTGTTAGTGTTAGGGTTAGGGTTAGGGTTAGGGTTAGGGTAAGGGTTAGGGTTAGGGTTAGCGTTAGGTTTAGGGTTGGGGTTAAGGTTAGGGTTAGGGTTAGGGTAAGGGTAAGGGTAAGGTTTAGGGTTAGGGTTAGGGTTAGGGGTTACGGTTACGGTTAGGGTTAGGGTTAGGGAAAGGGTAACGGATAAGGTTAGGGTTTGGGTTAGGGTTAGGGTTAAGTTTAGTGTAAGCGTAAGTGTTAGGGTCACGGTTAGGGTTAGGGTTACGGTTAGGGTTAGGGTTAGGGTTAGGTTTAGGGTAAGGGTAATGGTTAGGTTAGGTTTCGGGTTAGCTTTAGGTTAAGGGCAAGGGTTCGGTTTAGGGTTAAGGTTAGGTTTAGGGTTATGGTCAGGGTTAAGGTTAGGTTTGGGTTAGCGTAAGGGTAAGGGTTAGGTTTAGGTTTAGGGTTTGGGTTAGTGTAAGGGTAAGGGTTTGATTAGGGTTAGGTTTAGGGTTAGGGTTAGGGTTAGGGTTAGGTTAAGGGTAAGGTTTAGGGTTAAGTTTAGGGTTAGGTTTAGGGTTAGGGTTAGGGTTAGGGTAAGGGTAAGGGTTAGGGATAGGATTAGGGTTAGGGTTAGGGTAAGGGTTAGGGTTAGGGTCAGGGTTAGGTTTAGGTTTAGGGTTAGGGTTAGGGTAAGGGTAAGTGTGAGGTTTAGGATTAGGTTTAGGGTTATTGTAAGGGTTAGGTTTAGGGTTAGGGTTAGGTTTAGTGTTAGGGTTAGGATAAGGGTAAGGGTTAGGAGTAGTCTTAGCTTTAGGTTTATTGGTCGGTTAAGGTTAGGGTTAGGGTAAGGGTTAGGGTTAGGTTTAGGGTTAGGTTTAGGGTTAGGTTTAGGGTTACGGTAAGGGTTGAGGTTAGGGATAGGGTAAGGGTATGTGTTAGGCTATGTGTTAGGGTTAGGGTTAGGGTTAGCGTTAGGGTAAGGGTAAGGGTTAGGGTTAGGGTTGGGGTTAAGGTAAGGGTAAGTGTTAGGGTTAGGGTTTGGGATCAGGTAAGGGTAAGGCTTAGGGTTAGGGTTAGGGTTAGGGGTTACGGTTAGGGTTAGGTTTGGGGTTAGGGTTAGGGTAAGGGTAAGGGTTAGGGTCAGGGTTAGGGTTAGGATTAAGGTTAGGGTTAGGGTTAGGGTAAGGGTAAGGGTTCGCTTAGGGTTAGGGATAGGGTTAGAGTTAGGGTAAGGGTTCGGGTTAGGGTTAGGGTTAGGGTAAGGGTAAGGCTAAGGGTTAGGGTTAGTTTTAGAGTTAGGGTTAGGGTAAGGGTAAGGGTTAGGTTTAGGTATAGGGTTAGGTTTAGGTTTAGGGTAAGGGTTAGGGTTAGGGTTAGGGTTGGGGTTACGGTAAGGATAAGTGTTAGGATTAGGGTTAGGGTTAAGATAAGGGTAAGGGTTAGGGTTTGGGTTAGGGTTAGGGGTTAGTGTTAGGGTTAGGGTTAGTGTTAGGTTTAGGGGTTAGGGTTAGGCTTAGGATAAGGTTTAGGGTTAGGGTTAGGGTAAGGGTAAGTGTTAGGGTTAGCGTTAGGGTTAGGTAAGGGTTAGAGTTAGGGTTAGCGTTAGGTTTAGGGTTGGGGTTAAGGTTTGGGTTAGGGTTAGGGTAAGGGTAAGGGTTAGGGATAGGATTAGAGTTAGGGTTAGGGTAAGGGTTAGGGTTAGGGGTAGGGTTAAGATTAGGGTTAGGGTTAGGGTAGGGTTAGGGTAAGGGTAAGGGTTAGGTTTAGGGTTAGGTTTAGGGTTAGGGTAAGTGTAAGGGTTAGGGTTAGGATTAGGGTTAGTGTTAGGGTAAGGGTTAGGGTTAGAAATAGGGTTAGGGTTAGGGTTAGTGTTAGGGTTAGGTTAAGGGTTAGGGTCAGGGTTAGGGTTAGGATAAAGTTTAGGGTTAGGTTTAGGGTTAGGGTTAGGGTTAGGGTAAGGTTAAGTGTTAGTTTTAGGGTTAGGGTTAGGGTTAGGTTAAGGGTTATGGTTAGGGTTAGGGTTAGATTTGGGGTTGGGGTTAAGGTTAGGGTTAGGGTTAGGGTAAGCCTAAGGTTAAGGTTAGGGTTAGGGTTAGTGAATGAGTAAGGGTTAGGGTTAAGTTTAGGGTTAGGCTTTACGGTTAGGGTTATGTTTAGGGTTAGGGTTAGGGTAAGGGTAAGGGATATGATTAGGGATGAGGTTAGGTTTAGTGTTATTTTAGGGTTAGGGTTTGGGTAAGGTTAAGGGTTAGGGTTAGGGTTATGGTTAGGGTTAAGGTTAGGGTTAGGGTTAGGGTTAGGTTTAGGGTTAGGGTTAGGGTAAGGGTTAGGGTTAGGTTTAGGGTTAGGGTTAGGGTTAGGGTAAGTGTTATGGTTAGGGTTAGTGTTAGGCTTAGGATAAGGTTTAGGGTTAGGGTTAGGGTAAGGGTAAGTGTTAGTGTTAGGGTTAGGGTTAGGTAAGGGTTAGAGTTAGGGTTAGCGTTA
>JANJXV010000556.1:260000-282500 GCA_024803745.1 Megascapheus bottae | reverse complement strand
TAGGGTTAGGGTTAGGTTTAGGGCAATGGTTAGGGTTAGGTTTAGAGTAAGGGTAAGGTTTAGGGTTAGGGTTAGGGTTAGGGTTAGGGTAAGGGTAAGGATTAGTGTTAGGGTTAGTTTTAGGGTTAGATTTAGGGTTACGGTAAGGGTAAAGGTTAGGGTTAGGTTTAGGGTTAGGGTAAGGGTTAGGGTTAGGGTTAGGGTAGGGGTTAGGGTAAGGGTATTAGTGTTAGGGTTAGTGTTAGGATAAGGGTAAGGGTTAGGGTTAGGTTTAGGGTAAGGTAAGGGTTAGGATTAATGTTAGGGTTAGGGTTAGGGTTAGGGTAAGGGTAAGGGTTAGCGTTAGGTTTAGTGTTAGGGCTAGGGTAAGAGAAAGGGTTAGTTTTAGGATTACTGTTAGGTTAAGTGTTAGGGTTAGGTTTAGGGTTAGGGATAGGATAAGGTTTAGGGTTAAGGTTAGGTTTAGGGTTACGGCTAGGGGTAAGGTTAGGCTTAGGATTAGGGTAAGGGTAAGGGTTAGGGTTAGGTTTAGGGTTAGGGTAAGGGTAAGGGTTAGGGTTAGGGTTCGGGTTAGGTTTAGGTTTAGGCTTAGGGTTAGGGTTAGCGTAAGAGTGTGGGTTAGGTTTAAGGTTAGTGTTAGGGTTAGGTTTAGGGTTAGAGTTAGGGTTAGGGTAAGGGTAAGTGTTAGGGTTCAATTAGCGTTAGGGTTAGGATAAGGGTTAGGGTTAGGGTTAGGGTTAGGTTTAGGGTTAGTGTTAGGGTAAGTGTAAGGTTTAGGTTAGGATTAGGGTTAGGTTTAGGGTTGCGATTAGGGTTAAGGTTAGCGTTAGGATAAGGGTAAGGGTACGGTTAGGGTTAGGGTTAGGGTAAGGGTAAGGGTTAGGTTAAGGGATACAGTTAGGGTTTACGGTTAGTGTTAGGTTTCGATAAGTGTTAGGGTAAAAGTAAGGGATTGGGTTAGGGATAGGGTTTGGGTTAGGGTTAGGTTTAGGGTTAGAGTTAGGGTAAGGGTAAGAGTTAGGGTTAGGGTTAGGTTTAGGGTTAAGGTTAGGGTTAGGGTTAGGGTAAGGGTAAGTGTTAGATTTATGGTTAGGATTAGGTTTAGGGTTAGGGTTAGGGTTAGGGAAAGGATAAGGGTTAGGTTTAAGGTTAGGTTTTGGTTAGGGTTAGGGTTAAGGTTAGGGTTAGTGTTATGGTAAGGGTAATGGTTAGGGTTAGGTTAGGGTTAGCGTTAGGGCAGGGGTAAGGGTTAGGGTTAGGGTTAGGGTTAGGTTTAGGTTTAGGGTTAGGGTTAGGGTTAGGGAAAGGGTAAGTATTAGGTTTAGGATTAGGTTAGGGTTAGGGTAAGGTTAAGCGATAGTGTTAGGGTTAGGTTTAAGGTTAAGGTTAGGGTTAGGGTAAGGTTTAGGGTTAGAGTTAGGGTTAGGTTTAGTGTTGGGGTTAAGGTTCGGGTTAGGGTAAATGTTAGGGTTGGGGGTTAGAGTTAGTGTTAGGGTTAGGTTAAGGGTTAGGGTTAGGTTTAGGGTTAAGGTTAGGGTTAGGGTTATGGTTAGGATAAGGGTTAGGTTTAGGTTTAGGGTTACGGTCAGTGTTAGGGTTAGGGTTAGGGTTAGGGTTAGGGTTAGTGTAAGTGTTAGGGTTAGGTTTAGGGGTTAGGGTTAGTGTTAGGGTAGGTTTAGGGTTAGGTTTAGGGTTAGGTGAGGGTTAGGGTTAGGGTTAGGGTAAGAGTATGTGTTAGGGTTAGGGTTAGGGTTAAGTTTAGGGTTATCGTTAGGGTAAGGGTAAGGGTTTGGTTTAGGGTTAGGGTTAAGGTAAGGGTAAGGGTTAGGTTTAGGGTTAGGGTTAGATTTAGGGTAAGGGTTAGGGTTAGGTTTAGGGTAGGGAAAGTTTACGGTTTGGGTTAGGGTTAGGGTTAGGGTTAGGGTAAGGGTAAGGGTTAGGTTTAGGGTTAGGTTTAGGGTTAGGGTAAGTGTAAGGGTTAGGGTTAGGTTTAGGGTTAGTGTTAGGGTAAGGGTTTGGGTTAGAGATAGGGTTAGGGTTAGGATTAGTGTTATTGTTAGGTTAAGGGTTAGGGTCAGGGTTAGGGTTAGGATAAAGTTTAGGGTTAGGTTTAGGGTTAGGGTTAGGTTTAGGGTAAGGTTAAGTGTTAGTGTTAGGGTTAGGGTTAGGGTTAGGTTAAAGGTTATGGTTAGGGTTAGGGTTAGATTTAGGGTTGGGGTTAAGGTTAGGGTTAGGGTTAGGGTAAGCCTAAGGTTTAGGGTTAGGGTTAGGGTTAGTGTAAGTGTAAGGATTTGTGTTAGGGTTAGGGTTAGGGTTAGGTTTGGAGTTAGGGTTAGGGTAAGGGTTAGGGTTAGTGTTAGGGTTAGTGTTAGGTTTAGGGTTAGGGTTAGGGTAAGGGTAAGGGTTAGGGTTAGGGTTAGGGTTAGGGGGTAGGGTTAGCGTTAGTGTTAGGTTTAGGGGTTAGGGTTAGGTTTAGGGATAGGGTTAGGGTAAGGGTTAGGGTTACAGTTAGGGTTAGGGTTATGGTTATGGTTAGGTTTAGGGTTAGGGTTAGGGTTAGGGTAAGTGTAAGGTTTAGGTTAGGGTTAGGATTAGGTTTAGGGTTGCGATTAAGGTTAGGGTTAGCGTTAGGGTAAGGGTAAGGGTTAGGGTTAGGGTAAGGGTTAGGGTAAGGGTAAGGTTAGGTTAAGGATTAGGGTTAGGGGTTACGGTTAGGGTTAGGTTTTGGTTAGGGTTAGAGTTAAGGTTAGGTTTAGGGTCAGGGTTAGGGTAAGGGTAAGAGTTAAGTTTAGGGTTAGGTTTAGGGTTAAGGATAAGGTTAGGGTTAGGGTAAGGGTAAGTGTTAGGTTTATGGTTAGGATTATGTTTAGGGTTAGGGTTAGGGTTCGGGAAAGGATAAGGGTTAGGGTTCAGGTTACATTAGGGTGAGGGTTAGGGTTAAGGTTAGGGTTAGGGTTACGGTAAGGGTAATGGTTAGGGTTAGGTTAGGGTTAGCGATAGGGTAATGGTAAGGGTTAGGGTTAACGTTAGGGTAAGGGTAAGGGTTAGGCTTAGGGTTAGGGTTAAGGTAAGGATGAGGGTTAGGTTTAGGTTTAGGCTTAGGTTTAGGGTAAGGGTTAGGGTTAGGTTTAGGGTAAGGTAAGGTTTAGGGTTTGGGTTAGGGTTAGGGTTAGGGTAATGTAAGGGTTAGGTTTAGGGTTAGATTTAGGGTTAGGGCAAGTGTAAGGGTTAGGGTTATGGTTGCTGTTAGGGTAAGGGTTAGTGTTAGAGATAGGGTTAGGGTTAGGGTTAGTGTTAGCGTTAGGTTAAGGGTTAGGGTTAGGGTTAGGGTTAGGATTAAGTTTAGGGTTAGGTTTAGGGTTAGGGTTAGGGTAAGGGTAAGTTTTAGTGTTAGTGTTAGGGTTAGGGTTAGGGTAAGGGTTAGGGTTAGGGTTAGGGTTAGGGTAAGACTAAGGGTTAGAGTTACGGTTAGGGTTAGCGTTAGGGTTAGTGGTTAGGGTTAGGGTTAGGGTTAAGGTAAGGGTAAGGGTTAGGTTTAGGATTAAGTAAGGGTAAGTGTAAGGGTTAGGTTTAGGGTTAAGTTTAGGGTAAGCTAAGGGTTAGGGTTAGGGTTAGGGTTAGTGTTAAGGTTAGGGTTAGTGTTAGGGTTAGGGTAAAGGTAAGGGATAGGTTTGGGTTTAGGTTTAGAGTTAGGTTTAGGGTTATGGTAAGGGTTAGGGTTAGGGTTAGCGTTAGGTTTAGGGTTAAGGTTAGGGTTAGGGTTAGGGTTAGGTTAAGGGTAAGGGTTAGGGTTAGGGTGAGGGTTAGGGGTTAGTATTAGGGTTAGGGTTAGGTTTATGGTTAGTGTAAGGTTAAGGTTTAGGGTTAGGGTAAGGGTTAGGGTTAGGGTTAGGGCTAGAGTTAGGTTTGGGTTTAGGGTTATGGTAAGAGTAAGGGTTAGGTTTAGGATTAGGGTTTGGGTAAGGGTAAGGGTTAGGGTTAGGGTTAGGGTTAAGTTTAGGGTTAGGGTTAGGTTTACGGTAAGGGTTAGGGTTAGGGTTAGGGTAAATGTTAGGATTAGGGTTAGGGTTAGGGTTAGAGGTAATGTTAGGGTTAGGGTAAGAATAAGGGTTAGTGTTAGGTTTAGGTAAGGGATAGGGTTAGGTTTAGGTTTAGGGTAAGGGTTAGGGTTAGGGATAGGGTTAGGGTTGGGGTTAGTGTAAGGGTTAGGGTTAGGGTTAGGGTTCGGGTTAGGGTAAGGGTTAGGGTTAGGGTTAGGGTAAGGGTTAGGGTTAGGTTTAGGGTTAGGGCAAGGGTAAGTGTTAGGGTTATGTTAGGGTTAGCGTTAGGGTTATGGTGAGGGTAAGGGTTAGGTTAAGATTAGGTTTAGGTTTAGGTTTAGGTTTGGGGTTAAGGTTAGGGTTAGGGTTAGGGTAAGTGTATGTGTTAGGGTTAGTGTTAGATTAAGAGTAAGGGTTAGTGTTAGGGTTAGGTGAGGGTTAGGGTTAGCTTTAGGGTTAGCATTAAGGTGAGGGATAGGGTTAGGGTTAAGTTTAGGGAAAGGGTAAGGGTTAGGGTTAGGGTTAGGGTTAATGTAAGGATAAGGGTAAGGTTTAGGGTTAGGGTAAGGGTTAGCGTTAGCGTTAGGGTTAGGGTTAGCATTAAGGTTAGGGTTAGGGTTAGGGTAAGGGTAAGGGTTAGGGTTAGGGTTAGGGTTAGGGTAAGGATTAGTGTTAGGTTAGGGTTAGGTTTAGTGTTAGGGTAAGGGTTAGGGTTAGGGTTAGGTTTACGGTTAGGGTTAGGGTAAGGGTTAGGGTTAGGGTTAGTGTTAGGGTTAGGGTTACGGTAAGGGTTAGGGTTAGGGTTAGGGTTAGTGTTAGGTTTAGTGTTAGGTTTAAGGTTAGTGTTAGGGTAAGGTTAAGGGTTAAGGTTAGGGTTAGGGTTAGGGTAAGGGTTAGGGTTACGTTTAGGGTTAATGTTAGTGTTAGTGTTAGTGTTAGGGTCAGGGTTAGGGTAAGTGTAAGGGTTAGGGTTAGGATTAGGTTTGGGGTTAGTGTTAGGGTAATGTTAAGGGTTATGGTTATGGTTAGGGTTAGGGTTAAAGTTAGGGTTAATGTTAGGGTTAGGATTAGAGTAAGTTTAAGGCTTAGGTTTAGGATTAGGGTTAGGTTTAGGGTACTGGTAAGGTTTAGGGTCAGGGTTAGCGTTAGGGTTAGTGTTAGGTTTAGGGTTAGGGTTATTGTAAGGGTAAGGTTTAGGGTTAGGTTTAGGGTTAGGGTTAGGGTTAAGGTTAGGGTTAGTGGTAGTGTTAGGGTAAAGGTAAGTATAAGGTTTAGGGTAGGTTTAGGGTTAGGGTTAGGGTTAGAGTTAGGGAAAGGGTAAGGGTTAGGGTTAGGGTTAGCATTAAGGTTAGGGTTAGGGTTAGGTTTAAGTTTAGGTTTAGGGTTAGGGTTAGGGTAAGTCTAAGGTTAGGGCTAGGTTTAGGTCTAGGGTTAGGGTTAGGGTAAGGTTTAGGGTTAAGGTTAGGGTTAGGGTTAGGGTTAGGGTAAATGTAAGGGTTAGGTTTAGGGTGAGGGTTATGGGTTAGTGGTAGTGTTAGGGTTAGGTTTATTGTTAAGGTAAGTGTAAGGTTTAGGGTTAGGATTAGGGTTCGGGGTTAGGGTTAGGTTAGGGTTAGGGTAAGGGTGAGGGTTAGGTTTAGGGTAAGGGTAAAGTCTAGGGTTAGTGTTAGGGTTAGGTTTGGGGTTAGGGTTAGGGTAAGAGTAAGGGTTAGGGTTAGGGTTAGGGTTAGGGTTAGGGTAAGGATAAGGGTTAGGTTTAGGGTTAGGGTTAAGGTAGTGTTAGGGTTAGGTTTAGGCTAAGGGTTAGGGTTAGGGTTAGGGTAAGGGTTAGGGTTAGGGTTAGGGTTAGAGGTAGGGTTAGTGTGAGGGTAAGGGTAGGGTAAGAATAAGGGTTAGGTTTAGGGATAGGGTAAGGGTTAGGGTTAGCGTTAGGGTTAGGGTTAGCATTAAGGTTAGCGTTAGGGTTAGGGTAATTGTAAGGGTTAGGGATAGGGTTAGGATAAGGGTAAGGGTTAGGGTTAGGGTTAGGGTTAGGGTAAGGATTAGTGTTAGGGTTAGGGTTAGTGTTACGTTTAGGGTAAGGGTAAGGTTTAGGGTTAGTGTTAGGTTTAGGGTTAGGGTTAGGGTAAGGGTTACGGTTAGGGTTAGTGTTAGGGTTCCAGGGTTGGGTTAGGGTTAGGGTTAGGGTTAGGTTTGTGGTTAGGGTTGGGGTAAGGTTTGAGGTTAGGGTAAAGGTTAGGGTTATGGTTATGGTTAGGGTTAGGGTTAGGGTAAGTGTAAGTGTTAGGGTTAGGGTTAGGGTTAGGGTTAGTTTTAGGTTTAGTGTTAGGGTTAGGGTAAGGTTAAGGGTTAGGGTAAGGGTTAGTGTTAGGGTTAGGTTTAGGGTTAGGGTTAGTGTTAAGGTTAGTGTTACGTTTAGGGTTAGGTTTAGGGTAAGGGTAAGGGTTAGGGTTAGGGTTAGTGTTAGGGTAAGGGTAAGCGTTAGGATTAAAGTTAGGGTTAGGGTTAGGCTTAGGGTAATGTTAAGCGTTAGGTTTAGGGTTAGGGTTAGGGTAAGGGTTAGTGTTATGGTTAGGGTTAAGGTTAGGGTTAGTGTTAGGGGTAGGGTTAGGGTAAGGGTAAGGGTTAGGGTTAGGGTTAGGGTTAATGTTAGGGTTAGGCTTAGGGTTAGGCTGAGGGTTAGGGTTAGGGTAAGGGTTCGGGTTTGGGTTAGGGTTAGGGTTAGAGTTAGTGTTAGCGTTAGGGTAAGGGTTAGGGTTAGGGTTAGGGTTAGGGTTAGGGTAAGGGTTAGGGTTAGGGGTTAGGGTTAGGTTTAGGGTAAGGGTTAGGGATAGGGGTTAGAGTTAGGGTTAGGGTTACTGTAAGGGTTAGGGTTCGGGTTAGGGTAAGGGTTAGGGTTAGGGTTAGAGTAAGGGTTAGGGTTAGATTTAGGGTTAGGGCAAGTGTAAGTGTTAGGGTTAGTGTTAGGGTTAGGTTTGATGTTAGGGTTAGGGTAAGAGTAAGGTTTAGGGTTAGGGTTAGGGTAAGGGTAAGGTTTAGGGTTAGGGTTAGGGTTATGTATGATGTTAGGGTTAGGGTTAGGGTAAGGGTTAGGGTTAGCGTTAAGGTTAGGGTTAGCATTAAGTTTAGCGTTAGGGTTAGGTTAAGTGTAAGGGTTAGGGATATGGTTAGGGTAAGAGTAAGGGTTAGGGTTAGGGTTAGGGTAAATGTAAGGGTTAGGGTTAGGGTAAGGCTTAGGGTTAGGGTTAGGATAAGGGTTAGGGTTAGGGTTAGGGTTAGGGTTAGGGTGTAGGAATAGGGTTAGGGTAAGGGTTAGCGTTAGGGTTAGCGGGTAGGGTTAGGTTTGTGTTTAAGGTTAGGGTAAGGGTGAGGGTTAGGGTTAGGGTTATGGTTAGGGTTAGGGTTAAGTTTAGGGCAAGGGTTAGAGATAGGGTTTAGAGTTAGGATTAGGGTTAGTGTAAGGTTTAGGGTTAGAGATAGGGTTAGGGTTAGGACAAGGGTTAGCCTTAGGGTTAGTGTAAGGGTAAGGGTTAGGGTTAGGTTTAGGTTTAGTGTTAAGGTTAGGGTTAGGGTTAGGGAAAGGGTAAGGGTTAGGGTTAGGGTGAGATTTAGGGGTTAGTGTTAGTGTTAGGGTTAGGTTTATGGTTAGGGTAAGGGTAAGGTTTAGGGTAAGGGTAAGGGTTAGGGTTAGAGTTAGGGTTAGGATTAAGTTTGGGGTTAGGGTATGGGTAAGAGTTAAGGTTAGGGTTAGGGTTAAGTTTAGGGTTACGGTTAGGGTTAGGCTAAGGGTTAGGGTAAGGTTTTTGGTTAGGGTTAGGGTTAGAGGTAGGGTTAGTGTTAGAGTAAGAGTAAGGGTTAGTGTTAGGGTTAGGTAAGGGTTAGGGTTAGGGTAAGGATTAGGGTTAGTGTTAGGGTTAGGGTTAGCATTAAGGTGAGTGTTCGAGTTAGGGTTAATTTAGGGAAAGGTTAAGGGTTAGGGTTAGGGTTAGGGTTAGGGTTAATGTAAGGATAAGGATAAGGTTTAGGGTTAGGGTAAGGGTTAGGGTTAGCGTTAGGGTTAGGGTTAGCATTAAGGTTATGGTTAGGGTTAGGGTAAGGGTAAGGGTTAGGGTTAGGGTTAGGGTAAGGGTCAGGGTTAGGGTTAGGGTTAGGGTTAGGTTTAGGGTAAGGATTAGGGTTAGGGTTAGGGTAAGGGTTAGGGTTAGGGTAAGGGTTAGGGTTAGGGTAAGGGTTAGGGTTAGGGTTAGGTTTAGCCTTAGGGTTAGGGTTAGGGTAAGGGTTAGGGTTAGTGTTAGGTTTAGGGTAAGGGTTAGGGTAAGGGTTAGGGTTACGGTTAGGGTTAAGGTTAGGGTTAGTGTTAGGGTTAGGGTTAGGGTAAGTGTAAGGGTTAGGGTTAGAGTAAGTTTAAGGCTTAGGGTTAGGGTTAGGGTTAGGGTTAAGTTTAGGGTTAGTGTTAGGGTTAGGGTAAAGGTAAGGCTAAAGTTTAAGGATAGGTTTAGTGTTAGGGTAAGTTTTAGGTTTAGGGTTAGTGTTCGGTTTAGTGTTAAGGTTAGGGTTAGGGTAAGGTTTAGCGTTAGTGTGAGGGTTAGGGGTTAGTGTTAGGGTAAGAGTTAGGTTTATGGTTAGGGTAAGGGTAAGGTTTAGGGTTAGGTTAAGAGTTAGCATTAGGGTTAGGGTTAAGGTTAGGGTTAGGTTTGGGGTTAGGGTTAGAGTAAGATTAAGGGTTAGGTTTAGGATTAGGGTTAGGGTAAGGGTAAGGGTTAGGGTTAGGCTTAGGGTTAAGTTTAGGGTTAGGGTTAGGGTGCGGCTAAGGGTTAGGTTTAGGGTTCGGGTAAGGGTTAGGTTTAGGGTTAGGGTTAGGGTTAGAGGTAGGGTTAGGGTTAGTTTAAGAGTAAGAGTTAGTGTTATGCTTAGGTAAGGGTTAGGGTTAGGGTTAGGGTTAGCATTAAGGTGAGGGATAGGGTTAGGGTTAAGTTTAGGGAAAGGGTAAGGGTTAGGGTTAGGTTTCGGATTAATGTAAGGATAAGGGTAAGGCTTAGGGTTAGGGTAAGTGTTAGTGTTAGCGCTAGGGTTAGCATTGAGGTTAGGGGTAGGGTTAGGGTTAGGGTAAGGGTAAGGGTTAGGGTTAGGGTTAGGGTAAGGGTAAGCGTTAGGGTAAGCGTTAGGGTTAGGGTTACGTTAAGGATTAGTGTTAGGGTTAGGGTTAGGGTTAGGGTAAG
This sequence comes from Megascapheus bottae, assembly GCA_024803745.1. NCBI lineage: Eukaryota > Metazoa > Chordata > Mammalia > Rodentia > Geomyidae > Megascapheus > Megascapheus bottae. Next base: position 273,241 of record JANJXV010000556.1, on the reverse strand, counting down.
GGTAAGGGTTAGGGTTAGGGTTAGGGTTAGGGTTAGGGTATGGGTTAGGGTTAGGGTTAGTGTTAGTGATAGGTTTAGGGTTAGGGTTAGGGTAAGGGTTAGGGTTAGGGTAAAGTTAAGGTTTAGGATTATTGTTAGGTACGGGTACGTGTTAGGGTTAGGGTTAGGGTTAGGTTTAGTGTTAGGGTTAGGGTAAGGGTAAGGGTTAAGGTTAGGGTTAGGGTTAGTGTTAGGGTTAGGGTTAGGGTTAGGGTTAAGTTTAGGGTGAGGGGTAGGGATAGGGGTTAAGATTAGGGTTAGGGTTAGTGTAAGGGTTAGGGTTAGGGTTAGGGTTAGGTTAAGGGTTAGGGTCAGGTTTAGGGTTAGTGTAAGGGTTAGAGTTAGGTTTAGGTTTAGATTTAGGTTTGGGGTTAAGGTTGGGGTTAGGGTTAGGGTAAGGGTAAGTGTTAGGGTTAGGGTTAGATTTAGGTTTAGGGTTAGGGTTAGTGTTATGGTAAGGGTAAGGGTTAGGGTTAAGGTTAGTGTAAGCGTAAGCGTTAGGGTTAGGGTTAGGGTAAGGGTAAGGCTTAGCATTAGTGTTACGATTAGGGTTAGGTTTAGGGTAAGGGTTAGGGTTAGGGTTAGGGTTAGTGTAAGGATTAGTGGTAGGGTTAGGGTTAGGTTTAGGGTTAGGGTAAGTGTTAGGGTTAGGGTTAGGTTTAGGGTTAGGGTTAGGGTTAGGGTTAGGGTTAGGCTTAGGTTTAGGGTTCGGTTTGGGGTTATGGTTAGGGTAAGGGTTAGGGTTAGGGTTAGGGTTATTGTTAGTGTTAGGGTTAGTGTTAAGTTTAAGGTTAGGGTTAGGGTAAGGTTAAGGGTTAGGGTTAGGGTTAGGGTTAGGGTCAGGGTTAGGGTTACGGTTAGGGTTAATGTTAGGGTTAGTGTTAGGGTTAGGGTTAGGGTTAGGGTTAGGGTTAGGGTAAGAATTAATTTTAGAGTTAGGGTTAGGTTTAGGGTTAGGGTTAGGGTAAGGGTAATGGTTAGGTTTAGGGTTAGGGTTAGGGTTAGGATAAGGATTAGGTTTCTGGTTAGGGTTAGGGTTTGCATTAAGGTTAGGGTTAGGGTTCGGGTAAGGGTAAGGGTTAGATTTAGGGTTAGGGTCAGTGTTAGGTAAGGGTTAGCGTTAGGTTTCGGGTTAGGGTTAAGGTTAGGGTTAGGGTTAGGGTTAGAGTTAGGGTTAGCGTTAGGGTAAGCGTAGGGTTAGGGTTAGGGTTAGGGTTAGGGTAAGGGTTAGGGTTAGGGGTTAGGGTTATGTTTAGGGTAAGGGTTAGGGATAGGGTTTAGAGTTAGGGTTAGGGTTAGTGTAAGGGTTGGGGTTAGGGGTTAGGGTTAGGTTTCGGATAAGGGTTAGGGATAGGGGTTAGAGTTAGGGTTAGTGTTAGTGTAAGGGTTAGGGTTAGGGTTAGGGTTAGGGTAAGGGTTAGGGTTAGGGTTAGGGTAAGGGTTAGGGTTAGGGGTTAGGGTTAGAGGTAGGGTTAGGGTTAGTTTAAGAGTAAGAGTTAGTGTTATGCTTAGGTAAGGGTTAGGGTTAGGGTTAGGGTTAGCATTAAGGTGAGGGATAGGGTTAGGGTTAAGTTTAGGGAAAGGGTAAGGGTTAGGGTTAGGTTTCGGATTAATGTAAGGATAAGGGTAAGGCTTAGGGTTAGGGTAAGTGTTAGTGTTAGCGCTAGGGTTAGCATTGAGGTTAGGGGTAGGGTTAGGGTTAGGGTAAGGGTAAGGGTTAGGGTTAGGGTTAGGGTAAGGGTAAGCGTTAGGGTAAGCGTTAGGGTTAGGGTTACGTTAAGGATTAGTGTTAGGGTTAGGGTTAGGGTTAGGGTAAGGGTAAGGGTTAGGGTTAGGGTTAGGGTTAGGGTTAGGGTATGGGTTAGGGTTAGGGTTAGTGTTAGTGATAGGTTTAGGGTTAGGGTTAGGGTAAGGGTTAGGGTTAGGGTAAAGTTAAGGTTTAGGATTATTGTTAGGTACGGGTACGTGTTAGGGTTAGGGTTAGGGTTAGGTTTAGTGTTAGGGTTAGGGTAAGGGTAAGGGTTAAGGTTAGGGTTAGGGTTAGTGTTAGGGTTAGGGTTAGGGTTAGGGTTAAGTTTAGGGTGAGGGGTAGGGATAGGGGTTAAGATTAGGGTTAGGGTTAGTGTAAGGGTTAGGGTTAGGGTTAGGGTTAGGTTAAGGGTTAGGGTCAGGTTTAGGGTTAGTGTAAGGGTTAGAGTTAGGTTTAGGTTTAGATTTAGGTTTGGGGTTAAGGTTGGGGTTAGGGTTAGGGTAAGGGTAAGTGTTAGGGTTAGGGTTAGATTTAGGTTTAGGGTTAGGGTTAGTGTTAGGGTAAGGGTAAGGGTTAGGGTTAAGGTTAGTGTAAGCGTAAGCGTTAGGGTTAGGGTTAGGGTAAGGGTAAGGCTTAGCATTAGTGTTACGGTTAGGGTTAGGTTTAGGGTAAGGGTTAGGGTTAGGGTTAGGGTTAGTGTAAGGATTAGTGGTAGGGTTAGGGTTAGGTTTAGGGTTAGGGTAAGTGTTAGGGTTAGGGTTAGGTTTAGGGTTAGGGTTAGGGTTAGGCTTAGGCTTAGGCTTAGGTTTAGGGTTCGGTTTGGGGTTATGGTTAGGGTAAGGGTTAGGGTTAGGGTTATTGTTAGTGTTAGGGTTAGTGTTAAGTTTAAGGTTAGGGTTAGGGTAAGGTTAAGGGTTAGGGTTAGGGTTAGGGTTAGGGTCAGGGTTAGGGTTACGGTTAGGGTTAATGTTAGGGTTAGTGTTAGGGTTAGGGTTAGGGTTAGGGTTAGGGTTAGGGTAAGAATTAATTTTAGAGTTAGGGTTAGGTTTAGGGTTAGGGTTAGGGTAAGGGTAATGGTTAGGTTTAGGGTTAGGGTTAGGGTTAGGATAAGGATTAGGTTTCTGGTTAGGGTTAGGGTTTGCATTAAGGTTAGGGTTAGGGTTCGGGTAAGGGTAAGGGTTAGATTTAGGGTTAGGGTCAGTGTTAGGTAAGGGTTAGCGTTAGGTTTCGGGTTAGGGTTAAGGTTAGGGTTAGGGTTAGGGTTAGAGTTAGGGTTAGCGTTAGGGTAAGCGTAGGGTTAGGGTTAGGGTTAGGGTTAGGGTAAGGGTTAGGGTTAGGGGTTAGGGTTATGTTTAGGGTAAGGGTTAGGGATAGGGTTTAGAGTTAGGGTTAGGTTTAGTGTAAGGGTTGGGGTTAGGGGTTAGGGTTAGGTTTCGGGTAAGGGTTAGGGATAGGGTTTAGAGTTAGGGTTAGTGTTAGTGTAAGGGTTAGGGTTAGGGTTAGGGTTAGGGTAAGGGTTAGGGTTAGGGTTAGGGTAAGGGTTAGGGTTAGGGGTTAGGTTTAGGTTTAGGGTAAGGGTTAGGGATAGGGGTTAGAGTTAGGGTTTGGGTTAGTGTAAGGGTTAGGGTTAGGGTTAGGGTTCGGGTTAGGGTAAGGGTTAGGGTTAGGGTTAGGGTAAGGGTTAGGGTTAGGTTTATGGTTAGGGCAAGGGTAAGTGTTATGGTTATTGTTAGGGTTAGGTTTAGGGTTAGGGTGAGGGAAAGATTTAGGGTTAGGATTAGGTTTAGGTTTAGGTTTGGGGTTAAGTTTAGGGTTAGGGTTAGGGTAAGGATAAGTGTTAGGGTTAGGGTTAGATTTAGTGTTGGGTTATGGTAATGGTAAGGGTTATGTTCAGGGTTAGGGTTAGGGTTAGGTTTAGTGTTAGGGTTAGTGTTAGGTTTAGGGTTAGGGTTAGGGTAAGGGTAAGGTTTAGGCTTAGGGTTAGGGTTAGGGGTGAGGGTTAGGGTTAGGGTTAGGGCAAGGGTTAGGGTTAAGTTTAGGGTAAGGGAAGATTTAGGGTTAGGTTTAGGGTTAGGTTTGTTGTTACGGTTAGGGTAAGAGTAAGGGGTAGGGTTAGGGTTAGGATTAGGGTTAGGGTAAGGGTAAGGTTTAGGGTTAGGGTTTTGGTTAGGTTTAGATTTAAGGTTAGGGTTAGGGTTAGGGTTAGGGTTAGGCTAAGCGTTAAGTTTAGGGTTAAGGTTAGGTTTAGAGGTAGGGTTAGGGTGAGGGTAAGGGTTAGGGTAAGGAAAAGTGTTAGGTTTAGGGTTAGGGTAAGGGTTAGGCTGAGCGTTAAGGTTAGGGTTAGGATTAAGCTTAGCGTTAGGGTTAGGGTAAGGGTAAGGGTTAGGGATAGGGTTAGAGTAAGAGTAAGGGTTAGGGTTAGGGTTAGGGTTAGGGTAAGGATTAGTGTTAGGTTTAGGGTTATGGTTAGGGAAAGGGTAAGGGTTAGGGTTAGGGTTAGGCTTAGGGTTAGGGTTAGGCTTAGGGTTAGTGTTAGGGTTAGTGTTAGGGTTAGGGTTAGGGTTAGGGTTAGGGTAAGGGTTAGGGTTGGGGTTAGGGTTAGGGTTAGGTTTGTGGTTAGGGTTAGGGTAAGGGTGAGGGTTAGAGTAAAGGTTAGGGTTAGGGTTAGTGTTAGGGTTATGGTTAGGGTTAGGGTTAAGTTTAGGGCAAGGGTTAGCGATAGGGTTTAGAGTTAGGGTTAGGGTTAGTGTAAGGTGTAGGGTTAGAGTTAGGGTTAGGGTTAGGACAAGGGTTAGGTTTAGGGTAAGGGTTAGGGTTAGGGTTAGGGTTAGGCAAGGGTAAGTGTTAGGATTAGTGTTAGGGTTAGCGTTAGGGTTAGGGTAAGGGTAAGGGTTAGGGTTATGTTTAGGTTTAGGTTTAGGTTTGGGGTTAAGGTTAGGGTTAGTGTTAGGGTAAGGGTAAGTGTTAGGGCTAGGGTTAGGTTTAGGGTTTGGGTTAGGTTTAAGTTTACGGTAAGGGTATGGGTAAGGGCTAGGGTTAGGTTTAGGGTTAGGGTTAGGTTTAGGGTTAGGGTTAGGGTAAGAATTAGTTTTAGAGTTAGGGTTAGGTTTAGGGTTAGGGTTAGGGTAAGGGTAATGGTTAGGTTTAGGGTTAGGGTTAGGATTAGGATAAGGATTAGGTTTCGGGTTAGGGTTAGGGTTTGCATTAAGGTTAGGGTTAGGGTTCGGGTAAGGATAAGGGTTAGATTTAGGGTTAGGGTCAGTGTTAGGTAAGGGTTAGGGTTAGGGTTCGGGTTAGGGTTAAGGTTAGGGTTAGGGTTAGGATTAGGGTTAGAGTTAGGGTTAGCGTTAGGGTAAGGGTAGGGTTAGGGTTAGGGTTAGGGTTAGGGTAAGGGTTAGGGTTAGGGGTTAGGGTTAGGTTTAGGGTAAGGGTTAGGGATAGGGGTTATAGTTAGGGTTAATGTTAGTGTAAGGGTTTGGGTTTGGGTTAGGGTTCGGGTTAGGGTAAGGGTTAGGGTTAGGGTTAGGGTAAGGGTTAGGGTTAGGTGTATGTTTAGGGCAAGGGTGTTAGGGTTATTGTTAGGGTTAGCTTTAGGGTTATGGTGAGGGTAAGGGTTAGGGTTAGGGTTAGGTTTAGGTTTAGGTTTGGGGTTAAGTTTAGGGTTAGGGTTAGGGTAAGGGTAAGTGTTAGGGTTAGGGTTAGGTTTAGGTTTGGGTTATGGTAATGGTAAGGGTTATGTTTAGGGTTAGGGTTAGGGTTAGGGTTAGTGTTAGGGTTAGTGTTAGGTTTAGGGTTAGGGTTAGGGTAAGGGTAAGGGTAAGGTTTAGGCTTAGGGTTAGGGTTAGGGGTTAGGGTTAGGGTTAGGGTTAGGGCAAGGGTTAGGTTTAAGTTTAGGGTAAGGGAAGATTTAGGGTTAGGGTTAGGGTTAGGTTTGTTGTTAGGGTTAGGGTAAGAGTAAGGGTTAGGGTTAGGGTTAGGGTTAGGATTAGGGTAAGGGTAAGGGTTAGGGTTAGGGTTAGGGTTAGGTTTAGGGTTAAGGTTAGGGTTAGGGTTAGGGTTAGAGGTAGGGTTAGGGTGAGGGTAAGGGTTAGGGTAAGGATAAGTGTTAGGTTTAGGGTTAGGTTAAGGGTTAGGCTGAGCGTTAGGGTTAGGGTTAGGATTAAGTTTAGCGTTAGGGTTAGGGTAAGGGTAAGGGTTAGGGATAGGGTTAGAGTAAGAATAAGGGTTAGGGTTAGGGTTCGGGTAAGGATTAGTGTTAGGGTTAGGGTTAGGGTTAGGGTAAGGGTAAGGGTTAGGGTTAGGGTTAGGCTTAGGGTTAGGGTTAGGGTTAGGCTTAGGGTTAGTGTTAGGGTTAGTGTTAGGGTTAGGGTTAGGGTTAGGGTTAGGGTTAGGGTAAGGGTTAGGGTTAGGGTTAGGGTTAGGTTTGTGGTTAGGGTTAGGGTAAGGGTGAGGGTTAGGGTAAATGTTAGGGTTAGGGTTAGTGTTAGGGTTATGGTTACGGTTAGGGTTAAGTTTAGGGCAAGGGTTAGCGATAGGGTTTAGAGTTAGGGTTAGGGTTAGTGTAAGGTTTAGGGTTAGAGTTAGGGTTAGTGTTAGGACAAGGGTTAGGGTTGGGGTTAGGGTAAGGGTTAGGGTTAGGGTTAGGCAAGGGTATGTGTTAGGATTAGTGTTAGGGTTAGCGTTAGGGTTAGGGTAAGGGTAAGGGTTAGGGTTATGTTTAGGTTTAGGTTTAGGTTTGGGGTTAAGGTTAGGGTTAGTGTTAGGGTAAGGGTAAGTGTTAGGGTTAGGGTTAGGTTTAGGGTTTGGGTTAGGTTTAAGTTTACGGTAAGGGTATGGGTAAGGGTTAGGGTTAGGTTTAGGGTTAGGATTAGGTTTACGGTTAGGGTTAGGGTAAGAATTAGTTTTAGAGTTAGGGTTAGGTTTAGGGTTAGGGTTAGGGTAAGGGTAATGGTTAGGTTTAGGGTTAGGGTTAGGGTTAGGATAAGGATTAGGTTTCTGGTTAGGGTTAGGGTTTGCATTAAGGTTAGGGTTAGGGTTCGGGTAAGGGTAAGGGTTAGATTTAGGGTTAGGGTCAGTGTTATGTAAGGGTTAGGGTTAGGGTTCGGGTTAGGGTTAAGGTTAGGGTTAGGGTTAGGGTTAGGTTTAGAGTTAGGGTTAGCCTTAGGCTAAGGGTAGGGTTAGGGTTAGGGTTAGGGTTAGGGTAAGGGTTAGGGTTAGGGGTTAGGGTTATTTTTAGAGTAAGGGTTAGGGATAGGGGTTAGAGTTAGGGTTAGGGTTAGTGTGAGGGTTAGGGTTAGGGTTAGGGTTCGGGTTAGGGTAAGGGTTAGGGTTAGGGTTATGGTAAGTGTTAGGGTTAGGGGTTAGGGTTAGGTTTAGGGTAAGGGTTAGGGATAGGGGTTAGAGTTAGGGTTAGGGTTAGTGTAAGGGTTAGGGTTAGGGTTAGGGTTAGGGTTAGGGTAAGGGTTAGGTTTAGGTTAGGGTAAGGGTTAGGGTTAGGTTTATGGTTAGGGCAAGGTTAAGTGTTATGGTTATTGTTAGGGTTAGCTTTAGGGTTAGGGTGAGGGTAAGGGTTAGGGTTAGGGTTAGGGTAAGGGTAACTTTTAGGGTTAGTGTTAGGGTTAGTATTAGGTTTAGTGTTAGGGTTAGGGTAAGGGTAAGGGTTAAGATTAGGGTTAGGGTTAGTGTTATGGTTATGGTTAGGGTTAGGGTTAAGTTTAGGGCAAGGGTTAGGGATAGGGTTTAGAGTTAGGGTTAGGGTTAGTGTAAGGTTTAGGGTTAGAGTTAGGGTTAGGGTAAGGACAAGGGTTAGGGTTAGGGTTAGGGTTAGGCAAGGGTAAGTGTTAGGATTAGTGTTAGGGTTAGCGTTAGGGTTAGGGTAAGGGTAAGGGTTAGGGTTAGGGTTAGGGTTTGGGTAAGGGTAAGGGTTAGGGTTAGGGTTAGGGTTAGTTTTAGGGTTAAGGTTAGGGTTAGGGTTAGGTTTGAGGTAGGGTTAGGGTGAGGGTAAGGGTTAGGGTAAGGATAAGTGTTAGGTTTAGGGTTAGGGTAAGGGTTAGGCTGAGCGTTAGGGTTAGGGTTAGGATTAAGTTTAGCGTTAGGGTTAGGGTAAGGGTAAGGTTTAGGGATAGGGTTAGAGTAAGAGTAAGGGTTAGGGTTAGGGTTCGGGTAAGGATTAGTGTTAGGGTTAGGGTTAGGGTTAGGGTAAGTGTAAGGGTTAGGGTTAGGGTTAGGCTTAGGGTTAGGGTTAGGCTTAGGGTTAGTGTTAGGGTTAGTGTAAGGGTTAGGGTTAGGGTTAGGGTTAGGGTAAGGGTTAGGGTTAGGGTTAGGGTTAGGTTTGTGGTTAGGGTTAGGGTAAGGGTGAGGGTTAGGCTAAAGGTGAGGGTTAGGGTTAGTGTTAGGGTTATGCTTAGGGTTAGGGTTAAGTTTAGGGCAAGGGTTAGCGATAGGGTTTAGAGTTAGGGTTAGGGTTAGTGTAAGGTTTAGGGTTAGAGTTAGGGTTAGGGTTAGGACAAGGGTTAGGGTTAGGGTTAGGGTAAGGGTTAGGTTAGGGTTAGGGTTAGGCAAGGGTAAGTGTTAGGATTAGTGTTAGGGTTAGCGTTAGGGTTAGGGTAAGGGTAAGGGTTAGGGTTATGTTTAGGTTTAGGTTTAGGTTTGGGGTTAAGGTTAGGGTTAGTGTTAGGGTAAGGGTAAGTGTTAGGGTTAGGGTTAGGTTTAGGGTTTGGGTTAGGTTTAAGTTTACGGTAAGGGTATGGATAAGGGCTAGGGTTAGGTTTAGGGTTAGGGTTAGGTTTAGGGTTAGGGTTAGGGTAAGAATTAGTTTTAGAGTTAGGGTTAGGTTTAGGGTTAGGGTTAGGGTAAGGGTAATGGTTAGGTTTAGGGTTAGGGTTAGGGTTAGGATAAGGATTATGTTTCGGGTTAGGGTTAGGTTTGCATTAAGGTTAGGGTTAGGGTTCGGGTAAGGGTAAGGGTTAGATTTAGGGTTAGGTCAGTGTTAGGTAAGGGTTAGGGTTAGGGTTCGTGTTAGTGCTAAAGTTAGAGTTAGGGTTAGGGTTAGGGTTAGAGTTAGGGTTAGCATTAGGCTAAGGGTAGGGTTAGGGTTAGGGTTAGGGTAAGGGTTAGGGTTAGGGGTTAGGGTTATTTTTAGGGTAAGGGTTAGGGATAGGGGTTAGAGTTAGGGTTACGGTTTGTGTAAGGGTTAGGGTTAGGGTTAGGGTTTGGGTTAGGGTAAGGGTTAGGGTTAGGGTTAGGGTAAGTGTTAGGGTCAGGGGTTAGGGTTAGGTTTAGGGTAAGGGTTAGGGATAGGGGTTAGAGTTAGGGTTAGGGTTAGTGTAAGGGTTAGGGTTAGGGTTAGGGTTAGGGTAAGTGTGAGGTTTAGTATTACGGTTAGGGTTAGGGTTAATTTTAGGGTTGGGGTTAGGGTTAGGGTAAGGGTAAGGGTAAGCTTTAGGGTTCCTGTTAGGGTTAGGAATAGGGTTATGGAAAGGGTAAGGGTTAGTGTTAGGTTTAGGGTAAGGATTAGGGTTAGATTTTGTGTAACCATAAGGGTTAAGTTTAGGGTTAGGGTAAGGGTATGGTTTAGGATTGGGGTTAGGGTTAGGGTTAGGGTTAGGGTTATGGTTAGGTTTAGGGTTAGGTTCAGGGTTAGGGTTAGGGTAAGGGTTAGGTTAGGGTTAGGTCTAGGGTTAGGGTTAGGGAAAGGGTTAGTGTTAGGGTTAGTGTTAGGATTAGGGTTAAGTTTAGGGTTAGGGTAAACTTAATGGTTAGGGTTAGGGGTTAGTGTTAGGGTTACGGTTAGGTTTATGGTTAGGGAAAGGTAAGGTTTAGGGTTAGGGTTAGGGTTAGGGGTTAGGGTTAGTGTTAGTGTAAGGGTTAGGGTTAGGTTTAGGGTAAGGGTAAGGTTTATGGTTAGGGTTAGGGTTGGGTTTGGGTTTAGGGTTAGGGTTAGGGTTAGGGTTAGGTTATGGGTAGGGTAAGGATTAGTGTTAGGGTTAGGGTAAGGATTAGGGTTAGGGTTAGGGTTAGAGGTAGAGTTGGATCAGGGTAAGGGTAAGGGTTAGGGTTAGGGTTAGGGTAACGTTTAGGGTTAGGGGTTAGGGTTAGGGTTAGTGTTAGGTTTAGTGTAGGGTTAGGATTAGTGTTAGGGTTAGGGTAAGGGTTAGGATTAGGGTTAGGGTTAGAGTTAGGGTAAGGGTAAGGGTTAGGGTTAGGGTTAGGGTTAGCGTAAAGGTTCGGGTTAGGGTTAGAGTTAGGGTAAGGGTAAGGTTTAGGGGTAGGGTTAGGGTTAGGGTTAGGTTTAGGTTTAGGGTTAGGGTTAGGGTAATGGTTCAGGTTATGGTTAGGGTTAGGTTTAGCGTTAGGGTTAGGGTTAGGGTATGGGTTAGGGTTAGGGTTAGGGTTAGGGAAAGGGTAAGTGTTTGGGTTAGGTTTAGGGTCGGGGTTAGATTTAGGGTTAGTGTGAGGGTAAGGGTAAGGGTTAGGGTTAGGGTTAGGGTAAGGGTTAGGGTTAGGGTTAGGGATAGGTTGAGCGTTGGGGTATGTGTTAGGGTAGGGGTTAGGGTTAGGGTTAGGGTTAGGGTAAGTGTTAGGATTAGGGTTAGTGTTAGGTTTAGGGTTAGGGTTAGAGTAAGGGTAAGGGTGAGGGTTAGGGTTAGGGTTAGGGTTGGGGTTAGGGTTAGGTTTAGGGTTAAGTTTAGGGTTATGGTTAGGGTTAAGGATAGGGTTAGTGTTAGGGTAAGGATTATGGTTAGGGTTAGGGTTAGGGTTAGGTTTAGGGTTAGGGTTAGAGTAAGGGTAAGGGTGAGGGATAGGTTTAGGGTTAGGGTTAGGGTTAGGGTTAGGTTTAGGGTTAAGGTTAGGTTTAGGGTTAGGGTTAGGGTTAGGATAGGGTTAGGGTTAGGGTTAGGGTAAGGATTAGGGTTAGGGTTAGGGTTAGGGTTAGGGTTAGGTTTAGGGTTAAGGTTAGGTTTAGGGTTAGGGTTAGGGTTAGGATAGGGTTAGGGTTAGGGTTAGGGTAAGGATTAGGGTTAGGGTTAGGGTTAGGGTTAGGTTTAGGGTTAGGGTTAGGCTTAGGGTTAGCATTAAGTTTAGGGTTAGGGTTAGGGTAAGGGTTAGGTTTAGGGTTAGGGTTAGGGTTAGGGTAAGGGGAAGGGTTAGGTTTAGGGTTAGGTTTAGGTTTAGGGTTAGGGATTAGGTTTAGGGTTAGGGTTAGGTATAGTGTCAGCATTAAGGTTAGGGTTAGGGTTAGGGTAAGGGTAAGGGTTAGGTTTAGGTTTAGGGTTAGGGTTAGGTTTAGTGTAAGGATTAGGTTTCGGGTTAGGGTTAGGGTTAGAGTTAGGGTAAGGGTTAGGGTTAGGGTTAGGGTTAGGTTTAGGATGAGGTTAGGGTTAGGGTTATGGTAAGGTTAGGGTTAGGGTTAGGGTAAGGGTTAGGGTTAGGGGTTAGGGTTATTTTTAGGGTAAGGGTTAGGGATAGGGGTTAGAGTTAGGGTTACGGTTTGTGTAAGGGTTAGGGTTAGGGTTAGGGTTTGGGTTAGGGTAAGGGTTAGGGTTAGGGTTAGGGTAAGTGTTAGGGTCAGGGGTTAGGGTTAGGTTTAGGGTAAGGGTTAGGGATAGGGGTTAGAGTTAGGGTTAGGGTTAGTGTAAGGGTTATCGTTAGGGTTAGGGTTAGGGTAAGTGTGAGGTTTAGTATTACGGTTAGTGTTAGGGTTAATTTTAGGGTTGGGGTTAGGGTTAGGGTAAGGGTAAGGGTAAGGTTTAGGGTTCCTGTTAGGGTTAGGAATAGGGTTATGGAAAGGGTAAGGGTTAGTGTTAGGTTTAGGGTAAGGATTAGGGTTAGATTTTGTGTAACCATAAGGGTTAAGTTTAGGGTTAGGGTAAGGGTATGGTTTAGGATTGGGGTTAGGGTTAGGGTTAGGGTTAGGGTTATGGTTAGGTTTAGGGTTAGGTTCAGGGTTAGGGTTAGGGTAAGGGTTAGGTTAGGGTTAGGTCTAGGGTTAGGGTTAGGGAAAGGGTTAGTGTTAGGGTTAGTGTTAGGATTAGGGTTAAGTTTAGGGTTAGGGTAAACTTAATGGTTAGGGTTAGGGGTTAGTGTTAGGGTTACGGTTAGGTTTATGGTTAGGGAAAGGTAAGGTTTAGGGTTAGGGTTAGGGTTAGGGGTTAGGGTTAGTGTTAGTGTAAGGGTTAGGGTTAGGTTTAGGGTAAGGGTAAGGTTTATGGTTAGGGTTAGGGTTGGGTTTGGGTTTAGGGTTAGGGTTAGGGTTAGGGTTAGGTTATGGGTAGGGTAAGGATTAGTGTTAGGGTTAGGGTAAGGATTAGGGTTAGGGTTAGGGTTAGAGGTAGAGTTGGATCAGGGTAAGGGTAAGGGTTAGGGTTAGGGTTAGGGTAACGTTTAGGGTTAGGGGTTAGGGTTAGGGTTAGTGTTAGGTTTAGTGTAGGGTTAGGATTAGTGTTAGGGTTAGGGTAAGGGTTAGGATTAGGGTTAGGGTTAGAGTTAGGGTAAGGGTAAGGGTTAGGGTTAGGGTTAGGGTTAGCGTAAAGGTTCGGGTTAGGGTTAGAGTTAGGGTAAGGGTAAGGTTTAGGGGTAGGGTTAGGGTTAGGGTTAGGTTTAGGTTTAGGGTTAGGGTTAGGGTAATGGTTCAGGTTATGGTTAGGGTTAGGTTTAGCGTTAGGGTTAGGGTTAGGGTATGGGTTAGGGTTAGGGTTAGGGTTAGGGAAAGGGTAAGTGTTTGGGTTAGGTTTAGGGTCGGGGTTAGATTTAGGGTTAGTGTGAGGGTAAGGGTAAGGGTTAGGGTTAGGGTTAGGGTTAGGGTAAGGGTTAGGGTTAGGGTTAGGGATAGGTTGAGCGTTGGGGTATGTGTTAGGGTAGGGGTTAGGGTTAGGGTTAGGGTTAGGGTAAGTGTTAGGATTAGGGTTAGTGTTAGGTTTAGGGTTAGGGTTAGAGTAAGGGTAAGGGTGAGGGTTAGGGTTAGGGTTAGGGTTGGGGTTAGGGTTAGGTTTAGGGTTAAGTTTAGGGTTATGGTTAGGGTTAAGGATAGGGTTAGTGTTAGGGTAAGGATTATGGTTAGGGTTAGGGTTAGGGTTAGGTTTAGGGTTAGGGTTAGAGTAAGGGTAAGGGTGAGGGATAGGTTTAGGGTTAGGGTTAGGGTTAGGGTTAGGTTTAGGGTTAAGGTTAGGTTTAGGGTTAGGGTTAGGGTTAGGATAGGGTTAGGGTTAGGGTTAGGGTAAGGATTAGGGTTAGGGTTAGGGTTAGGGTTAGGTTTAGGGTTAGGGTTAGGCTTAGGGTTAGCATTAAGTTTAGGGTTAGGGTTAGGGTAAGGGTTAGGTTTAGGGTTAGGGTTAGGGTTAGGGTAAGGGGAAGGGTTAGGTTTAGGGTTAGGTTTAGGTTTAGGGTTAGGGATTAGGTTTAGGGTTAGGGTTAGGTATAGTGTCAGCATTAAGGTTAGGGTTAGGGTTAGGGT
>JANJXV010000556.1:232500-257500 GCA_024803745.1 Megascapheus bottae | reverse complement strand
GTTAGGTTTATGGTTAGGGTAAGGGTAAGGTTTAGGGTTAGGGTTAGGGTTAGGGGATAGGGTTAGGATAATCGTTAGGGTTAGGTTTAGGGTAAGGGTAAGGTTTAGGGTTAGGGTTAAGGTTAGGATTGGGGTTAGGGTTTGGGTAAGAGTAAGGGTTATTGTTAGGGTTAGGGTTAGGGTAAGGGTAAAGGTTAGGGTTTGGGTTAGGGTTAGGGTTAAGGTTAGGGTTAGGGTTAGGGTTAGGCTAAGGGTTAGGGTTAGGGTAAGGGTAAGGCTTAGGGTTAGGGTTAGGGTTAGGGTTAGAGGTAGGGTTAGGGAAAGTGTAAGGGTTAGGTTTAGGGTTAGGTTTAGGTTAAGGATAAGGGTTAGGTTTAGGTTTAGTGTAAGGGTTATGGTTAGCGTTAGGGTTAGGTTTAGGGTTAGGGTTAGGGTAAGGGTAAGGGTTAGAGTTAGGTGTAGGTTTATGGTTAGGGTTAGATTTAGGTTTAGGGTCAGGGTTAAGGTTAGGGTTAGTGTTAGGGTTAGGGTTAGGGTTAGGGTAAGGGTAAGGGTTAGGGTTAGGGTTAAAGTTAGGGTTAAGTTTAGCGTTAGGGTTAAGGTTAGGCTAAGGGTTGCGGTTAGGGTTATTGTTAGGTTAAGGTAAAGTTTAGGGTTAGGTTAGGGTTACGGTAAAGGTTAGGGTTACGGTTAGGTTTAGGGGTAGGGTAAAGGAAAGGGTTAGAGTTAGGGTTAGGGTTAGGGTTAGTTTAGGGTTAGTGTTAGGGTTAGGCTAAGGGTTAGGTTTAGGGTTAGGGTAAGGGTTAGGGTTATGGTTAGGGTTAGGTTTAGGGTTAGAGTTAAGGTTAGGGTTAGTGTTAGGGTGAGGGTTAGGGTTAGGGTAAGGGTTAGGGTTAGCGTTAAGGTTAGGGTTAAGTTTAGCGTTAATGTTAGGGTTAGGCTAAGGGTTAGGGTTAGGGTTAGGGTAAGGGTTAGGGTTTTTGTTAGGGTTATGGTTAGAGTTAGGGTTAGGGTTAGGTTAGGGTTAGGGTAAAGGTTAGGGTTACAGTTAGGGTTAGGGGTAGGGTAAGGGAAAGGTTTAGAGTTAGGGTTAGGGTTAGGGTTAGTTTAGGGTTAGTGTTAGGGTAAGGGTAAGGGTTATGGTTATGGTTAGGATTAGGTTTAAAGTAAAGGTTAGGGTTAGGGTTAGGGCAAGTTTAAGGCTTAGGGTTAGGGTTAGGGTTAGGTTTAGGGTTAGGGTTAGGGTAAGGGTAAGGGTTAGGGTTAGGTTTAGGTCTATGGTTAGGGTTAGGGTAAGGGTTAGGGTTAGGGTTAGTGTTAGGTTTAGGGTTAAGGTTAGGGTTAGGGTAAACGTAAGGGTTAGGGTTAGGTGTTAGTGTTAGGATTAGGGTTAGGTTTATGGTTAGGGTAAGGTAAGGTTTAGGATTAGGTTTAGGGTTAGGGGTTAGGGTTAGTGTTAGTGAAAGGGTTAGGGTTAGGTTTAGGGTAAGGGTAAGGTTTAGGGTTAGGGTTAGGGTTAGGTTTGGGGTTAAGGGTAGGGTTAGCTTTAGGTTTAGGGTAGGGTTAGGATTAGTGTTAGGGTTAGGGTAAGGGTTAGGGTTAGGGTTAGAGGTAGAGTTAGGATCAGGGCAAGGGTAAGGGTTAGGGTTAGGGTTAGGGTAAGGTTTAGGGTTAGATGTTAGGGGTTATGGTTAGGGTTAGGTTTAGGGTAGGGTTAGGATCAGTTTTAGGGTTAGGGTAAGGGTTAGGGTTAGGGTTAGAGTTAGGGTAAGGGTAAAGGTTAGGGTTAGGATTAGGGTTAGGGTTAGGGTACGGTAAGGTAAGGGTTAGGGTTAAGGTTAGGGTTAGGGTAAAGTTTAGGGTTACGGTTAGGGTTAGGGGTAGGGTAAGGGTAAGGGTTAGAGTTAGGGTTAGGGTTAGGGTTAGTGTTAGGTTTAGGGTTAAGGTTAGGGTTAGGGTAAACGTAAAGTTTAGGGTTAGGTGTTAGTGTTAGGGTTAGGGTTAGGTTTATGGTTAGGGTAAGGTAAGGTTTAGGGTTAGGGTTAGGGTTAGGGGTTAGGGTTAGTGTTAGTGTAAGGGTTAGGGTTAGGTTTAGGGTAAGGGTAAGGTTTAGGGTTAGGGTTAGGGTTAGGTTTGGGGTTAAGGGTAGGGTTAGGGTTAGGTTTAGGGTAGGGTTAGGATTAGTGTTAGGGTTAGGGTAAGGGTTAGGGTTAGGGTTAGGGTTAAAGGTAGAGTTAGGATCAGGGTAAGGGTAAGGGTTAGGGTTAGGGTTAGGGTAAGGTTTAGGGTTAGATATTAGGGGTTATGCTTAGGGTTAGGTTTAGGGTAGGGTTAGGATCAGTTTTAGGGTTAGGGTAAGGGTTAGGGTTAGGGTTAGAGTTAGGGTAAGGGTAAGGGTTAGGGTTAGGATTAGGGTTAGGGTTAGGGTACGGTAAGGTAAGGGTTAGGGTTAAGGTTAGGGTTAGGGTAAAGTTTAGGGTTACGGTTAGGGTTAGGGTTAGGGTAAGGGTAAGGGTTAGAGTTAGGGTTAGGGTTAGGGTTAGTTTAGGGTTAGGGTTAGGTTAAGGGTAAGGGTTATGGTTATGGTTAGGGTTAGGGATAAAGTTAGGGTTAGGGTTAGGGATAGGGTTAGGGTAAGTTTAAGGCTAGGGTTAGGGTTAGGGTTAGGTTTAGAGTACGTGAAAGATTTAGGGTTAGGATTAGGGTTAGGGTTATTTTTAGGGTTAGGGTTAGGGTAAGGGTGAGGTTTAGGATTAGGGTTAGGTTTAGGGTTAAGGTTAGGGTTAGGGTTAGGGTTAGGGTTAGGGTAAGGGTAAGGATTAGGGTTAGGATTAGTGTTAGGGTTAGGGTAAGGGTAAGGTTTAGTGGTAGGGTTAGGATTAGGGTTAGGTTTAGGTTTAGGGTTAGGGTTAGTGTAATGGTTAGGGTTATGGTTAGGGTTAGGTTTAGTGTTAGGGTTAGGGTAAGGGTATGGGTTAGGGTTAGGGTTAGGGTTAGGGTTAGGTTAAGGGTAAGGGTTAGGGTTAGGGTTAGGGTCGGGGTAAATTTAGGGTTAGTGTGAGGGTAAGGGTAAGGGTTAGGGTTAGGGTTAGGTTTAGGGTAAGGGTTAGGGTTAGGGTTAGGGTTAGGGTGAGCGTTTGGATATGTGTTAGGGTTAGGGGTTAGGGTTAGGGTTAGGGTTATGGTAAGTGTTAGGATTAGGGTGAGATTTAGGTTTAGGGTTAGGGTTAGAGTAAGGGTAAGGGTGAGGTTTAGGGTTAGGGTTAGAGTTGGGGTTAGGTTTAGGTTTAGGGTTAAGTTTAGGGTTAGGGTTAGGGTTAGGGATAGGGTTAAGGTTAGGGTAAGGATTAGGGTTAGGGTTAGGCTCAGGGTAAGGGTGAGGGTTAGGTTTGGGGTTAGGTTAGGGTTAGTTTTAATGTTAGAGTTAGGGTAAGGGTAAGGGTAAGGGTTAGGGTTAGGGTTAGCGTAAAGTTTTGTTAGGGTTAGGGTTAGGGTTACGGTAAGGGTAAGGGTTAGGGTTAGGGTTAGGGTTAGGGTTAGGGTTAGGGTAAGGGTAAGGGTTAGGGATAGGGTTAGGGTTAGGGTTATGTAAGGGTAAGTGTTAGGGTTAGGGGTTAGGGTTAATCATAGGTTAGGTTTAGGGTTAGGGTAAGGTAAGGTTTAGGGTTAGGTTTAGGGTTAGGGGTTAGGGTTAGGGTTAGGGTTAAGGTTAGGGTAAGGGTAAGTGTTAGGTTTAGGGTAAGGGTAATATTTACGGTTAGGGTTAGGTTTAGGTTTGGGTTAGGGTTAGGGTAAGAGTAAGGGTTAGGGTTAGGGTTAGGGTTAGGCTAAGGGTAAGGGTTAGGGTTAGGGTTAGGGTTAGGATTAGGTTTAAGTTTATGGTTAGGGTTAGGGTTAGGTTTAGGGTTGGGGTTAGGTAAGGGTAAGGGTTATGGTTAGGGTTAAGGTTATGGTTAGGGTTAGGTTTAGGGTTAGGGTTAGGGTAAGGGTATGGTTTAGGGTTAGGGTTAGGGTTAGGGTAAAGTTAGCGGTAGGGTTAGGGTTAGAGTTAGGGTAAGGGTAAGGGTAAGCTTTAGGGTTAGTTTTAGGGTTAGGTTTAGGATTAATTAAAGGGTAAGGATTAGGGTTAGGGTTATGGTTAGGGTAAGGATTAGGGTTAGAGTTAGTGTAACCATAAGGGTTAGGGTTAGGGTTAGGGTAAGGGTAAAGGTTGGGATTAGGGTTAGGGTTAGGTTTAGGGTAAGGGTTAGGGTTAGGGTTAGGTTTACGATGAGGTTAGGGTTAGGGTTATGGTAAGTGTAAGGGTTAGGGTTAGGTTTAGGTTTAGGGTTAGGGTAAGGGTTAGGATTAGGGTTAGGATTCAGTTTAGGGTTAAGTTTAGGGTTAGGTTTAGGCTAAGGGTAAGGGTTAGGGTTAGGGTGAGGGTTAGGCGTTAGTGTTAGGGTTAGGGTTAGGTTTATGGTTAGTGTAAGGGTAAGGTTTAGGGTTAGGGTTAGGTTTAGGGGTTAGGGTTAGGGTAAGCGTTAGGGTTAGATTTAGGGTAAGGGTAAGGTTTAGGGTTAGGGTTAGGTTTAGGTTTGGGTTTAGGGTTTGGGTAAGAGTAAGGGTTATTGTTAGGGTTAGGGTTAGGGTAAGGGTAAAGGTTAGGGTTTGGGTTAGGGTTAGGGTTAAGGTTAGGGTTAGGGTTAGGGTTAGGCTAAGGGTTAGGGTTAGGGTTAGGGTAAGGGTTAGGGTTAGGATTAGGGTTAGGGTTAGAGGTAGGGTTAGGTTTAGGGTAAGTGTAAGGGTTAGGGTTAGAATTATGGTTAGGTTAAGGGTTAGGGTTAGGGCAATGATTAGGGTTAGGGTTAGGGTTAGGGTCAGAATTACGTTTAGGGTTAGTTTTAGGGTTAGGTTTAGGGTTAGGGAAATGGTAAGGGTAAGGTTTAGGTTTAGGGTTAGGTTTAGGTTAAGGATAAGGGTTAGGTATAGGTTTAGTGTAAGGGTTATGGTTAGCGTTAGTGTTAGGTTTAGCATTAAGGTTAGGGTTAGGGTTAGGGTAAGGGTAAGGGTTAGGGTTAGGGTTAGGATTAGGGTAAGATTTAGTGTTATGTTTAGGGTTAGGTTTAGGTTTAGGGTTAGGGTAAGGGTAAGGGTTAGAGTTAGGTGTAGGTTTAGGGTTAGGGTTAGGGTTAGGTTTTGGGTTAGGGTTAAGGTTAGGGTTAGTGTTAGGGTTAGGGTTATGGTTAGGGTAAGGTTAAGGGTTAGGTTAGGGTTAAGGTTAGGGTTAAGTTTAGCGTTAGGGTTAAGGTTAGGCTAAGGGTTAGGGTTAGGGTTAGGGTTAGGGTAAGGGAAAGGTTAGGGTTAGGTTAGGGTTACGGTAAAGGTTAGGGTTACGGTTGGGGTTAGGGATAGGGTAAGGGAAAGGGTTACAGTTAGGGTTAGGGTTAGGGTTTGTTTAGGGTTAGTGTTAGGGTAAGGGTTATGGTTATGGTTAGGGTTAGGGTTAAAGTAAGGGTTAGGGGTAGGGTTAGGGCAAGTTTAAGGCTTAGGGTTAGGGTTAGGGTTAGGTTTAGGGTACGGGCAAGGTTTAGGGTTAGGGTTAGGGTTAGGGTTAGGTTTAGGGTTAGGGTTAGGGTAAGGGTGAGGTTTAGGGTTAGGGTTAGGTTTAGGGTTAAGTTTAGGGTTAGGGTTAGGGTTAGGTTAAGGGTAAGGGTAAGGTTTAGGTATACAGTTAGGGTTAGGTTTAGGGTTAGGGAAAGGGTAAGGGTTAGGGTAAGGGTTAGGGTAAGGATTTGGGTTAGTTTTAGTGTAACCGTAAGGGTTAGGATTAGGGTTAGGGTAAGGGTAATGGTTAGGATTAGGGTTAGGGTTAGGGTTAGGGTTAAGTTTAGGTCTAGGGTTAGGGTTAGGGTAAGGGTTAGGGTTAGGGTTAGTTTTAGGTTTAGGGTTAAGGTTAGGGTTAGGGTAAACGTAAGGGTTAGGGTTAGGTGTTAGTGTTGGGGTTAGTGTTAGGGTAAGGGTAAAGGTTAGGGTTTGGTTTTGGGTTAGGGTTAAGGTTATGTTTAGGGTTAGTGTTAGTGTAAGGGTTAGGGTTAGGGTTAGGGTTAGGGTTAGAGGTAGGGTTAGGTTTAGGGTAAGTGTAAGGGTTAGGGTTAGAGTTATGGTTAGGTTAAGGGTTAGGGTTAGGGTAATGATTAGGGTTAGGGTTAGGGTTAGGGTTAGAATTAGGTTTAGGGTTAGTTTTAGGGTTAGGGTTAGGGTTAGGGAAAGGGTAAGGATAAGGTTTAGGTTTAGGGTTAGTTTTAGGTTAAGGATAACGGTTAGGTTTAGGTTTAGTGTAAGGGTTATGGTTAGCGTTAGGGTTAGGGTTAGCATTAAGGTTAGGGTTAGGGTTAGGGTATGGGTAAGATTTTGGGTTAGGGTTAGGGTTAGGGTAAGGGTAAGGGTTAGGGTTAGGGTTAGGGTTAGGATTAGGGTAAGGATTAGTGTTAGGTTTAGGTTTAGGTTTAGGTTTAGGGTTAGGGTAAGGGTAAGGGTTAGAGTTAGGTGTAGGTTTAGGGTTAGGGTTAGGGTTAGGTTTAGGGTCAGGGTTAAGGTTAGGGTTAGTGTTAGGGTTAGGGTTAGGGTTAGGGTAAGGGTAAGGGTTAGGGTTAGGGTTAAAGTTAGGGTTAAGTTTAGCGTTAGGGTTAAGGTTAGGCTAAGGGTTAGGGTTAGGGTTAGGGTTAGGGTTATGTTTAGAGTTAGGGTTCGGGTTAGGGTTAGGTTTAGGGTTAGGGCAAGGGTAAGTGTTAGGGTTAGGTTTAGGTCTAGGGTTAGGGTTAGGGTAAGGGTTAGGGTTAGGGTTAGTGTTAGGTTTAGGGTTAAGGTTAGGGTTAGGGTAAGGGTAAGGTTTAGGGTTAGGGTTAGGGTTAGGTTTGGGGTTAAGGGTAGGGTTAGGGTTAGGTTTAGGGTAGGGTTAGGCTTAGTGTTAGGGTGAGGGTAAGGGTTAGGGTTAGGGTTAGGGTTAGAGGTAGAGTTAGGATCAGGGTAAGGGTAATGGTTAGGGTTAGGGTTAGGGTAAGGTTTAGGGTTAGATGGTAGGGCTTATGCTTAGGGTTAGGTTTAGCGTAGGGTTAGGATCAGTTTTAGGGTTAGGGTAAGGGTTAGGGTTAGGGTTAGAGTTAGGGTAAAGTTTAGGGTTACGGTTAGGTTTAGGGGTAGGGTTAGTTTAGGGTTAGGGTTAGGTTAAGGGTAAGTGTTATGGTTATGGTTAGGGTTAGGGATAAAGTTAGGGTTAGGGTTAGGGTAGGGTTAGGGTAAGTTTAAGGCTAGGGTTAGGGTTAGGGTTAGGTTTAGGGTACGTGAAAGGTTTAGGGTTTGGGTTAGGGTTAGGGTTATTTTTAGGGTTAGGGTTAGGGTAAGGGTGAGGTTTAGGATTAGGGTTAGGGTTAGGGTTAAGGTTAGGGTTAGGGTTAGGGTTAGGGTTAGGGTAAGGGTAAGGATTAGGGTTAGGTTTAGTGTTAGGGTTAGTGTAAGGGTAAGGTTTAGGGATAGGGTTAGGATTAGGGTTAGGTTTAGGGTTAGGTTTAGGGTTAATGTAATGCTTAGGGTTATGGTTAGGGTTTGGTTTAGTGTTAGGGCTAGGGTAAGGGTATGGTTTAGGGTTAGGGTTAGTTTTATGTTAAGGGTAAGTGTTAGGGTTAGGTTTAGGGTCGGGGTTAAATTTAGGGTTAGTGTGAGGGTAAGGGTAAGGGTTAGGGTTAGGTTTAGGTTTAGGGTAAGGTCTAGGGTTAGGGTTAGGGTTAGGGTGAGCGTTTGGGTATGTGTTAGGGTTAGGGGTTAGGGTTAGCGTTAGGGTAAGTGTTAGGATTAGGGTTAGGGTTAGGTTTAGGGTTAGGGTTAGAGTAAGGGTAAGGTGAGGGTTAGGGTTAGGGTTAGAGTTGGGGTTAGGGTTAGGTTTAGGGTTAAGTTTAGGTTTATGGTTAGGGTTAGGGATAGGGTTAGCGTTAGGGTAAATATTAGGATTAGGGTTAGGGTTAGGGTTAGGGTAAGGGTTAGGGATAGGGTTAGGGTTAGGGTAAGGATTAGGGTTAGGGTTAGGGTTAGGGTAAGGGTTATGGTATGGTTAGGGTTAAAGTTAGGGTTAGGGTTAGGAATAGGGTTAGGGTAAGTTTAAGGCTAGGGTTAGGGTTAGGGTTAGGTTTAGGGTTAGGGTTAGAGTAAGGGTAAGGATGAGGGTTAGGTTTAGGGTTAGGGTTAGGGTTAGGGTTAGGTTTAGTGTTAAGGTTAGGTTTAGGGTTAGGGATAGGGTTAGGGTTAGGGTAAGGATTAGGGTTAGGGTTAGGGTTAGGTTAAGGGTTATGGTTAGGGTTAGGGTTAAAGTTAGAGTTAGGGTTAGGGAGAGGGTTAGGGTAAGTTTAAGGCTAGGGTTAGGGTTAGGGTTAGGTTTAGGGTTAGGGTTAGGGTAAGTGTGAGGTTTAGTATTACGGTTAGGGTTAGGGTTAATTTTAGGGTTGGGGTTAGGGTTAGGGTAAGGGTAAGGGTAAGGTTTAGGGTTCCTGTTAGGGTTAGGAATAGGGTTATGGAAAGGGTAAGGGTTAGTGTTAGGTTTAGGGTAAGGATTAGGGTTAGATTTTGTGTAACCATAAGGGTTAAGTTTAGGGTTAGGGTAAGGGTATGGTTTAGGATTGGGGTTAGGGTTAGGGTTAGGGTTAGGGTTATGGTTAGGTTTAGGGTTAGGTTCAGGGTTAGGGTTAGGGTAAGGGTTAGGTTAGGGTTAGGTCTAGGGTTAGGGTTAGGGAAAGGGTTAGTGTTAGGGTTAGTGTTAGGATTAGGGTTAAGTTTAGGGTTAGGGTAAACTTAATGGTTAGGGTTAGGGGTTAGTGTTAGGGTTACGGTTAGGTTTATGGTTAGGGAAAGGTAAGGTTTAGGGTTAGGGTTAGGGTTAGGGGTTAGGGTTAGTGTTAGTGTAAGGGTTAGGGTTAGGTTTAGGGTAAGGGTAAGGTTTATGGTTAGGGTTAGGGTTGGGTTTGGGTTTAGGGTTAGGGTTAGGGTTAGGGTTAGGTTATGGGTAGGGTAAGGATTAGTGTTAGGGTTAGGGTAAGGATTAGGGTTAGGGTTAGGGTTAGAGGTAGAGTTGGATCAGGGTAAGGGTAAGGGTTAGGGTTAGGGTTAGGGTAACGTTTAGGGTTAGGGGTTAGGGTTAGGGTTAGTGTTAGGTTTAGTGTAGGGTTAGGATTAGTGTTAGGGTTAGGGTAAGGGTTAGGATTAGGGTTAGGGTTAGAGTTAGGGTAAGGGTAAGGGTTAGGGTTAGGGTTAGGGTTAGCGTAAAGGTTCGGGTTAGGGTTAGAGTTAGGGTAAGGGTAAGGTTTAGGGGTAGGGTTAGGGTTAGGGTTAGGTTTAGGTTTAGGGTTAGGGTTAGGGTAATGGTTCAGGTTATGGTTAGGGTTAGGTTTAGCGTTAGGGTTAGGGTTAGGGTATGGGTTAGGGTTAGGGTTAGGGTTAGGGAAAGGGTAAGTGTTTGGGTTAGGTTTAGGGTCGGGGTTAGATTTAGGGTTAGTGTGAGGGTAAGGGTAAGGGTAAGGGTTAGGGTTAGGGTTAGGGTTAGGGTTAGGGTAAGGGTTAGGGTTAGGGTTAGGGATAGGTTGAGCGTTGGGGTATGTGTTAGGGTAGGGGTTAGGGTTAGGGTTAGGGTAAGTGTTAGGATTAGGGTTAGTGTTAGGTTTAGGGTTAGGGTTAGAGTAAGGGTAAGGGTGAGGGTTAGGGTTAGGGTTAGGGTTGGGGTTAGGGTTAGGTTTAGGGTTAAGTTTAGGGTTATGGTTAGGGTTAAGGATAGGGTTAGTGTTAGGGTAAGGATTATGGTTAGGGTTAGGGTTAGGCTTAGGTTTAGGGTTAGGGTTAGAGTAAGGGTAAGGGTGAGGGATAGGTTTAGGGTTAGGGTTAGGGTTAGGGTTAGGTTTAGGGTTAAGGTTAGGTTTAGGGTTAGGGTTAGGGTTAGGATAGGGTTAGGGTTAGGGTTAGGGTAAGGATTAGGGTTAGGGTTAGGGTTAGGGTTAGGTTTAGGGTTAGGGTTAGGCTTAGGGTTAGCATTAAGTTTAGGGTTAGGGTTAGGGTAAGGGTTAGGTTTAGGGTTAGGGTTAGGGTTAGGGTAAGGGGAAGGGTTAGGTTTAGGGTTAGGGTTAGGTTTAGGGTTAGGGATTAGGTTTAGGGTTAGGGTTAGGTATAGTGTCAGCATTAAGGTTAGGGTTAGGGTTAGGGTAAGGGTAAGGGTTAGGTTTAAGTTTAGGGTTAGGGTTAGGTTTAGTGTAAGGATTAGGTTTCGGGTTAGGGTTAGGGTTAGAGTTAGGGTAAGGGTTAGGGTTAGGGTTAGGGTTAGGTTTAGGATGAGGTTAGGGTTAGGGTTATGGTAAGGGTTAGGGTTAGGTTTAGGTTTAGGGTTAGGGTAAGGGTTAGGGTTAGGGTTAGGATTCGGTTTAGGGTTAAGTTTAGGGTTAGGTTTAGGCTAAGGGTAAGGGTTAGGGTTAGGTTGAGGGTTAGGGGTTAGTGTTAGGGTTAGGGTTAGGTTTATGGTTAGGGTAAGGGTAAGGTTTAGGGTTAGGGTTAGGGTTAGGGGATAGGGTTAGGATAATCGTTAGGGTTAGGTTTAGGGTAAGGGTAAGGTTTAGGGTTAGGGTTAAGGTTAGGATTGGGGTTAGGGTTTGGGTAAGAGTAAGGGTTATTGTTAGGGTTAGGGTTAGGTTAAGGGTAAAGGTTAGGGTTTGGGTTAGGGTTAGGGTTAAGGTTAGGGTTAGGGTTAGGGTTAGGCTAAGGGTTAGGGTTAGGGTAAGGGTAAGGGTTAGGGTTAGGGTTAGGGTTAGGGTTAGAGGTAGGGTTAGGGAAAGTGTAAGGGTTAGGTTTAGGGTTAGGTTTAGGTTAAGGATAAGGGTTAGGTTTAGGTTTAGTGTAAGGGTTATGGTTAGCGTTAGGGGTTAGGTTTAGGGTTAGGGTTAGGGTAAGGGTAAGGGTTAGAGTTAGGTGTAGGTTTATGGTTAGGGTTAGATTTAGGTTTAGGGTCAGGGTTAAGGTTAGGGTTAGTGTTAGGGTTAGGGTTAGGCTTAGGGTAAGGGTAAGGGTTAGGGTTAGGGTTAAAGTTAGGGTTAAGTTTAGCGTTAGGGTTAAGGTTAGGCTAAGGGTTGGGGTTAGGGTTAGGGTTAGGTTAAGGTAAAGGTTAGGGTTAGGTTAGGGTTACGGTAAAGGTTAGGGTTACGGTTAGGTTTAGGGGTAGGGTAAAGGAAAGGGTTAGAGTTAGGGTTAGGGTTAGGGTTAGTTTAGGGTTAGTGTTAGGGTTAGGCTAAGGGTTAGGTTTAGGGTTAGGGTAAGGGTTAGGGTTAGGGTTAGGGTTAGGTTTAGGGTTAGAGTTAAGGTTAGGGTTAGTGTTAGTGTTAGGGTTAGGGTTAGGGTAAGGGTTAGGGTTAGCGTTAAGGTTAGGGTTAAGTTTAGCGTTAATGTTAGGGTTAGGCTAAGGGTTAGGGTTAGGGTTAGGGTAAGGGTTAGGGTTTTTGTTAGGGTTATGGTTAGAGTAAGGGTTAGGGTTAGGTTAGGGTTAGGGTAAAGGTTAGGGTTACAGTTAGGGTTAGGGGTAGGGTAAGGGAAAGGTTTAGAGTTAGGGTTAGGGTTAGGGTTAGTTTAGGGTTAGTGTTAGGGTAAGGGTAAGGGTTATGGTTATGGTTAGGATTAGGTTTAAAGTAAAGGTTAGGGTTAGGGTTAGGGCAAGTTTAAGGCTTAGGGTTAGGGTTAGGGTTAGGTTTAGGGTTAGGGTTAGGGTAAGGGTAAGGGTTAGGGTTAGGTTTAGGTCTATGGTTAGGGTTAGGGTAAGGGTTTAGGGTTAGGGTTAGTGTTAGGTTTAGGGTTAAGGTTAGGGTTAGGGTAAACGTAAGGGTTAGGGTTAGGTGTTAGTGTTAGGATTAGGGTTAGGTTTATGGTTAGGGTAAGGTAAGGTTTAGGATTAGGTTTAGGGTTAGGGGTTAGGGTTAGTGTTAGTGAAAGGGTTAGGGTTAGGTTTAGGGTAAGGGTAAGGTTTAGGGTTAGGGGTTAGGGTTAGGTTTGGGGTTAAGGGTAGGGTTAGCTTTAGGTTTAGGGTAGGGTTAGGATTAGTGTTAGGGTTAGGGTAAGGGTTAGGGTTAGGGTTAGGGTTAGAGTAGAGTTAGGATCAGGGCAAGGGTAAGGGTTAGGGTTAGGGTTAGGGTAAGGTTTAGGGTTAGATGTTAGGGGTTATGGTTAGGGTTAGGTTTAGGGTAGGGTTAGGATCAGTTTTAGGGTTAGGGTAAGGGTTAGGGTTAGGGTTAGAGTTAGGGTAAGGGTAAAGGTTAGGGTTAGGATTAGGGTTAGGGTTAGGGTACGGTAAGGTAAGGGTAAGGGTTAAGGTTAGGGTTAGGGTAAAGTTTAGGGTTACGGTTAGGGTTAGGGGTAGGGTAAGGGTAAGGGTTAGAATTAGTGTTAGGGTTAGGGTTAGTGTTAGGTTTAGGGTTAAGGTTAGGGTTAGGGTAAACGTAAAGTTTAGGGTTAGGTGTTAGTGTTAGGGTTAGGGTTAGGTTTATGGTTAGGGTAAGGTAAGGTTTAGGGTTAAGGTTAGGGTTAGGGGTTAGGGTTAGTGTTAGTGTAAGGGTTAGGGTTAGGTTTAGGGTAAGGGTAAGGTTTAGGGTTAGGGTTAGGGTTAGGTTTGGGGTTAAGGGTAGGGTTAGGGTTAGGTTTAGGGTAGGGTTAGGATTAGTGTTAGGGTTAGGGTAAGGGTTAGGGTTAGGGTTAGGGTTAAAGGTAGAGTTAGGATCAGGGTAAGGGTAAGGGTTAGGGTTAGGGTTAGGGTAAGGTTTAGGGTTAGATGTTAGGGGTTATGCTTAGGGTTAGGTTTAGGGTAGGGTTAGGATCAGTTTTAGGGTTAGGGTAAGGGTTAGGGTTAGGGTTAGAGTTAGGGTAAGGGTAAGGGTTAGGGTTAGGATTAGGGTTAGGGTTAGGGTACGGTAAGGTAAGGGTTAGGGTTAAGGTTAGGGTTAGGGTAAAGTTTAGGGTTACGGTTAGGGTTAGGGTTAGGGTAAGGGTAAGGGTTAGAGTTAGGGTTAGGGTTAGGGTTAGTTTAGGGTTAGGGTTAGGTTAAGGGTAAGGGTTATGGTTATGGTTAGGGTTAGGGATAAAGTTAGGGTTAGGGTTAGGGATAGGGTTAGGGTAAGTTTAAGGCTAGGGTTAGGGTTAGGGTTAGGTTTAGAGTACGTGAAAGATTTAGGGTTAGGATTAGGGTTAGGGTTATTTTTAGGGTTAGGGTTAGGGTAAGGGTGAGGTTTAGGATTAGGGTTAGGGTTAGGGTTAAGGTTAGGGTTAGGGTTAGGGTTAGGGTAAGGGTAAGGATTAGGGTTAGGATTAGTGTTAGGGTTAGGGTAAGGGTAAGGTTTAGTGGTAGGGTTAGGATTAGGGTTAGGTTTAGGGTTAGGGTTAGGGTTAGTGTAATGGTTAGGGTTATGGTTAGGGTTAGGTTTAGTGTTAGGGTTAGGGTAAGGGTATGGGTTAGGGTTAGGGTTAGGGTTAGGGTTAGGGTTAGGTTAAGGGTAAGGGTTAGGGTTAGGGTTAGGGTCGGGGTAAATTTAGGGTTAGTGTGAGGGTAAGGGTAAGGGTTAGGGTTAGGGTTAGGTTTAGGGTAAGGGTTAGGGTTAGGGTTAGGGTTAGGGTTAGGGTGAGCGTTTGGATATGTGTTAGGGTTAGGGGTTAGGGTTAGGGTTAGGGTTATGGTAAGTGTTAGAATTAGGGTGAGAGGTTTAGGGTTAGGGTTAGAGTAAGGGTAAGGGTGAGGTTTAGGGTTAGGGTTAGAGTTGGGGTTAGGTTTAGGTTTAGGGTTAAGTTTAGGGTTAGGGTTAGGGTTAGGGATAGGGTTAGGGTTAGGGTAAGGATTAGGGTTAGGGTTAGGCTTAGGGTAAGGGTTATGGTTATGTTTAGAGTTAATGTTAGGGTTAGGGTTAGGAATAGAGTTCTGGTAAGTTTAAGGCTAGGGTTAGGGTTAGAGTTAGGTTTAGGATTAGGGTTAGAGTAAGGGTAAGGGTGAGGGTTAGGTTAGGGTTAGGGTTAGGTTTAGGTTTAGGGTTAAGGTTAGGGTTAGGGTTAGGGTTAGGGATAGGGTTAGGGTTAGGTTAAGGATTAGGGTTAGGTTTAGGGTTAGGGTAAGGGTTATGGTAATGGTTAGGGTTAAAATTAGAGTTAGGGTTAGCGATAGGGTTCGGATAAGTTTAAGGCTAGGGTTAGGGTTAGGGTTAGGTTTAGGGTACATGCAAGGTTTAGGGTTAGGGTTAGGGTTAGGGTTAGGTTTAGGGTTAGGGTTAGGGTAAGGGTGAGGTTTAGGATTAGGGTTAGGGTTAGGGTTAAGGTTAGGGTTAGGGTAAGGGTTAGGGTTAGGTTTAGGTCTAGGGTTAGGGTTAGGGAAAGGGTTAGGGTTAGGGTTAGTGTTAGGATTAGGGTTAAGTTTAGGGTTAGGGTAAACTTAATGGTTAGGGTTAGGGGTTAGTGTTAGGGTTACCGTTAGGTTTATGGTTAGGGTAAGGTAAGGTTTAGGGTTAGTGTTAGGGTTAGGGGTTAGGGTTAGGGTTAGTGTAAGGGTTAGGGTTAGGTTTAGGGTAAGGGTAAGGTTTATGGTTAGGGTTAGGGTTAGGTTTGGGTTTAGGGTTAGGGTTAGCGTTAGGGTTAGGTTAAGGGTAGGGTTAGGATTAGTGTTAGGGTTAGGGTAAGGATTAGGGTTAGGGTTAGGGTTAGAGGTAGAGTTGGACCAGGTTAGGTTTAGTGTATGGTTAAGATTAGTGTTAGGGTTAGGGTAAGGGTTAGGGTTAGGGTTAGAGTTAGGGTAAGGGTAAGTGTTTGGGTTAGGTTTAGTGTCGGGGTTAGATTTAGGGTTAGTGTGAGGGTGAGGGTAAGGGTTAGGGTTAGGGTTAGGTTTAGGGTAATGGTTAGGGTTAGATTGAGGGATAGGGTGAGCGTTTGGGTATGTGTTAGGGTAGGGGTTAGGGTTAGGGTTAGGGTTAGGGATAGGGTTAGGGTTAGGGTAAGGATTAGGTTTAGGGTTAGGGTTAGGGTTAGGTTTAGGGTTAGGGTTAGGCTTAGGGTTAGCACTAAGTTTAGGGTTAGGGTAAGGGTTAGGTTTAGGGTTAGGGTTAGGGTTAGGTTTAGGGTTAGGGCTTAGGTTTAGATTTAGGGTTAGGTATAGGGTCAGCATTAAGGTTAGGGTTAGGGTTAGGGTAAGGGTTAGGGTTAGGTTTAGGGTTAGGGCTTAGGTTTAGGTTTAGGGTTAGGTATAGGGTCAGCATTAAGGTTAGGTTTAGGGTTAGGGTAAGGGTAAGGGTTAGGTTTAGGGTTAGGGTTAGGGTTAGTGTAAGGATTAGGTTTCGGGTTAGGGTTAGCGTTAGCATTAAGTTTAGGGTTAGGGTTAGGGTAAGGGTAAGGGTAAGATTTAGAGTTAGGGTTAGGGTAAGGTTTAGGGTTAGGGTTAGGGTTAAGTTTAGGGTAAGGGTAAGGGTAAGGTTTAGGTTTAGGTTTAGGGTTAATATTAGGGTTAGGGAAAGGATTAGGGTTAGGGTTAGGGTTAGGGTTAGGGTAAGGGTTAGGGTTAGAGTTAGGGTAATGGTAAGTGTTAGGGTTAGGGTTAGGGTAAGAGTAAGGGTTAGGTTTAGGGTTAGGGTTAGGGTTAGGGTTAGGTTAGTGTTAGGGTAAGGGTAAGGGTTAGGGTTAGGGTTAGGGTTAAGGTTAAGGTTAGGGTCAGGGTTAGGGTTAGGGTTAGGGTAAGGGTAAGGGTAAGGGTAAGGGTAAGGTTTAGGGTTAGGATTAGTGTTAGGGTTAGGGTAAGGATTAGGTTTAGGGTTAGGGTTAGAGGTAGAGTTGGATCAGGGTAAGTGTAAGGGTTAGGGTTAGGGTTAGGGTAACGTTTAGGGTTAGGGGTTAGGGTTAGGGTTAGGTTTAGTGTAGGGTTAGGATTAGTGTTAGGATTAGGGCAAGGGTTAGGGTTAGGGTTAGGGTTAGAGTTAGGGTAAGGGTAAGGGTTAGGGTTAGGGTTAGGGTTAGGGTTAGGGTAAAGGTTCGGGTTAGGGTTAGGGTTAGGGTAAGGGTAAGGTTTAGGGGTAGGATTAGGATTAGGGTTAGGTTTAGGGGTAGGGTTATGGTTAGGTTAATGGTTAAGGTTATGGTTAGGGTTAGGTTTAGCGTTAGGGTTAGGGTAAGGGTATGGGTTAGGGTTAGGTTTAGGGTTAGGGTTAGGGTAAGGGTAAGTTTTAGGGTTAGGTTTAGGGTCGGGGTTAGATTTAGGGTCAGTGTGAGGGTAAGGGTAAGGGTTACGTTTAGGGTTAGGTTTAGGGTAAGGGTTAGGGTTAGGATTAGGGATAGGGTGAGTGTTTGGTATGTGTTAGGGTAGGGTTTAGGGTTAGGGTTAGGGTTAGGGTAAGTGTTAGGATTAGGGTTATGGTTCGGTTTAGGGTTAGGGTTAGAGTAAGGTTAAGGGTGAGGGTTAGGGTTAGGGTTAGGGTTGGGGTTAGGGTTAGGTTTAGGGTTATGTTTAGGGTTATGGTTAGGGTTAGGGATAGGGTTAGGGTTAGGGTAAGGATTATCGTTGGGGTTAGCGTTAGGGTTAGGTTTAGGGTTAGGGTTAGAGTAAGGGTAAGGGTGAGGGATAGGTTTAGGGTTAGGGTTAGGGTTAGGGTTAGGTTTAGGGTTAAGGTTAGGTTTAGGGTTAGGGTTAGGGTTAGGGTAAGGGTAAGGGTTAGGGTAAGGGTAAGTGTTAGGTTTACGGTTAGGGTAAGGTTTAGGGTTAGGGTTAGGGTTAGGGTTAAGTTTAGGGTTAGGGTTAGGGTTAGGTTTAGGGTAAGGGTAAGGGTAGGGTTAGGGTTAGGTTCACGGTTAGGTTTAGGGTAAGGTTAAGGGTTAGGGTTAGGGTAAGGGTTAGGGTAAGGATTAGGGTTAGGTTTAGGTTTAGGGTTAATGTTAGGGTTAGGGAAAGGATTAGTGTTAGGGTTAGGGTTAGGGTTAGGGTAAGGGTTAGGGTTAGGGTTAAGGTAATGCTAAGTGTTAGGGTTAGGGTTAGGGTAAGGGTAAGGTTTAGGTTTAGGTTTAGGGTTAATGTTAGGGTTAGGGAAAGGATTAGGGTTAGGGTTAGGATTAGGGTTAGGGTAAGGGTTAGGGTTAGGGTTAGGGTAATGGTAAGTGTTAGGGTTAGCATTAGGGTAAGGGTAAGGGTTAGGTTCTGGGTTAGGGTTAGGGTTAGGGTTAGGTTAGGATTAGGGTAAGGGTAAGGGTTAGGGTTAGGGTTAGGGTTAAGGTTAAGGTTAGGGTTAGGGTTAGGGTTAGGGTTAGGGTAAGGGTAAGGGTAAGGTTTAGGGTTAGGGTTAGTGTTAGGTTTAGGGTTAGGGTTAGGGAAAGGGTAAGGGTTAGGGTTATGGTTAGGGTTAGCATAAGGATTAGGGTTACGGTTAGGGCTAGGGTAAGGATTAGGGTTAGGGTTAGGGTTATTGTAAGGGTTAGGGTTAGGGTTTGGGTTAGGGTTAGGGTAAGGGTAAGGGTTTGTGTTAGGTTTAGGTTCAGTGTTAGGCTTATGGTAAGGGTTAGGTTTAGGTTTAGTGTTAGGGTTAGGGTTAGGGTTAAAGTTAATGTGAGGGTTAGGGTAAAGGTAAGGGCTAGGTTAGTGTTAGGGTAAGGGTTAGGGTTAGAGTTAGGGTTAATGTTAGGGTTAGTGTTAGGGTTAGGGTTAGCGTAAGGGTAAGGGTTAGGAGTAGGGTTAGGGTAAGGGTAAGGTTTAGGGTTAGGGTTAGGAGTAGGGTAAGGGTTAAGGTTAGGGTTAGGGTTAAAGTTAGGGTAAGGGCTAGGGTTAGGGTTAAGGTTATGGTTATGGTAAGGGTAAGGGTAAGGGTGAGGTTATTTTTAGGGTAAGGGTTTGGGTTAGGATTAGGGTTAAGGTTAGGTTTAGTGTTAGTGTTAGGGTTAGGGTTAGCGTAAGGGTAAGGGTTAGGGTTAGGGTAAGGGTAAGGGTAAGTGTTTGTTTTAGGTTTAGGTTCAGGGTTAGGGTTAGGGTAATGGTTAGGGTTAGGGTTAGTATTAGGTTTAGGGTCAAGATTAGGTTTACGGTTAGGGTAAAGGTAAGGGTTAGGGTTAGGGTTAGGGTTAGGGTAAGGGTTAGGGTTAGGGTTAAAGTAGGGTGAGTGTTAGGGTAAGGGTAAGGGTTAGTTTAGTGTTAGGGTAAGGGCTATGGTTAGGGTTAGGGTTAAGGTTAGTGTTAGTGTTAGGGTTAGGATTAGGGTTTGGTTTAGGTTTATGGTTAGGCTTAGGGTAATGGTAAGGGTTAAGGTTAGGGTTAGGTTTAGGGTTAGGGTTAAGGGTAGGGTTAAGGTAACTGTTAGGGAAAGGGTAAGGGTTAGGTTTAGGGTTAGGGTTAGGGTAAGAATTAGGTTTAGATGTAGTGTTAGGTTTAGGGTTAGGGTTACAGTTAGGGATGGGGTTAGGATAAGGGTTAGGTTTAGGCGTAGGTTTAAGGTTAAGGAAAGTGTAAGGGTTAGGTTAGGGTTAGGATTAGGGTTAAGTTAAGTGTAAGGGTTGTGGTTATGGTTAGGGATAGGGTTAAGGTTAGACTTAGGGTTAGGGTTAGTTAAAGGGTTAGTGTCAGGGTTAGGGTAAGGGTTAGGGTTTGGGTTAGGGTTAGAGTTAGAGTTAGGGTTAAGATTAGGGTAAGGGTAAGGGTTAGGGTTAGGGTTACGGTTAGCTAAGGTTTTGGGTTAGGGGTTAGGGTTAGGTTTAGGGTAAAGTTTAGGGTGAGGTTAAGGATTAGTTTAAGATTTAGTTTTAGGTTTAGGGTTAGTGTTAGGGTAAGGGTAATGGTTAGGGTTAGGGTTAAGTTTAGGGTTAGGGTTAGGGTTAGGATTAGGGTTAGGTTTAGGTTTACGGTTAGGCTTAGGGTAAGGGTAAGGGTTAAGGTTAGGGTTAGGTTTAGGGTTAGGTGTAAGGGTAGGGTTAGGGTTAGGGTTAGGGAAAGTGTAAGGGTTAGGGTTAGGGTTGGGTTTAGGGTAAGGATTAGGGTTAGGGTTTGGGTTAGGGTAAGTGTTAAGGTTAGGGTTAGGGTTAGCATTAAGGTTAGGGTTAGGATTAGGGTAAGGGTAAGGGTTAGGTTTAGGGTTAGGATTAGGGTTAGGGTTCAGGGTTAGGGTTAGGGTTAGGGTTAGAGTTAGGGTTAGGGTTAGGGTAAGGGTAAGGCTTAGGGTAAGGTTTAGGGTTAGGATTAGCGGTTAGGTTTATGCTTAGGGTTAAGTTTAGGGTAAGGGTTAGGGTTAGGTTTAGGGTTAGGGTTAAGGTTAGAGTTAGGGTTAGGGTTAAGGTTAGGGTAAGGGTAAGGGTAGGGTTTAGGGTTAGGGTTAGGGTTAATGTAAGGATTAGGGTTAGGGTTAGCTTAAGGGTTAGGTTTAGGATTAGGGTTAGAGTTAGCATTAAGTTTAGGGTTAGGGTTAGGGTAAGGGAAAGGGTTAGGTTCAGGGTTAGGGTTAGGGTTAGAGTTAGGGTAAGGATTAGGTTTGGGGTTAGGGTTAGGGTTAGAATTATGGTTAGGGTTAGGGTTAGGGTAAGGGTAAGGGTTAGATTTAGGGTAGGTTTAGGGTTAGGGGTTAGCGTTAGGGTTAGGGTTAGGGTTAGGTATAGGGTTAGGGTAAGGGTAAGGGTTAGGGTTAGGGTTAGGTTTAGGGTTAGGGTTAAGGGTAAAGGGTATGGTTAGGGTTGGTGTTAAGGATAGGTTTAAGGTTAGGGTTAGGGTAAGGGTAAGTGTTAGGGTTAGGGTTAGGGTTAGGGTAAAGGTTAGGGTTAGGGTTAGGGTTAGGTAAAGGGTAAGGGTTAGGGTTAGGGTTAGGGTTAGGGTAAGGGTTAGGGTTAGGTTTAGGGTTAGGGTTAGGGTTAGGGTTAGGGTAAGGATTAGGGTTAGGGATAGGTTTAGTGTTGGGTTAGGGATTAGGGTTAGGGTTAGGGTAAGGGTTAGGGTAAGGGTTAGGGTTAGGGTTTAGGTTTAGGGTTAGGGTTAGGGTGAGGGTAGGGGTTAGGGTTAGGGTTAAGGTTAGGGTTAGACTTAGGGTTAGGGTAAGGGTAAGCGTAAGGCTTAGGTATAGGGTTAGGGTTAGGATTAGCGGGTCGGTTTAGGCTTAGGTTTAAGGTTAGGGTAAGGTTTAGGGTTAGGTTTAGGGTAAGGGTAAGTGTTAGGGTTAGGTTTAGGGTTAGGGATAGGGTAAGGGTAAGGGTCAGGGTTAGGGGTTAGGGTTAGGGTTAGGGTTAGGTTTAGGGTTAGGTTTAGAGTAAGGGTAAGGGTTCGGGTTAGGGTTAGGTTTAGGATTAATGTTAGGTTTAGGGAAAGGGTTAGGGTTAGGGTTAGGTTTACGTTTAGGGTAAGGATTAGGGTTAGGGTTAGGGTTAGGGTTAGTGTTAGGGTAAGGGTTAGGGTTAGGGTTAGGTTTAGGTTTAGCATTAAGTTTAGGGTTAGGGTTAGAAAAAGGGTTAGGTTTAGGGATAGGGTTAGGGTTAGGGTTAGGGTTAGGGTTAGGTTTAACATTAGTGTTAGGGTTAGGGTTAGGGTTAGGGTTAGGTTTGGGGTTAAGGTTAGTGTAAGGATTAGTTTTCGCGTTAGGGTTAGGGTTAGCATTAAGGTTAGGATTAGGGTTAGGGTAAGCTTTAGGGTAAGGGTAAGGGCTAGGGTTAGGGTTAGGGTTAGGGTTAGGGTTAACATTAGTGTTAGGGTTAGGGTTAGGGTTAGGGTAAGGGTAAGGGCTAGGGTTAGCGTTAGGGTTAGGGTTAATTTTAGGGTAAGGGTAATGCTTAGGGTTAGGGTTAGGGTTAGGGTTAGGTTTAGGGTTAGGGTTAGGGTTAGGGTTAAGGTTAGGGTTAGGGTTAGGGTTAGGGTAAGGATAAGGTTTAGAGTTAGTTTTAGGGTTAGGTTTAGGGTTAGGGTTAGGGAAAGGGTAAGGATTAGGGTTAGGGTTAGAGTTAGTTTTAGGGTAAGGATTAGGGTTAGAGTTAGGGTTAGGGTAAGGTTAGGTTTAGGGTTAGGTTTAGCATTAAGGTTAGGGTTAGGTTTAGGGTAAGGGTTAGGGTTAGTGTTAGGGTTAGGGTAAGGTTAAGGGTTACAGTTAGGGTTAGGCTTAGGGTAAGGTTTAGGGTTAGGGTTATGGTTAGCTTTAGGGTTAGGGTTAGGGTTAGGGTTATGTTTGGGGTGAGGGTTAGGGCAAGAGTAAGGGTTAGGGTTAGGGTTAGGGTAAGTGTTACGGTTAGGGTTAGGGTTAGGGTAAGGGTAAGGGTTAGGGTTAGGGTTAGGTTTACGGTAAGGGTAAGGGTTAGGGTTAGGATTAGGGTTACGGTTAGGGTAAGGGTTAGGGTTAGGTTTAGGTTTAGGTTTAGGGTTAGGGTTAGGGTAAGGGTAAGGTTTGGGTTAGGGTTATGTTTGGGGTGAGGGTTAGGGCAAGAGTAAGGGTTAGGGTTAGGGTTAGTGTTAGCATTAAGGTTACGGTTAGGGTTAGGGTAAGGGTAAGGGTTAGGGTTAGGGTTAGGTTTACGGTAAGGGTAAGGGTTAGGTTTAGGGTTAGGTTTAGGGTTAGGGTTAGGGTAAGGGTAAGGGTTGGGTAATGGTTAGTTTCAGGGTTAGGGTTAGGGTAAGGGTTAGACTTAGGATTAGTGTTAAGTTTAGGGTTAAAATCAGGGTTAGGGTTCGGTTTAGGGTTAGGGTTAGGTTTAGGGTAAGGGTAAGGTTTAGGGTGAGGGTTAGGGTTAGGTTTGGGGTTAGGGTTAGGGTAAGAGTAAGGGTTAGGGTTAGGGTTAGTGTAAGAGTAAGGGTTAGGGTTAGGATTATGGTTAGGGTAAGGGTTAGGGTTAGGGTTAGGGATAGGGTTATTTTTGGGGTTGTGTTAGTGTTAGGGTTGGGGTTAGGGTTAGGATTAGGGTTAGGTTTAGGGTTAGGGTTAGGGTAAGGGTAAGGATTAGGGTTAAGGTAAGGGTTATGGTTAGTTTTAGGGTTAGGTTAAGGGTTAGGGTTAGGGTAAGTGTAAGGGTTAGGGTTAGGTTTAGGGTTGGGGTTAGGGTTAGGGTAAGGGTGAGGGTAAGGGTAAGGGTTAAGTTTAGGCTTACTGTTAGGGTTAGGGTTAGGGTTAGGGTAAGGGTAAGGGTTAGGGTTAGGGTTAGGTTTAGGGTTAGGGATAGGGTAAGGGTAAGGGTTAGGGTTAGGTTTAGGGTTAGGTTTGGGGTTAAGGTTAGGTTTAGGTTTAGGGTACGTTTAAGGATTTCGGTTAGGGTTAGGGTTAGGGTTATGCTTAGGGTTAGGGTTAGGATTAGGGTTAGGTTTAGGTTTAGGGTTAGGGTTAGGGTTAGGGTTAGGGTAAGGTTATGTGTTAGGGTTAGGTTTAGGGTTAGGGTTAGGGTTAGGATTAGGCTAAGTGTTAGGGTTAGGGTTAGGGTTACAGTTAGGGTTAGGGTAAGGGTAAGGGTTAGGGTTAAAGTTAGGGTCAGGGTTAGGGTTAGGGTTAGGGTTAGGGTAAGGGTAAGGATTAGGGTTAGGTTTACGGTTAGGGTAAGGGTAAGGGTTAGGTTAAGGTTAGGGTTAGGGATAGGGTTAGGCTAAGGTTTAGGGTTAGGGTTAGTTTAAGGGTTAGGTTTAGGGTTAGGGTTAGAGGTAGGTTTAGCGTTAGGGTAAGGGTTATGGTTAGGGGTTAGGGTTAGGTTTAGGATAGGGTTAGGATTAGGGTTAGGGTTAGGTTTAGGTTTAGGGTTAGGTTTAGGGTTAGGGTAAAGGTTAGGGTTACGGTTAGGGTTAGGGTTAAGGTTAGGGTTAGGTTTAGGGTTAGGATTAGGGTAAGGGTAAGGGTTATGGTTAGGGTTAGGTTTAGGGTTAAAGTTAGGGTTAGGGTTAGGGTTAGGGTTAGTGTAAGGGTAATGTTTAGGGTTAGGGATAAGTTTAGGGTAAAGTTAGGGGCAGGGTTAGGGTTACAGTTAGGGTAAGGTTAAGGGTAAGGTTTAGGGTTAGTGTTAGGGTTAGGGTTAGTGTTAGGGAAAGGGTAAGGTTTAGGGTTAGGGTTAGGGGAAATGTAACGGTTAGGGTTAGGCTTAGGTTTAGGGTTAAGGTTAGGGTTAGGGTTAGGGTAAGTGTAAGGGATAAGGTTAGGCTTAGGGTTAGGTTAAGGGTTAGGGTTAGGGTAAGGATTAGGGTTAGGGTTAGGGTTAGGGTTAGCATTAAGTTTAGGGTTATTGTCAGGGTTAGGGTTAGGAAAAGGGTAAGGGTAAGTGTTATCGTTAGGTTTAGGGTTAGGTTAAGGATAAGGGTTAGGTTTAGGTTTAGGGTAAGGGTTATGGTTAGCGTTAGGGTTAGGGTTAGCATTAAGTTTAGGGTTAGGGTTAGGGTAAGGGTAAGGGTTAGGGGTAGAGTTAGGGTTAGGGTACGGGTAAGGGATAGGATTAGGGTTACGGTTATGGTTAGGTTTAGGGTAAGTGTTAGGGTTAGGGTTAGGTTTAGGGTTAGGTTTAGGGTTAGGGTTAGGGTAAGGGCAAAGTTTAGGGTTAGGTTTAGGTCTAGAGTTAGGGTTAGGGTAAGGGTTAGGGTTAGGGTTAGTGTTAGGTTTAGGGTTAATGTTAGGGTTAGGGTAAAGTTAATGGTTTGGGTTAGGGTGAGGATTAAGGGTTATTGTCAGGGTTAGGGTTAGGTTTATTGTTAGGGTAAGGTAAGATTTAGGGTTAGGTTTAGGGTTAGGAGTTAGAATTTGGGTTAGGTTTAGGTTTAGGTTTAGGGTTAGGGTAGGGTAAGGGTTAGGGTTAGGGTTAGGGTTAGGGTAAGGGTTATTGTTAGGGTAAGGATTAGGGTTAGGGTTAGGGTTAGTGTTAGCATTAAGGTTAGGATTAGGGTTAGGGTTAGGGTTAGGGAAAGGGTAAGGGTTAGAGTAAGGGTTAGGGTTAGGTTTAGGGTAAGCATAAGGGTTAGGTTTAGGGTTAGGGTAAGGTTAGGGTTAGGGTTAGGGTTAGGGTTAGGTTTATGTTTAGGGTAAGGGTAAGTTTTAGGGTTAGGGTTAGTTTTAGGGTTAGGGTTAGGGTAAGAGTTAGGGTTAGGGTAAAGTTTAAGTTTAGGGTAAAGTTTACTGTTAGGGTTATGGTTAGGGTGAGGGTAAGGTTTAGGGTTAGGCTTTGGGTAAGTGTAGGGGTTAGGATTAATGTTAGGGTTAGGGTTAGGGTTAGGGTTTTGGTAAGGGTTAGGGTTAGGGTTAGCGTTAAGGTTATTGATAGTGTTAGGGTTAGGGTTAGGGTTAGGGTAAGGGTAAGGGTTATGATTAGGATAAGGGTAGGTTTTGGGTTAGGGTTAGGGTTAGAGTTAGGGTTAGGGTTAGGGTAAGGGTAACGGTTAGGGTTAGGGTTAGGGTAAGGGTTAGGTTTAGGGGTTAGGGTTAGGTTTCGGATAAGGGTTAGGTTAGGGTGTAGGGTTAGGGTAAGGGTTAGGGTTAAGGGTAGCGTAAGTGTTAGTGTTAAGGTTAGCGTGAGCTTTAATGTAAGGGTCAGGGTTAGGGGTTAGGGTTAGGGTTATGGTTAGGGTAAGGATTAGGGTAAGGGTAACGGTTAGAGTTAGGGTTAGGTTTAGGGTTAGGGTTAAGGTTAGGGTTACGGTTAGGGTAAGGCTAAAGGTTAGGGTTAGGGTTAGGTTAAGGGTTAGGGTTAGGGTTAGGGTTAGGGTTAGAGGTAGGGTTAGGGGTAGGTTAAGGGTAAGGTTTAGGGTTAGGGTTAGGGTAAGGGTTAGGGTTAGGAGTTAGGGTTAGGGTTAGGATTAGGGTAGGGTTAGGATTAGGGTTAGGGTTAGGTTTAGGGTTAGGGTTAGGGTTAGGGTTAGGGTAAATTTGGGGTTAGGCTTAGGATTAGAGTCAGGGTAAGTGTTAGGGTTAGGGTTAGGGTTAGGGTTAGGGTTAGGGTAAGGTTAAGTGTTAGGGTTAGGGTTAGGGTTAGGGTTATGTAAGGGTAATTGTTAGGGTTAGGGGTTAGGGTTAATCATAGGTTAGGTTTAAGG
>JANJXV010000556.1:215000-227500 GCA_024803745.1 Megascapheus bottae | reverse complement strand
TTAGGGTTAGGGTTAGGGTAAGGAAAAGTTTAGGGTTAGGTTAGGGTTACGGTAAAGGTTAGGGTTACGGTTAGGTTTAGGGGTAGGATAAGGGAAAGGGTTAGAGTTAGGGTTAGGGTTAGGGTTAGTTTAGGGTTAGTGTTAGGCTAAGGGTTATGGTTATGGTTAGGGTTAGGGTTAAAGTAAGGGTTAGGGGTAGGGATAGGGCAAGTTTAAGGCTTAGGGTTAGGGTTAGGGTTTGGTTTAGGGTACGGGCAAGGTTTAGGGTTAGGGTTAGGGTTAGGTTTAGGGTTAGGGTTAGGGTAAGGGTGAGGTTTAGGGTTACGGTTAGTTTTAGGGTTAAGGTAAGGGTTAGGGTTAGGGTTAGGGTAAGGGTAAGGGTAAGGTTTAAGTATACAGTTAGGGTTAGGTTTAGGGTTAGGGAAAGGGTAAGGGTTAGGGTAAGGGGTAGGGTAAGGATTTGGGTTAGTGTAACCGTAAGGGTTAGGATTAGGGTTAGGGTAAGGGTAATGGTTAGGATTAGGGTTAGGGTTAGGGTTAGGGTTAGGGTAAGGGTTAGGGTTAGGTTTAGGTTTCGGGTTAGGTTTAGGGTTAGGGTTAGGGTAAGGGTAAGGGTTAGGGTTAGGTTTAGGTCTAGGGTTAGGGTTAGGGTAAGGGTTAGGGTTAGGGTTAGTGTTAGGTTTAGGGTTAAGGTTAGGGTTAGGGTAAACCTAAGGGTTAGGGTTAGGTGTTAGTGTGAGGGTTAAGGTTAGGTTTATGGTTAGGGTAAGGTAAGGTTTAGGGTTAGGGTTAGGGTTAGGGGTTACGGTTAGTGTTAGTGTAAGGGTTAGGGTTAGGTTTAGGGTAAGGGTAAGGTTTAGGGTTAGGGTTAGGGTTAGGTTTGGGGTTAAGGGTAGGGTTAGGGTTAGGTTTAGGGTAGGGTTAGCCTTAGTGTTAGGGTGAGGGTAAGGGTTAGGGTTAGGGTTAGAGGTAGAGTTAGGATCAGGGTAAGGGTAATGGTTAGGGATAGGGTTAGGGTAAGGTTTAGGGTTAGATGTTAGGGGTTATGGTTAGGGATAGGTTTATGGTAGGGATAGGATCAGTTTTAGGGTTAGGGTAAGGGTTAGGGTTAGGGTTAGAGTTAGGGTAAAGTTTAGGGTTACGGTTTGGGTTAGGGGTAGGGTAAGGGTAAGGGTTAGAGTTAGGGTTAGGGTTAGTTTAGGGTTAGGGTTAGGTTAAGGGTAAGGGTTATGGTTATGGTTAGGGTTAGGGTTAAAGTTAGGGTTAGGGTTAGGGATAGGGTTAGGATAAGTTTTAGGCTAGGGTTAGGGTTAGGGTTAGGTTTAGGGTACGTGAAAAGTTTAGGGAAAGGGTTAGGGTTAGGGTTATTTTAAGGGTTAGGGTTAGGGTAAGGGTGAGGTTTAGGATTAGGGTTAGGGTTAGGGTTAAGGTTAGGGTTAGGGTTAGGGTTAGGGTTAGGGTAAGGGTAAGGATTAGGGTTAGGGTTAGTGTTAGGGTTAGGGTAAGGGTAAGGTTTAGGGATAGGGTTAGGATTAGGGTTAGGTTTAGGGTTAGGTTTAGAGTTAATGTAATGCTTAGGGTTATGGTTAGGGTTAGGTTTAGTGTTAGGGTTAGGGTAAGGGTATGGTTTAGGGTTAGGGTTAGTTTTAGGTTAAGGGAAAGTGTTAGCGTTAGATTTAGGGTCGGGGTTAAATTTAGGATTAGTGTGAGGTTAAGGGTAAGGGTTAGGGTTAGGGTTAGGTTTAGGGTTAGGGTTAGAGTAAGGGTAAGGGTGAGGGTTTGGTTAGGGTTAGGGTTAGGGTTAGGCTTAGGGTTAAGGTTAGGGTTAGGGTTAGGGTTAGGGATAGGGTTAGGGTTAGGTAAAGGATTAGGGTTAGGTTTAGGGTTAGGGTAAGGGTTATGGTTATGGTTAGGGTTAAAGTTAGAATTAGGGTTAGCGATAGGGTTCGGGTAAGTTTAAGGCTAGGGTTAGGGTTAGGGTTAGGTTTAGGGTACATGCAAGGTTTAGGGTTAGGGTTAGGGTTAGGGTTAGGTTTAGGTTTAGGGTAAGGGTAAGGGTGAGGTTTAGGATTAGGGTTAGGTTTAGGGTTAAGGTTAGGGTTAGGGTTAGGGTTAGGGTAAGGGTAAGGGTAAGGGTAAGTTTAGGGTTTCTGTTAGGGTTAGGGATAGGGTTATGGAAAGGGTAAGGGTTAGTGTTAGGGTTAGTGTAAGGATTAGGGTTAGGTTTAGTATAACCATAAGGGTTAGGGTTAGGGTTAGGGTAAGGGTAAGGTTTAGGATTAGGGTTAGGGTTATGGTTAGGTTTAGGTTAAGCGTTAGGGTTATGGTTAGGTTTAGGGTTAGGTTTAGGGTTAGGGTTAGGGTAAGGGTTAGGGTTAGGTTTAAGTCTAGGGTTAGGGTTAGGGAAAGGGTTAGGGTTATGGTTAGTGTTAGGATTAGGGTTAAGTTTAGGGTTAGGGTAAACTTAATGGTTAGGGTTAGGGGTTAGTGTTAGGGTTACCGTTAGGTTTATGGTTAGGGTAAGGTAAGGTTTAGGGTTAGTGTTAGGGTTAGGGGTTAGGGTTAGTGTTAGTGTAAGGGTTAGGGTTAGGTTTAGGGTAAGGGTAAGGTTTATGGTTAGGGTTAGGGTCGGGTTTGGGTTTAGGGTTAGGGTTAGGGTTAGGGTTAGGGTTAGGTTAAGGGTAGGGTTAGGATTAGTGTTAGGGTTAGGGTAAGGATTAGGGTTAGGGTTAGGGTTAGAGGTACAGTTGGATCAGGGTAAGGGTAAGGGTTAGGGTTAGGGTTAGGGTAACGTTTAGGGTTAGGGGTTAGGGTTAGGGTTAGGGTTAGTTTTGTGTAGGGTTAGGATTAGTGTTAGGGTTATTGTAAGGGTTAGGGTTAGGGTTAGGGTTAGAGTTAGGGTAAGGGTAAGGGTTAGGGTTAGGGTTAGGGTTAGGGTTAGCGTAAAGGTTCGGGTTAGGTTTAGAATTAGGGTAAGGGTAAGGTTTAGGGGTAGGGTTAGGGTTAGGGTTAGGTTTAGGGTTAGGGTAATGGTTAAGGTTATGGTTAGGGTTAGGGTTAGCGTTAGGGTTAGGGTTAGGGTATGGGTTAGGGTTAGGGTTAGGGTTAGGGAAAGGGTAAGTGTTTGGGTTAGGTTTAGGGTCGGGGTTAGATTTAGGGTTAGTGTGAGGGTAAGGGTAAGGGTTAGGGTTAGGGTTAGGGTTAGGGTAAGGGTTAGGGTTAGGGTTAGGGATAGGTTGAGCGTTGGGGTATGTGTTAGGGTAGGGGTTAGGGTTAGGGTTAGGGTTAGGGTAAGTGTTAGGATTAGGGTTAGTGTTAGGTTTAGGGTTAGGGTTAGAGTAAGGGTAAGGGTGAGGGTTAGGGTTAGGGTTAGGGTTGGGGTTAGGGTTAGGTTTAGGGTTAAGTTTAGGGTTATGGTTAGGGTTAAGGATAGGGTTAGTGTTAGGGTAAGGATTATGGTTAGGGTTAGGGTTAGGGTTAGGTTTAGGGTTAGGGTTAGGGTAAGGGTAAGGGTGAGGGATAGGTTTAGGGTTAGGGTTAGGATTAGGGTAAGGTTTAGGGTTAAGGTAAGGTTTAGGGTTAGGGTTAGGATAGGGTTAGGGTTAGGGTAAGGATTAGGGTTAGGGTTAGGGTAAGGGTTAGGTTTAGGGTTAGGGTTAGGGTTAGGGTAAGGGTAAGGGTTAGGTTTAGGGTTAGAGTTAGGTTTAGGGTTAGGGATTAGGTTTAGGTTTAGGGTTAGGTATAGTGTCAGCATTAAGGTTAGGGTTAGGGTTAGGGTAAGGGTAAGGGTTAGGTTTAGGGTTAGAGTTAGGGTTAGTTTTAGTGTAAGGATTAGGTTTCGGGTTAGGGTTAGGGTTAGAATTAGGGTAAGGTTTAGGGTTAGGGTTAGGGTTAGGTTTAGGATGAGGTTAGGGTTAGGGTTATGGTAAGGGTTAGGGTTAGGTTTAGGTTTAGGGTTAGGGTAAGGGTTAGGGTTAGGGTTAGGATTCGGTTTAGGGTTAAGTTTATTGTTAGGTTTAGGCTAAGGGTAAGGGTTAGTGTTAGGGTGAGGGTTAGGGGTTAGTGTTAGGGTTAGGGATAGGTTTATGGTTAGGGTAAGGGTAAGGTTTAGGGTTAGGGTTAGGGTTAGGGGTTAGGGTTAGGATGAGCGTTACGGTTAGGTTTAGGGTAGGGGTAAGGTTTAGGGTTAGGGTTAAGGTTAGGATTGGGGTTAGGGTTTGGGTAAGAGTAAGGGTTATTCTTAGGGTTAGGGTTAGGGTAACGGTAAAGGTTAGGGTTTGGGTTAGGGTTAGGATTAAGTTTAGGGTTAGGGTTAGGGTTAGGCTAAGTGTTAGGGTTAGGGTTAGGGTAAGGGTTAGGGTTAGGGTTAGGGTTAGGTTTAGAGGTAGGGTTAGGGTTAGGGTAAGTGTAAGGGTTAGGGTTAGGGTTATGGTTAAGTTAAGGGTTAGGGTTAGGGTAATGATTAAGGTTAGGGTTAGGGTTAGGGTTAGGAAAAGGGTACGTGTAAGGGTTAGGTTTAGGGTTAGGTTTAGGTTAAGGATAAAGGTTAGGTTTAGGTTTAGTGTAAGGGTTATGGTTAGCGTTAGGGTTAGGGTTAGCATTAAGGTTAGGGTTAGGGTTAGGGTATGGGTAAGAGTTTGGGTTAGGGTTAGGGTTAGGGTAAGGGTAAGGGTTAGGATTAGGGTTAGGATTAGTGTTAGGTTTAGGGTTAGGTTTAGGTTTAGGTTTAGGGTAAGGGTAAGGGTTAGAGTTAGGTATAGGTTTAGGGTTAGGGTTAGGGTTAAGGTTAGTGTTAGTGTTAGGGTTAGGGTTAGGGTTAGGGTAAGGGTAAGGGTGAGACATAGGTTTAGCGTTAGGGTTAGGGTTAGGCTAAGGGTTAGGGTTAGGGTTAGGGTAAGGGTTAGGGTTTGTGTTAGGGTTAGTGTTAGAGTTAGGGTTAGGGTTAGGGTTAGGGTAAGGGTTAGGGTTAGGTTAGGGTTAGGGTAAAGGTTAGGGTTACGGTTAGGGTTAGGGGTAGGGTAAGGGAAAGGGTTAGAGTTAGGGTTAGGGTTAGGGTTAGTTTAGGGTTAGTGTTAGGGTAAGGGTAAGGGTTATAGTTATGGTTATTGTTAGGGTTAAAGGAAGGGTTAGGGTTAGGTTTAGTGCAAGTTTAAGGCTTAGGCTTAGGGTTAGGGTTAGGTTTATGGTACGGGCAAGGTTTAGGGTTAGGGTTAGGGTTAGGGTTAGGTTTAGGGTTAGGGTTAGGGTAAGGGTGAGTTTTAGGGTTAGGGTTAGGTTTAGGGTTAAGGTTAGGGTTAGGGTTAGGTTAAGCTTAAGGGTAAGGGTAAGGTTTAGGGATACAGTTAGGGTTAGGTTTAGGGTTAGGGAAAGGGTAAGGG
This sequence comes from Megascapheus bottae, assembly GCA_024803745.1. Classification (NCBI taxonomy): domain Eukaryota; kingdom Metazoa; phylum Chordata; class Mammalia; order Rodentia; family Geomyidae; genus Megascapheus; species Megascapheus bottae. Next base: position 222,122 of record JANJXV010000556.1, on the reverse strand, counting down.
TTAGGGTTATGGTTAGGGTAAGGATTTGGGTTAGTGTTAGTGTAACCGTAAGGGTTAGGGTTAGGGTTAGGGTAAGGGTAATGGTTAGGATTAGGGTTAGGGTTAGGGTTAGGGTTAGGGTAAGGGTTAGGGTTAGGGTTAGGTTTCTGCTTAGGTTTAGGGTTAGGGTTAGGGTAAGGGTAAGGGTTAGTGTTAGGTTTAGGTCTAGGGTTAGGGTTAGGGTAAGGGTTAGGGTTAGGGTTAGTGTTAGGTTTAGGGTTAAGGTTAGGGTTAGGGTAAACGTAAGGGTTAGGGTTAGGTGTTAGTGTTAGGGTTAGGGTTAAGTTTATGGTTAGAGTAAGGTAAGGTTTAGGGTTAGGGTTAGGGTTAGGGGTTAGGGTTAGTGTTAGTGTAAGGGTTAGGGTTAGGATTAGGGTAAGGGTAAGGTTTAGGGTTAGGGTTAGGGTTAGGTTTGGGGTTAAGGGTAGGGTTAGGGTTAGGTTTAGGGTAGGGTTAGGATTAGTGTTAGGGTTCGGGTAAGGGTTAGGGTTAGGGTTAGGGTTAGAGGTAGAGTTAGGATCAGGGTAAGGGTAAGTGTAGGGTTAGGGTTAGGGTAAGGTTTAGGGTTAGATGTTAGGGGTTATGGTTAGTGTTAGGTTTAGGGTAGGGTTAGGATCAGTTTTAGGGTTAGGGTAAGGGTTAGGGTTAGGGTTAGAGTTAGGGTAAGGGTAAGGGTTAGGGTTAGGATTAGGGTTAGGGTTAGGGTACGGTAAGGTGAAGGTTAGGGTTAAGGTTAGGGTTAGGGTAAAGTTTAGGGTTATGGTTAGGGTTAGGGGTAGGGTAAGGGTAAGGGTTAGAGTTAGGGTTAGGGTTAGGGTTAGTTTAGGGTTAGGGTTAGGTTAAGGGTAAAGGTTATGTTTATGGTTAGGGTTAGGGATAAAGTTAGGGTTAGGGTTAGGGGTAGGGTTAGGGTAAGTTTAAGACTAGGGTTAGGGTTAAGGGTAGGTTTAGGGTACGTGAAAGATTTAGGGTTAGGGTTAGGGTTAGGATTATTTTTAGGGTTAGGGTTAGGGTAAGGGTGAGGTTTAGGATTAGGATTAGGGTTAGGGTTAGGGGTAGGGTTAGGGTAAGTTTAAGACTAGGGTTAGCGTTAAGGGTAGGTTTAGGGTACGTGAAAGATTTAGGGTTAGGGTTAGGGTTAGGATTATTTTTAGCGTTAGGGTTAGGGTAAGGGTGAGGTTTAGGATTAGGATTAGGGTTTGGGTTAAGGTTAGGGTTAGGGTTAGGGTAAGGGTAAGGATTAGGGTTAGGATTAGTGTTAGGGTTAGGGTAAGGGTAAGGTTTAGGGGTAGGGTTAGGATTAGGGTTAGGTTTAGGGTTAGGGTTAGGGTTAGTGTAATGGTTAGGGTTATGGTTAGGGTTAGGTTTAGTGTTAGGGTTAGGGTAAGGGTATGGGTTAGGGTTACGGTTAGGGTTAGGGTTAGGTTAAGGGTAAGTGTTAGGGTTAGGTTTAGGGTCGGGGTTAAATTTAGGGTTAGTGTGAGGGTAAGGGTAAGGGTTAGGGTTAGGGTTAGGTTTAGGGTAAGGGTAAGGTTTAGGATTAGGGTTAAGGTTATGGTTAGGTTTAGGTTAAGGGTTAGGGTTATGGTTAGGTTTAGGGTTAGGTTTAGGGTTAGGGTTAGGGTTAGGGTAAGGGTTAGAGTTAGGTTTAGGTCTAGGGTTAGGGTTAGGGAAAGGGTTAGGGTTATGGTTAGTGTTAGGATTAGGGTTAAGATTAGGGTTAGGGTAAACTTAATGGTTAGGGTTAGGGGTTAGTGTTAGGGTTACCGTTAGGTTTATGGTTAGGGTAAGGTAAGGTTTAGGGTTAGGGTTAGGGTTAGGGGTTAGTGTTAGGGTTAGTGTAAGGGTTAGGGTTAGGTTTAGGGTAAGGGTAAGGTTTATGGTTAGGGTTAGGGTTAGGTTTGGGTTTAGGGTTAGGGTTAGCGTTAGGGTTAGGTTAAGGGTAGGGTTAGGATTAGTGTTAGGGTTAGGGTAAGGATTAGGGTTAGGGTTAGGGTTAGAGGTAGAGTTGGATCAGGTTAAGGGTAAGGGTTAGGGTTAGGGTTAGGGTTAGGTTTAGTGTATGGTTAGGATTAGTGTTAGGGTTAGGGTAAGGGTTAGGTTTAGGGTTAGGGTTAGAGTTAGGGTAAGGGTAAGGGTTAGGGTTAGGGTTAGGGTTAGGGTTAGGTAATGGTTAAGGTTATGGTTAGGGTTAGGTTTAGCGTCAGGGTTAGGGTAAGTTTATGGGTTAGGGTTAGGGTTAGGGTTAGGGTAAGGGAAAGTGTTTGGGTTAGGTTTAGTGTCGGGGTTAGATTTAGGGTTAGTGTGAGGGTAAGGGTAAGGGTTAGGGTTAGGGTTAGGTTTAGGGTAAGGGTTAGGGTTAGACTGAGGGATAGGGTGAGCGTCTGGGTATGTGTTAGGGTAGGGGTTAGGGTTAGGGTTAGGGTTAGGGTAAGTGTTAGGATTAGGGTTTGGGTTAGGTTTAGGGTTAGGGTTAGAGTAAGGGTAAGGTTGAGGGTTAGGGTTAGTGTTAGGGTTGGGGTTGGGGTTAGGTTTAGGGTTAAGTTTAGGGTTATGGTTAGGGTTAGGGATAGGGTTAGGGTTAGGGTAAGGATTATGGTTAGGGTTAGGGTTAGGGTTAGGTTTAGGGTTAGGGTTAGAGTAAGTGAAAGGGTGAGGGATAGGTTTAGGGTTAGGGTTAGGGTTAGGTTTAGGGTTAAGGTTAGGTTTAGGGTTAGGGTTAGGGATAGCGTTAGGGTTAGGGTATGGATTAGGGTTAGGGTTACGGTTAGGGTTAGGTTTAGGGTTAGGTTTAGGCTTAGGGTTAGCATTAAGTTTAGGGTTAGGGTTAGGGTAAGGGTTAGGTTTAGGTTAGGGTTAGGGTTAGGGTAAGGGTAAGGGTTAGGTTTAGGGTTATGGTTAGGTTTAGGGTTAGGGTTAGGGTTAGGTTTAGTGTAAGGATTAGGTTTCGGGTTAGGGTTAGGGTTAGAGTTAGGGTAAGGGTTAGGGTTAGGGTTAGGGTTAGATTTAGGAGGAGGTTAGGGTTAGGGTTATGGTAAGGGTTAGGGTTAGGTTTAGGTTTAGGGTTAGGGTAAGGGTTACGGTTAGGGTAAGGATTTGGTTTAGGGTTAAGTTTAGGGTTAGGTTTAGGCTAAGGGTAAGACTTAGGTTTAGGGTGAGGGTTAGGGGTTAGTGTTAGGGTTACGGTTAGGTTTATGGTTTGGGTAAGGTAAGGTTTAGGGTTAGTGTTAGGGTTAGGGGTTAGGGTTAGGGTTAGTGTAAGGGTTAGGGTTAGGTTTAGGGTAAGGGTAAGGTTTATGGTTAGGGTTAGGGTTAGGTTTGGGTTTAGGGTTAGTGTTAGCGTTAGGGTTAGGTTAAGGGTAGGGTTAGGATTAGTGTTAGGCTTAGGGTAAGGATTAGGGTTAGGGTTAGGGTTAGAGGTAGAGTTGGATCAGGTTAAGGGTAAGGGTTAGGGTTAGGGTTAGGGTAACGTTTAGGGGTAGGGGTTAGGGTTAGGGTTAGGGTTAGGTTAATGGTTAAGGTTATGGTAAGGGTTAGGTTTAGCGTCAGGGTTAGGGTAAGGGTATGGGTTAGGGTTAGGGTTAGGGTTACGGTAAGGGTAAGTGTTTGGGTTAGGTTTAGTGTCGGGGTTAGATTTAGGGTTAGTGTGAGGGTAAGGGTAAGAGTTAGGGTTAGGGTTAGGTTTAGGGTAAGGGTTAGGGTTAGATTGAGGGATAGGGTGAGCGTTTGGGTATGTGTTAGGGTAGAGGTTAGGGTTAGGGTTAGGGTTAGGGTAAGTGTTAGGATTAGGGTTAGGGTTAGGTTTAGGGTTAGGGTTAGAGTAAGGGTAAGGGTGAGGGTTAGGGTTAGTGTTAGGGTTGGTGTTAGGGTTAGGTTTAGGGTTAAGTTTAGGGTTATGGTTAGGGTTAGGGATAGGGTTAGGGTTAGGGTAAGGATTATGGTTAGGGTTAGGGTTAGGGTTAGGTTTAGGGTTAGGGTTAGAGTAAGGGTAAGTTTGAGGGATAGGTTTAGGGTTAGGGTTAGGGTTAGGGTTAGGTTTAGGGTTAAGGTTAGGTTTAGGGTTAGGGTTAGGGATAGCGTTAGGGTTAGGGTAAGGATTAGGGTTAGGGTTAGGGTTAGGGTTAGGTTTAGGGTTAGGGTTAGGCTTAGGGTTAGCATTAAGTTTATGGTTAGGGTTAGGGTAAGGGTTAGGTTTAAGGTTAGGGTTAGGGTTACGGTAAGGGTAAGGGTTAGGTTTAGGGTTAGGGTTAGGTTTAGCGTTAGGGATTAGGTTTAGGGTTAGGGTTAGGTATAGGGTCAGCATTAACTTTAGGGTTAGTGTTAGGGTAAGGGTAAGGGTTAGTTTCAGGGTTAGGGTTAGGGTTAGGGTTAGTGTAAGGATTAGGTTTCGGGTTAGGGTTAGGGTTAGGGTAAGGTTTAGGGTTAGGGTTAGGGTTAGTGTAATGGTTAGGGTTATGGTTAGGGTTAGGTTTAGTGTTAGGGTTAGGGTAAGGGTATGGGTTAGGGTTACGGTTAGGGTTAGGGTTAGGTTAAGGGTAAGTGTTAGGGTTAGGTTTAGGGTCGGGGTTAAATTTAGGGTTAGTGTGAGGGTAAGGGTAAGGGTTAGGGTTAGGGTTAGGTTTAGGGTAAGGGTAAGGTTTAGGATTAGGGTTAAGGTTATGGTTAGGTTTAGGTTAAGGGTTAGGGTTATGGTTAGGTTTAGGGTTAGGTTTAGGGTTAGGGTTAGGGTTAGGGTAAGGGTTAGAGTTAGGTTTAGGTCTAGGGTTAGGGTTAGGGAAAGGGTTAGGGTTATGGTTAGTGTTAGGATTAGGGTTAAGATTAGGGTTAGGGTAAACTTAATGGTTAGGGTTAGGGGTTAGTGTTAGGGTTACCGTTAGGTTTATGGTTAGGGTAAGGTAAGGTTTAGGGTTAGGGTTAGGGTTAGGGGTTAGTGTTAGGGTTAGTGTAAGGGTTAGGGTTAGGTTTAGGGTAAGGGTAAGGTTTATGGTTAGGGTTAGGGTTAGGTTTGGGTTTAGGGTTAGGGTTAGCGTTAGGGTTAGGTTAAGGGTAGGGTTAGGATTAGTGTTAGGGTTAGGGTAAGGATTAGGGTTAGGGTTAGGGTTAGAGGTAGAGTTGGATCAGGTTAAGGGTAAGGGTTAGGGTTAGGGTTAGGGTTAGGTTTAGTGTATGGTTAGGATTAGTGTTAGGGTTAGGGTAAGGGTTAGGTTTAGGGTTAGGGTTAGAGTTAGGGTAAGGGTAAGGGTTAGGGTTAGGGTTAGGGTTAGGGTTAGGTAATGGTTAAGGTTATGGTTAGGGTTAGGTTTAGCGTCAGGGTTAGGGTAAGTTTATGGGTTAGGGTTAGGGTTAGGGTTAGGGTAAGGGAAAGTGTTTGGGTTAGGTTTAGTGTCGGGGTTAGATTTAGGGTTAGTGTGAGGGTAAGGGTAAGGGTTAGGGTTAGGGTTAGGTTTAGGGTAAGGGTTAGGGTTAGACTGAGGGATAGGGTGAGCGTCTGGGTATGTGTTAGGGTAGGGGTTAGGGTTAGGGTTAGGGTTAGGGTAAGTGTTAGGATTAGGGTTTGGGTTAGGTTTAGGGTTAGGGTTAGAGTAAGGGTAAGGTTGAGGGTTAGGGTTAGTGTTAGGGTTGGGGTTGGGGTTAGGTTTAGGGTTAAGTTTAGGGTTATGGTTAGGGTTAGGGATAGGGTTAGGGTTAGGGTAAGGATTATGGTTAGGGTTAGGGTTAGGGTTAGGTTTAGGGTTAGGGTTAGAGTAAGTGAAAGGGTGAGGGATAGGTTTAGGGTTAGGGTTAGGGTTAGGTTTAGGGTTAAGGTTAGGTTTAGGGTTAGGGTTAGGGATAGCGTTAGGGTTAGGGTATGGATTAGGGTTAGGGTTACGGTTAGGGTTAGGTTTAGGGTTAGGTTTAGGCTTAGGGTTAGCATTAAGTTTAGGGTTAGGGTTAGGGTAAGGGTTAGGTTTAGGTTAGGGTTAGGGTTAGGGTAAGGGTAAGGGTTAGGTTTAGGGTTATGGTTAGGTTTAGGGTTAGGGTTAGGGTTAGGTTTAGTGTAAGGATTAGGTTTCGGGTTAGGGTTAGAGTTAGGGTAAGGGTTAGGGTTAGGGTTAGGGTTAGATTTAGGAGGAGGTTAGGGTTAGGGTTATGGTAAGGGTTAGGGTTAGGTTTAGGTTTAGGGTTAGGGTAAGGGTTACGGTTAGGGTAAGGATTTGGTTTAGGGTTAAGTTTAGGGTTAGGTTTAGGCTAAGGGTAAGACTTAGGTTTAGGGTGAGGGTTAGGGGTTAGTGTTAGGGTTACGGTTAGGTTTATGGTTTGGGTAAGGTAAGGTTTAGGGTTAGTGTTAGGGTTAGGGGTTAGGGTTAGGGTTAGTGTAAGGGTTAGGGTTAGGTTTAGGGTAAGGGTAAGGTTTATGGTTAGGGTTAGGGTTAGGTTTGGGTTTAGGGTTAGTGTTAGCGTTAGGGTTAGGTTAAGGGTAGGGTTAGGATTAGTGTTAGGCTTAGGGTAAGGATTAGGGTTAGGGTTAGGGTTAGAGGTAGAGTTGGATCAGGTTAAGGGTAAGGGTTAGGGTTAGGGTTAGGGTAACGTTTAGGGGTAGGGGTTAGGGTTAGGGTTAGGGTTAGGTTAATGGTTAAGGTTATGGTTAGGGTTAGGTTTAGCGTCAGGGTTAGGGTAAGGGTATGGGTTAGGGTTAGGGTTAGGGTTACGGTAAGGGTAAGTGTTTGGGTTAGGTTTAGTGTCGGGGTTAGATTTAGGGTTAGTGTGAGGGTAAGGGTAAGAGTTAGGGTTAGGGTTAGGTTTAGGGTAAGGGTTAGGGTTAGATTGAGGGATAGGGTGAGCGTTTGGGTATGTGTTAGGGTAGAGGTTAGGGTTAGGGTTAGGGTTAGGGTAAGTGTTAGGATTAGGGTTAGGGTTAGGTTTAGGGTTAGGGTTAGAGTAAGGGTAAGGGTGAGGGTTAGGGTTAGTGTTAGGGTTGGTGTTAGGGTTAGGTTTAGGGTTAAGTTTAGGGTTATGGTTAGGGTTAGGGATAGGGTTAGGGTTAGGGTAAGGATTATGGTTAGGGTTAGGGTTAGGGTTAGGTTTAGGGTTAGGGTTAGAGTA
>JANJXV010000556.1:195000-207500 GCA_024803745.1 Megascapheus bottae | reverse complement strand
AGGTTTAGGTTTAGGGTTAGGGTTAGGGTAAGGGTAAGGTTTAGGTTTAGGGTTAGGGTTAGGGGAAAGTTAGGGGTAGGATTAGGGTTAGAGTTAGGGTAAGGGTAAGGGTAAGGTTTAGGGTTAGTGTTAGGGTTAGGGTTATGGGTAGGGAAAGGGTAAGTGTTAGGGTTAGGGTTATGGTAAGGATTAGGGTTAGGGTTAGTGTAACCGTAAGGGTTAGGGTTAGGGTTAGTGTAAGGGTAAGGGTTAGGATTAGGGTTAGGGTTAGCGTTAGGGTTAAGGTTAGTGTTAGGGTAAGGGTCAGGGTTAGGGTTAGGTTTAGTGTGAGGTTTAGGGTTAGGTTTAGGGGAAGCGTTAGTGTTAGCGTTAGGGTGGTTAGCATTAAGTTTAGGGTTAAGGTTAGGGTAAGGGTAAGGGTTAGGGTTAGGGTTAGGGTTAGTGTAAGGGTAAGAGTTAGGGTTAGGTTTAAGGTTAGCGTTAGGATTAGGGTTAAGCTAAGGGTTAGGGTTAGGGTTAGGGCAAGGGTTAGGATTTGGGTTAGGGTTAGTGTTAGAGTTAGGGTTAGGGTTAGGGTTAGGGTAAAGTTTAGTGTTACGGCTAGGGTTAGGGTAAAGTTTAGGGTTAGAGTTAGGGTTAGGGGTAGGGTAAGGGTAAGGGTTAGAGCTAGGGTTATGGTTAGGGTTAGCTTTAGGGTTTGGTTAGGGAAGGGTAAGGGTTATGGTTATGGTTAGTGTTAGATTTAAAGTTAGGGTTAGGGATACGTTTAGGGTTTGGGTAAGTTTAAGGCTTAGGGTTAGGCTTAGGGTTAGGTTTAGGGTACGGGTAAGGTTTCGGGTTAGGGTTAGGTTTAGGGTTAGGTTTAGGGTTAGAGTAAGGGTAAGGGTTAGGGTTAGGGTTACTGTACGGGTAAGGATAAGGTTTAGGGTTAGGTTTAGTGTTAGGGTTAGGGCTTGGGAAAGGACAAGGGTTAGGGTTTGGGTTAGGTTTAGGGTTAGGGTGAGGATTAGGGTTAGGGTTAGGGTAAGGGTTAGGGTTAGGGTTAGGGTTAGGATTAGTGTTAGGGTTAGGTTTAGGGTTAGGGTTAGAGTAAGGGTAAGTGTGAGGGATAGGTTTAGGTTTAGGGTTAGGGTTAGGGTTAGGGTAAGGGTAAGTGTTAGGGTTAGGGTTAGGGTTAAGTTTAGCGTTAGGGTTAGGGTAAGAGTTTGAGTTCGGCTTAGGTTAGGTTCACGGTTAGGATTAGGGTAAGGGTTTCGGTTAGAGTTAGTGTTAGATTTAGGGTTACGGTTAGGGTTAGGGATAAGGTTAGTGTTAGGGTTAGGGTTAGATTTGGGGTTAGGGTTATTGTAAGAGTAAGGGTTAGGGTTAGGGTTAGGGTTAGGGTAAGGGTTAGGGTTATTGTTAGGAATAGGGTTATTTTTGGGGTTAGGGTTATGGTAAGGGTAAGGGTTAAGTTTAGGATTAGGGTTAGGTTTAGGATTAGGGTTAGGGTTAAGTTTAGGGTAAGGGTAAGTGTTAGGGTTAAGGTTAGGGTTAGGGTTAGGTTTAGGGTTAGGGTAAGGATTATTGTTATTGTAAGGGTTAGTGTTAAGTTTAGGGTTAGGTTAAGGGTTAGGGTTAGGGTAAGGGTAAGGGTTAGGGTTAGGTTTAGGGTTGGGGTTAGGGTTAGGGTTAGGGTGAGCGTGAGGGTAAGCGTTAGGGTTAGGGTTAGGGTTACGGTGAGCGTTAAGGTATGGGTTAAGGTTAGGGGTTAGGGTTAGGGATAGGGTTAGGTTAAGGGTTATGGTTAGGGTTAGGGTTAGGGTAAGGCTAAGGGTTAGAGTTAAGGTTAGGGTTAGCGTAAGGGTTAGGGTTAGGATTATAGGTAGGGTTAGGTCTAGGTTAAGGGTAAGGGTTGGGGTTAGGTTTAGGGTTAGGGTTAGGGTTAGGGTAAGGGTAAGGATTAGGGTTTGGGTAAGGGTTAGGTTTAAGGTTAGGGTTAGGGTAAGGGTAAGGGTTAGTATTAGGTTTAAGTTTAGGTTTAGGGTAAGGGTAAGGGTTAGGGTTAGGTTTAAGGTTAGGTTTAGGGTTAGGGGTAGGGTTAGGGTTAGGGTTAGGGTTAGGGTAAGGGTAAGGATTAGGGTTTGTGTAAGGGTTAGGTTTAAGGTTAGGGTAAGGGTAAGGGTTAGGGTTAGGTTTACGGTGAGGGTTAGGTTTAGGGTTAGGGTTAGGTTTAGGTTTAGGTTTAAGGTTAGGGTAAGAGTAAGGGTAAGGGTTAGGTTTAGGTTTAGGTTTAGGGTTAGGATTAGCATTAGTGTTAGGTTTAGGGTAAGGGTTACGGTTAGGGTTAGGATTAGGGTTAAAGTTAGGGTTAGTGTTAGGGTTAGGGTTAGGTTTAGGGTACGGGTAAGGTTTAGGGTTAGTGTTATTGTTAGGGTTAGGTTTAGGTTTAGGGTTAGGGTTAGGGTAGGGTAAGGTTTAGGGTTAGGGTTTTGGTTAGGGTAAACGTTAGTGGTAGGGTTAGGTTTAGGGTTAGGTTAAGGGTAAGGGTAAGGTTTAGGGTTAGGGTTAGGGTTAGGGAAAGGGTTAGGATTAGGGTTAGGGTTAGGTTTAGGGTAAGGGTTAGGGTTAGGGTTATGGTAAAAGTTGGGGTTAGGTTTAGGATTAGGGACAGGTTAAGTGTTAGGGTTATGGTTAGGGTTAGGCTTAGTGGTAGGTAAGGGTAAGTGTTAGGGTTAGGGTTAGGGTTAGGTTTAGGGTTAGGGTTAGTGTAAGGATAAGTGTTAGGGTTACTGTTAGGTTCAGGGTTAGGGTTAGGGTAAGGGTTAGAGTTAGGGTTAGTGTTAATGTTAGGTTTAGGGTTAAGTTTAGTGTTCGATTTAGGGTAAGGGTAAGGGTTAGGGTTAGGGTTAGGGTTAGGGTTAGGGGTTAGGGTTAGGGTTAAGGTGAGGTTTAGGGCTAGGGTAAGGGTAAGGTTTAGGGTTAGGTTTAGTGTTATGGGTTAGGGTTAGAGTTAGGGTAAGGGTTAGGGTTAGGTTTAGGGTGAGGGTTAGGTTTAGGGTTAGGGTTAGGTTTAGGTTTAGGTTTAGGGTTAGGGTAAGATTAAGGGTTAGGGTTAGGGTTAGGGTTAGGCTAAGGGTGAGGGTTTGGGTTAGGGTTAGGGTTACAGATAGGTTTAGGTTTAGGGTAAGGGTAAGGGTTACGGTTAGGGTTAGTGTTAGGTTTAGGGCTAGGGTTAGGTTTGGTGTACGGGTAAGGTTTAGGGTTAGTGTTATGGTTAGGGTTAGGGTTAGGTTTAGGGTTAGGGTTAGGGTAGGGTAAGGTTTAGGGTTAGGGTTAGGGTTAGGGTAAAGGTTAGGGGTAGGGTTAGGTGTAGGGTAAGGGTAAGGGTTACGGTTAGGGTTAGGGTTAGGGGTTAGGGTTAGGGTTAAGGTTAGGTTTAGGGTTAGGGTAAGGGTAAGGTTTAGGGTTAGGGGTTAGGTTTAGGGTAAGGGCAAGGTTTAGGGTTAGGGTTAGGGTTACAGTTAGGTTTAGGGTTAGGGTAATGGTAAGGGTTAGGGTTAAGGTTAGGGTTAGCGGTTATTGTTAGGGTTAGGGTTAAGGTTAGGTTTAGGGTTAGGGTAAGGGTAAGGGTTAGGATTAGGGTTAGGGTTAGGTTTAGGGTTAGGGTTAGGGTAAGGGTTAAGGTTAGGGTTAGAGTTAGGTTTAGGGTTAAGTTTAGGGTTAGGGTTAGGATAAGTGTTAGAATTAGAGTTAGGGTTAGGGTTAGGGGTTATGGTTAGGGTTAAGGTTAGGTATAGGGTGAGGGTAAGGGTGAGGTTTAGGTTTAGGATTAGGGTTAGGGGTTAGGGTTAGGGTTAGGGTTAGGGTAAGGTTTAGGGTTAGGTTTAGGGTTAGGGATTAGGGTTAGGGTTAGGGTTAGGGTTAGGGGTTAGTGTTAGGGTTAGGTTTAGGGTAAGTGTTGGGGTTAGGTTTAGGGCAATGCTAAGTTTTAGGGTTAGGGTTAGGGTTAGGTTTGGGGTTAAGGTTAGTGTAAGAGTGAGGGTTAGGGTTATGGTTAGGCTAAGGGTAAGGGATAGGGTTAGATTTATGGTTACAGTTAGGTTTAGGGTTAGGGTTAGGGATACGGTAAGGGTAAGGATTAGGGTTTGGGTTAGGGTTAGGTTTAAGGTTAGGGTTAAGGTAAGGGTAATGGTTAGAGTTAGGTTTAGGGTTAGGGTAAAGGTTAGGGTTACAGTTAGGGTTAGGGTAAGGGTAAGGGTTAGAGTTAGGGTTAGGGTTAGGGTTAGGTTTAGGGTTAGGGTTAGGGTAAGGTAAGGGATATGGTTAGGGTTAGGGTTAGGGTTAAAGTTAGGGTTAGGTTTGGGGTTAAGGTTAGGGTTAGGTTTAGGGTACCGGTAAGGTTTAGGGTTAGGGTTATGGTTAGGGTTAGGTTTAGGGTTAGGGTTAGGGTAAGGGTAAGGTTTAGGGTTAAGATTACGGTTAGGGTAAAGGTTAGGGGTAGGGTTAGGGTTAGAGTAAGGGTAAGGTTCAGGTTTATGGTTAGGGTTAGGGAAAGGGTAAGGTGTAGGTTTAGGGTTAGGGTTAGGGTAAGAATTAGGGTTATGATTAGTGTAAGCATAAGGGTTAGTGTTAGGGTGAGGGTAAGGATAACGGTTAGGATTAGAGTTAGGGTTAGGGTTAGGGTAAGGGTTAGGGTTAGGGTTAGGTTTAGCGTTAGGTTTAGGGTTAGGGTTAGGGTAATGATAAGGGATACTGTTAGGTTTAGGTTTAGGGTTAGGTTTAGGGTAAGGGTTAGGTTTAAGGTTAGGGTTCGGTTTAAGGTTAAGTTTAGGGTTAGGTTTAGGGTAAGGGTAAGGCTTAGCATTAGGGTGAAGGTTAGGGGTTAGTGTAAAGTTTAGGGTTAATTTTATGGTTAGGGTAAGTATAAGGTTTAGAGTTAGGGTTAGGGTAGCGGTTAGGGTTAGGGTTAGGGTTAGGGTAAGGGTTCAATTTACGTTTAGGTTAAGGGTAAGGTTTAGTGTTAGGGTTAGGGTTAGGGTTAGGGTAAGGGTAAGGGTTAGGGTTAGCGTTAAGGTTAGGGTTAAGTTTAGCATTAGGTCTAGGGTTAGGCTAAGGGTTAGGGTTAGGGTTAGGGTAAGGGTTAGGGTTTGTGTTAGGGTTAGGGTTAGAGTTAGGGTTAGGGTTAGGGTTAGGGTAAGGTAAGGGTTAGGGTTAGGTTAGGGTTAGGGTAAAGGTTAGGGTTACGGTTAGGATTAGGGGTAGGGTAAGGGAAAGGGTTAGAGTTAGGGTTGGGGTTAGGGTTAGTTTAGGGTTAGTGTTAGGGTAAGGGTAAGGGTTATGGTTATGGTTAGGGTTAGGGTTAAAGTTCGGGTTAGGGTTAGGGCAAGTTTAAGGCTTAGGGTTAGGGTTAAGGTTAGGTTTAGGGTACGGGCAAGGTTTAGGGTTAGGGTTAGGGTTAGGGATAGGTTTAGGGTTAGGGTTAGGGTAAGGGTGAGTTTTAGGGTTAGGGTTAGTTTTAGGTTTAAGGTTATGGTTAGGGTTAGGTTTAGGGTAAGGGTAAGGGTAAGGTTTAGGGATACAGTTAGGGTTAGGTTTAGGTTTAGGGAAAGGGTAAGGGTTAGGGTTAGGGTTAGGGTAAGGGTAATGGTTAGGATTAGGGTTAGGGTTAGGGTTAGGGTAAGGGTTAGGGTTAGGGTTAGGTTTCGGGTTAGGTTTAGGTTTAGGGTTAGGGTAAGGGTTAGGGTTAGGGTTAGTGTTAGGTTTAGGGTTAAGGTTAAGGTTAGGGTAAACGTAAGGGTTAGGGTTAGGTGTTAGTGTTAGGGTTAGGGTTAGGTTTATGGTTAGGGTAAGGTAGGTTTAGGGTTAGGGTTAGGGTTAGGGGTTAGGGTTAGTGTTAGTGTAAGGGTTAGGGTTAGGTTTAGGGTAAGGGTAAGGTTTAGGGTTAGGGTTAGGGTTAGGTTTGGGGGTAAGAGTAGGGTTAGGGTTAGGTTTAGGGTAGGGTTAGGATTAGTGTTAGGGTTAGGGTAAGGGTTAGGGTTAGGGTTAGGGTTAGGGTTAGAGGTAGAGTTAGGATCAGGGTAAGGGTAAGGGTTAGGGTTAGGGTTAGGGTAAGGTTTAGGGTTAGATGTTAGGGGTTATAGTTAGGGTTAGGTTTAGCGTAGGGTTAGGATCAGTTTTAGGGTTAGGGTAAGGGTTAGGGTTAGGGTTAGGATTAGGGTTAGGGTTAGGGTACGTTAAGGTAAGGGTTAGGGTTAAGGTTAGGGTTAGGGAAAAGTTTAGGGTTACGGTTAGGGTTAGGGGTATGGTAAGGGTAAGGGTTAGAGTTAGGGTTAGGGTTAGGGTTAGTTTAGGGTTAGGGTTAGGTTAAGGGTAAGGGTTATGTTTATGGTTAGGGTTAGGGATAAAGTTAGGGTTAGGGTTAGGGATAGGGTTAGGGTAAGTTTAATGCTAGGGTTAGGGTTAAGTTTAGGTTTAGGGTACGTGAAAGATTTAGGGTTAGGGTTAGGGTTAGGGTTATTTTTAGGGTTAGGGTTAGGGTAAGTGTGAGGTTTAGGATTAGGGTTAGGGTTAGGGTTAAGGTTAGGGTAAGGGTAAGGATTAGGGTTAGGATTAGTATTAGGGTTAGGGTAAGGGTAAGGTTTAGTGGTAGGGTTAGGATTAGGGTTAGGTTTAGGTTTAGGTTAGGGTTAGGGTTAGTGTTAAGGTTAGGGTAAGGGTAAGTGTTTGGGTTAGGTTTAGTTTCGGGGTTAGATTTAGGGTTAGTGTGAGGGTAAGGGTAAGGGTTAGGGTTAGGGTTAGGTTTAGGGTAAGGGTTAGGGTTAGATTGAGGGATAGGGTGAGCGTTTGGGTATGTGTTAGGGTAGGGGTTAGGGTTAGGGTTAGGGTTAGGGTAAGTGTTAGGATTAGGGTTAGGGTTAGGTTTAGGTTAAGGGTTAGAGTAAGGGTAAGGGTGAGGGTTAGGGTTAGTGTTAGGGTTGGGGTTAGGGTTAGGTTTAGGGTTAAGTTTAGGTTTATGTTTAGGGTTAGGGATAGGGTTAGGGTTAGGGTAAGGATTATGGTTAGGGTTAGGGTTAGGGTTAGGTTTAGGGTTAGGGTTAGAGTAAGGGTAAGGGTGAGGGATAGGTTTAGGGTTAGGGTTAGGGTTAGGGTTAGGTTTAGGGTTAAGGTTAGGTTTAGGGTTAGGGTTAGGCTTAGGGTTAGCATTAAGTTTAGGGTTAGGGTTAGGGTAAGGATTAGATTTAAGGTTAGGGTTAGTGTTACGGTAAGGGTAAGGGTTAGGTTTAGGGTTAGGGTTAGGTTTAGGGTTAGGGATTAGGTTTAGGGTTAGGGTTAGGTATAGGGTCAGCATTAAGGTTAGGGTTAGGGTTAGGGTAAGGGTAAGGGTTAGGTTCAGGGTTAGGGTTAGTGTAAGGATTAGGTTTCGGGTTAGGGTTAGGGTTAGGGTAAGGGTTAGGTTTAGGTTTAGGGTTAGGTTTAGGGTACATGCAAGGTTTAGGGTTAGGGTTAGGGTTAGGGTTATGTTTAGGGTTAGGGTTAGGGTAAGGGTGAGGGTTAGGGTTAGGGTTAGGGTAAGGGTTATGGTTATGATTAGGGTTAAAGTTAGGGTTAGGGTTAGGAATAGGGTTAGGGTAAGTTTAAGGCTAGGGTTAGGGTTAGGGTTAGGTTTGGGTACATGCAAGGTTTAGGGTTAGGGTTAGGGTTAGGGTTATGTTTAGGGTTAGGGTTAGGGTAAGGGTGAGGTTTAGGATTAGGGTTAGGGTTAGGGTTAAGGTTAGGGTTAGGGTTAGGGTTAGGGTAAGGGTAAGGTTAAGGTTTAGGGTTCGAGTTAGGGTTAGGGATAGGGTTATGGAAAGGGTAAGGATTAGGGTTAGGTTTAGTGTAACCATAAGAGTTAGGGTTAGGGTTAGGGTAACGGTAAGGTTTAGGATTAGGGTTAGGGTTATGGTAAGGGTTAGGGTTATGGTTAGGTTTAGGGTTAGGTTTAGGGTTAGGGTTAGGGTAAGGGTTAGGGTTAGGTTTAGGTCTAGGGTTAGGGTTAGGGAAAGGGTTAGGTTTAGGGTTAGGGTTAGCGTTAGGGTTAGGTTAAGGGTCGGGTTAGGATTAGTGTTAGGCTTAGGGTAAGGATTAGGGTTAGGGTTAGGGTTAGAGGTAGAGTTGGATCAGGTTAAGGGTAAGGGTTAGGGTTAGGGTTAGGGTAATGTTTAGGGGTAGGGGTTAGTGTAAGGGTTAGGGTTAGGTTTAGTGTATGGTTAGGATTAGTGTTAGGGTTAGGGTAAGGGTTAGGGTTAGGGTGAGGGTTAGAGTTAGGGTAAGGGTAAGGGTAAGGGTTAGGGTTAGGGTTAGGGTTAGGTTAATGGTTAAGGTTATGGTTAGGGTTAGGTTTAGCGTCAGGGTTAGGGTAAGGGTATGGGTTAGGGTTAGGGTTAGGGTTACGGTAAGGGTAAGTGTTTGGGTTAGGTTTAGTGTCAGGATTAGATTTAGGGTTAGTGTGAGGGTAAGGGTAAGAGTTAGGGTTAGGGTTAGGTTTAGGGTAAGGGTTAGGGTTAGATTGAGGGATAGGGTGAGCGTTTGGGTATGTGTTAGGGTAGGGGTTAGGGTTAGGGTTAGGGTAAGTGTTAGGATTAGGGTTAGGGTTAGGTTTAGGGTTAGGGTTAGAGTAAGGGTAAGGGTGAGGGTTAGGGTTAGTGTTAGGGTTGGGGTTAGGGTTAGGTTTAGGGTTAAGTTTAGGGTTATGGTTAGGGTTAGGGATAGGGTTAGGGTTAGGGTAAGGATTATGGTTAGGGTTAGGGTTAGGGTTAGGGTTAGGGTTAGGGTTAGAGTAAGGGTAAGGGTGAGGGATAGGTTTAGGGTTAGGGTTAGGGTTAGGGTTAGGTTTAGGGTTAAGGTTAGGTTTAGGGTTAGGGTTAGGGATAGCGTTAGGGTTAGGGTAAGGATTAGGGTTAGGGTTAGGGATAGGGTTAGGTTTAGGGTTAGGGTTAGGCTTAGGGTTAGCATTAAGTTTAGGGTTAGGGTTATGGTAAGGGTTAGGTTTAAGGTTAGGGTTAGGGTTACGGTAAGGGTAAGGGTTAGGTTTAGGGTTAGGGTTAGGTTTAGCGTTAGGGATTAGGTTTAGGGTTAGGGCTAGGTATAGGGTCAGCATTAACGTTATTGTTAGTGTTAGGGTAAGGGTAAGGGTTAGTTTCAGGGTTAGGGTTAGGGTTAGGGTTAGTGTAAGGATTAGGTTTCGGGTTAGGGTTAGGGTTAGGGTTAGGGTAAGGTTTAGGGTTAGGGTTAGGGTTAGGTTTAGGTTTAGGGTTAGGGTAAGGATTAGGGTTAGGGTTAGGATTCGGTTTAGGGTTAAGTTTATGGTTAGGTTTAGGCTAAGTGTAAGGGTTAGAGTTAGGGTGAGGGTTAGGGGTTAGTGTTAGGGTTAGGGTTAAGTTTATGGTTAGGGTAAGGGTAAGGTTTAGGGTTAGGGTTAGCGTTAGAGGTTAGGGTTAGGGTTAGGGTAAGCGTTAGTGTTAGGTTTAGGGTAAGCGTAAGGGTAAGGTTTAGGGTTAGGGTTAGGGTTAGGTTTGGGTTTAGGGTTTGGGTAAGAGTAAGGGTTATTGTTAGGGTTAGGGTTAGGGTAAGGGTAAAGGTTAGGGTTTGGGTTAGGGTTAGGGTTAAGGTTAGGGTTAGGGTTAGGCTGAGGGTTAGGGGTAGGGTTAGGGTAAGGGTTAGGATTAGGGTTAGGGTTAGGGTTAGAGGTAGGGTTAGGGTTAGGGTAAGTGTAAGGGTTAGGGTTAGGGTTATGGTTAGGTTAAGGGTTAGGGTTAGGGTAATGATTAGGGTTAGGGTTAGGGTTAGGGTTAGAATTACGTTTAGGGTTAGGTTTAGGGTTAGGGTAGGGTTAGGGAAAGGGTAAGGGTAAGGGTTAGGTTTAGGGTTAGGTTTAGGTTAAGGATAAGGGTTAGGTTTAGTTTTAGTGTAAGGGTTATAGTTAGCGTTAGGGTTAGGCTTAGCATTAAGGTTAGGGTTAGGGTTAGGGTATGGGTAAGGGTTTGGGTTAGGGTTAGGGTTAGGGTAAGTGTAAGGGTTAGGGTTAGGGTTAGGATTAGGGTAAGGATTAGTGTTAGGTTTAGGGTTAGGTTTACGTTTAGGGTTAGGGTAACGGTAAGGGTTAGAGTTAGGTGTAGGTTTAGGGTTAGGGTTAGGGTTAGGGTTAGGTTTAGGGTTAGGGTTAAGGTTAGGGTTAGTGTTAGGGTTAGGGTTAGGGTTAGGGTTAGGGTAAGGGTAAGGGTTAGGGTTAGGGTTAAGGTCAGGGTTTGGGTTAGGGTTAGGGTTAGGGTTAGGGTCAGGGTAAGGGTTAGGGTTTGGATTAGGGTTAGGGTTAGAGTTAGGGTACATGCAAGGTTTAGGGTTAGGGTTAGGGTTAGGGTTAGGTTTAGGGTTAGGGTTAGGGTAAGGGTGAGGTTTAGGATTAGGGTTAGGGTTAGGGTTAAGGTTAGGGTTATGGTTAGGGTTAGGGTAAGGGTAAGGGTAAGGTTTAGGGTTCCAGTTAGGGTTAGGGATAGGGTTATGGAAAGGGTAAGGGTTAGTGTTAGGGTTAGGGTAAGGATTAGGGTTAGGTTTAGTGTAACCATAAGGGTTAGGGTTAGGGTTAGGGTAAGGGTAAGGTTTAGGATTAGGGTTAGGGTTATGGTTAGGGTTAGGGTAAGGGTTAGGGTTATGGTTAGGTTTAGGGTTAGGTTTAGGTTTAGGGTTAGGGTTAGGGTTAGGTTTAGGTCTAGGGAAAGGGTTAGGTTTAGGGTTAGGGTTAGTGTTAGGTTTAGGGTTAAGTTTAGGGTTAGGGTAAACTTAAAGGTTAGGGTTAGGGGTTAGTGTTAGGGTTACGGTTAGGTTTATGGTTAGGGTAAGGTAAGGATTAGGGTTAGGGTTAGGGTTAGGGGTTAGGGTTAGGGTTAGTGTAAGGGTTAGGGTTAGGTTTAGGGTAAGGGTAAGGTTTATGGTTAGGGTTAGGGTTAGGTTTGGGTTTAGGGTTAGGGTTAGGTTAAGGGTAGGATTAGGATTAGTGTTAGGGTTAGGGTAAGGATTAGGGTTAGGGTTAGGGTTAGAGGTAGAGTTTATGGTTAGGGTAAGGGTAAGGTTATGGTTAGGGTTAGGTTTAGCGTTAGGGATAGGGTAAGGGTAAGTGTTAGGGTTAGGGTTAGGGTTAGGGTAAGGGTAAGTGTTAGGGTTAGGTTTAGGGTGGGGGTTAGATTTAGGGTTAGTGTGAGGGTAAGGGTAAGGGTTAGGTTTAGGGTTAGTTTTAGGGTAAGGGTTAGGGTTAGGGTTAGGGATAGGGTGAGTGTTTGGGTATGTTTTAGGGTAAGGGTTAGGGTTAGGGTTAGGGTTAGGGTAAGTGTTAGGATTAGGGTTATGGTTCGGTTTAGGGTTAGGGTTAGAGTAAGGATAAGGGTGAGGATTAGGGTTAGGGTTAGGGTTGGGGTTAGGGTTAGGTTTAGGGTTAAGTTTAGGGTTATGGTTAGGGTTAGGGATAGGGTTAGGGTTAGGGTAATGATTATGGTTAGGGTTAGGGTTAGGGTTAGGTTTAGGGTTAGGGTTAGAGTAAGGGTAAGGGTGAGGGATAGGTTTAGGGTTAGGGTTAGGGTTAGGGTTAGGTTTAGGGTTAAGGTTAGGTTTAGGGTTAGGTTTAGGGATAGGGTTAGGGTTAGGGTAAGGATTAGGTTAGGTTTAGGGTTAGGGTTAGGTTTAGGTTTAGGGTTAGCTTAGGGTTAGCACTAAGTTTAGGGTTAGGGTGTAGGGTAAGGGGTTAGGTTAGGGTTAGGGTAAGGGTTAGGGTTAGGGGTTAGGGTTAGGGTTAAGGTTAGCGTAAGGTGATGGTTAGGGTGAGGGTTATGGTGAGGGTAAGGGTTAGGTTTGGGTTAGGATTAGGTTTAGGGTGAGGTTTAGGTTTAGGGTATGTTAGGGTTAGGGTTAGGGTTAGGGATAGGTAAGGGTAAGGGTTAGGGTTAGGGGTTACGGTTAAGGTTAGGGTTAGGTTTAGGGTTAGGGTTAGAGTAAGGGTAAGGGTGAGGGTTAGGGTTAGGGTTAGGGTTATAGTTAGGTTTAGGGTTAAGGTTAGTGTTAGGGAAAGTGTTAGGATTAGGGTTAGGGTTAGGGTTAGGGTAAAGATTAGGGTTAGGTTAAGGTTAAGTGTTAGGGTTAGGTTAGGGTTAGGGTTAGGGTAAGGATTAGGTTTAGATTAAGGTTAAGGGTTAGGGTTAGGGGTTAGGGTTAGGGTTAGGGTTAGGTTTGGGTAAGGGTTAGAGTTAGGTTTAGGGTTAGAATTAAGGTTAGGGTTAGGTTTAGTGTAAGGGTTAGGGTTAGGGTTAGGGTTGTGGTAAGGGTAAGTGCTTGGTTAGGGTTAGGTTTAGGTTAGGTTTAGGGTAAGGATAAGGTTTAGGGTTAGTGTTAGGGTTAGGGTTATGTTTAGGGTTACGGTTGGGTTAAGGGTAAGGGTTAGGTTTAGGGTTAGAGTTAGGTTAGGGTTAGGGTTAGGGTTAAGTTTAGGGTAA
>JANJXV010000556.1:170000-192500 GCA_024803745.1 Megascapheus bottae | reverse complement strand
GGTTGGGGTTAGGGTTAGGTTTAGGGTTAAGTTTAGGGTTATGTTTAGGGTTAGGGATAGGGTTAGGGTTAGGGTAAGGATTATGGTTAGGGTTAGGGTTATGGTTAGGTTTAGAGTTAGGGTTAGAGTAAGGGTAAGGGTGAGGGATAGGTTTAGGGTTAGGGTTAGGGTTAGGGTTAGGTTTAGGGTTAAGGTTAGGTTTAGGGTTAGGGTTAGGGATAGCGTTAGGGTTAGGGTAAGGATTAGGGTTAGGGTTAGGGTTAGGGTTAGGTTTATGGTTAGGGTTAGGCTTAGGGTTAGCATTAAGTTTAGGGTTAGGGTTAGGGTAAGGGTTAGGTTTAGGTTTAGGGTTAGGGTTAGGGTAAGGGTAATGTTTAGGTTTAGGGTTAGAGTTAGGGGAAAGTTAGGGGTAGGATTAGGGTTAGAGTTAGGGTAAGGGTTAGGGTAAGGTTGAGGGTTAGTGTTAGGGTTAGGGTTATGGGTAGGGAAAGGGTAAGTGTTAGGGTTAGGGTTAGGGTAAGGATTAGGGTTAGGGTTAGTGTAACCGTAAGGGTTAGTGTTAGGGTTAGTGTAAGGGTAAGGGTTAGGATTAGGGTTAGGGTTAGCGTAAGGGTTAAGGTTAGTGTTAGGGTAAGGGTCCGGGTTAGGGTTAGGTTTAGTGTGAGGTTTAGGGTTAGGTTTAGGGGAAGCGTTAGGGTTAGCGTTAGGGTGGTTAGCATTAAGGTTAGGGTTAGGGTTAGGGTAAGGGTAAGGGTTAGGGTTAGGGTTAGGGTTAGGGTAAGGGTAAGAGTTAGGGTTAGGTTTAAGGTTAGCGTTAGGATTAGGGTTAGGCTAAGGGTTAGGGTTAGGGTTAGGGTAAGGGTTAGGATTTGGGTTAGGGTTAGTGTTAGAGTTAGGGTTAGGTTTAGGGTTAGGGTAAAGTTTAGTGTTACGGTTAGGGTTAGGGTAAAGTTTAGGGTTAGAGTGAGGGTTAGGGGTAGGGTAAGGGTAAGGGTTAGAGCTAGGGTTAGGGTTAGGGTTAGCTTTAGGGTTAGGGTTAGGGAAGGGTAAGGGTTATGGTTATGGTTAGTGTTAGATTTAAAGTTAGGGTTAAGGATACGTTTAGGGTTTGGGTAAGTTTAAGGCTTAGGGTTAGGCTTAGGGTTAGGTTTAGGGTACGGGTAAGGTTTCGGGTTAGGGTTAGGTTTAGGGTTAGGTTTAGGGTTAGAGTAAGGTTAAGGGTTAGGGTTAGGGTTACTGTACGAGTAAGGATAAGGTTTAGGGTTAGGTTTAGTGTTAGGGTTAGGGTTTGGGAAAGGGCAAGGGTTAGGGTTTGGGTTAGGTTTAGGGTTAGGGTGAGGATTAGGGTTAGGGTAAGGGTAAGTTTTAGGGTTAGGGTTAGGTTTAGGATTAGGGTTAGGGTTAGGTTTAGGGTTAGGGTTAGAGTAAGGGTAAGGGTGAGGGATAGGTTTAGGTTTAGGGTTAGGGTTAGGGTTAGGGTTAGGGTTAGGGTAAGGGTAAGTGTTAGGGTTAGGGTTAGGGTTAAGTTTAGCGTTAGGGTTAGGGTAAGAGTTTTAGTTCGGCTTTTGTTAGGTTCACGGTTAGGATTAGGGTAAAGGTTTCGGTTAGAGTTAGTGTTAGATTTAGGGTTAGGGTTAGGGTTAGGGATAAGGTTAGGGTTAGGCTTAGGGTTAGATTTGGGGTTAGGGTTAGTGTAAGAGTAAGGGTTAGGGTTAGGATAAGGGTTAGGGTTATTGTTAGGAATAGGGTTATTTTTGGGGTTAGGGTTATGGTAAGGGTAAGGGTTAAGTTTAGGATTAGGGTTAGGTTTAGGATTAGGGTTAGGGTTAAGTTTAGGGTAAGGGTAAGGGTTAGGGTTAAGGTTAGGGTTAGGGTTAGGTTTAGGGTTAGGGTAAGGATTAGGGTTATTGTAAGGGTTAGTGTTAAGTTTAGGGTTAGGTTAAGGGTTAGGGTTAGGGTAAGGGTAAGGGTTAGGGTTAGGTTTAGGGTTGGAGTTAGGGTTAGGGTTAGGGTGAGCGTGAGGGTAAGGGTTAGGGTTAGGGTTAGGGTTACGGTGAGCGTTAAGGTATGGGTTAAGGTTAGGGGTTAGGGTTAGGGTTAGGTTAAGGGTTATGGTTAGGGTTAGGGTTAGGGTAAGGCTAAGGGTTAGAGTTAGGGTTAGGGTTAGCGTAAGGGTTAGGGTTAGGATTATAGGTAGGGTTAGGGCTAGGTTAAGGGTAAGGGTTGGGGTTAGGTTTAGGGTTAGGGTTAGGGTAAGGGTAAGGATTAGGGTTTGGGTAAGGGTTAGGTTTAAGGTTAGGGTTAGGGTAAGGGTAAGGGTTAGTATTAGGTTAAGTTTAGGTTTAGGGTAAGGGTAAGTGTGAGGGTTAGGTTTAAGGTTAGGTTTAGGGTTAGGGTTAGGATTAGGGTTAGGGTTAGGGTAAGGGTAAGGATAGGGTTTGTGTAAGGGTTAGGTTTAAGGTTAGGGTTAGGGTAAGGGTAAGGGTTAGGGTTAGGTTTACGGTGAGGGTTAGGTTTTGGGTTAGGGTTAGGTTTAGGTTTAGGTTTAGGGTTAGGGTAAGAGTAAGGGTAAGGGTTAGGTTTAGGTTTAGGTTTAGGGTTAGGATTAGGGTTAGTGTTAGGTTTAGGGTAAGGGTTACGGTTAGGGTTAGGATTAGGGTTAAAGTTAGGGTTAGTGTTAGGGATAGGGTTAGGTTTAGGGTACGGGTAAGGTTTAGGGTTAGTGTTATTGTTAGGGTTAGGTTTAGGTTTAGGGTTAGGGTTAGGGTAGGGTAAGGTTTAGGGTTAGGGTTATGGTTAGGGTAAAGGTTAGTGGTAGGGTTAGGTTTAGGGTTAGGTTAAGGGTAAGGGTAAGGTTTAGGTT
Source organism: Megascapheus bottae (assembly GCA_024803745.1). Taxonomy (NCBI): domain Eukaryota; kingdom Metazoa; phylum Chordata; class Mammalia; order Rodentia; family Geomyidae; genus Megascapheus; species Megascapheus bottae. Next base: position 189,637 of record JANJXV010000556.1, on the reverse strand, counting down.
TAGGGTTAGGGTTAGGGAAAGGGTTAGGTTTAGGGTTAGGGTTAGGTTTAGGGTAAGGGTTAGGGTTAGGGTTATGGTAAAAGTTGGGGTTAGGTTTAGGATTAGGGACAGGTTAAGTGTTAGGGTTATGGTTAGGGTTAGGCTTAGTGGTAGGTAAGGGTAAGTGTTAGGGTTAGGGTTAGGGTTAGGGTTAGGTTTAGGGTTAGGGTTAGTGTGAGGATAAGTGTTAGGGTTACTGTTAGGTTCAGGGTTAGGGTTAGGGTAAGGGTTAGAGTTAGGGTTAGTGTTAATGTTAGGTTTAGGGTTAAGTTTAGGGTTCGATTTAGGGTAAGGGTAAGGGTTAGGGTTAGGGTTAGGGTTAGGGGTTAGGGTTAGGGTAAAGGTGAGGTTTAGGGCTAGGGTAAGGGTAAGGTTTAGGGTTAGGTTTAGTGTTATAGGTTAGGGTTAGGGTTAGGGTAAGGGTTAGGGTTAGGTTTAGGGTAAGGGTAAGGTTTAGGGTTTGGGTTAGGGTTAGTTTTGGGTTTAAGGATAGGGTAAGATTAAGGGTTAGGGTTAGGGTTAGGGTTAGGCTAAGGGTGAGGGTTTGGGTTAGGGTTAGGGTTACAGATAGGTTTAGGTTTAGGGTAAGGGTAAGGGTTACGGTTAGGGTTAGGGTTAGGTTTAGGGCTAGGGTTAGGGTAGGGTAAGGTTTAGGGCTAGGGTTAGGTTTAGTGTACGGGTAAGGTTTAGGGTTAGTGTTATGGTTAGGGTTAGGGTTAGGTTTAGGGTTAGGGTTAGGGTAGGGTAAGGTTTAGGGTTAGGGTTAGGGTTAGGGTAAAGGTTAGGGGTAGGGTTAGGTGTAGGGTAAGGGTAAGGGTTACGGTTAGGGTTAGGGTTAGGGGTTAGGGTTAGGGTTAAGGTTAGGTTTAGGGTTAGGGTAAGGGTAAGTTTTAGGGTTAGGTTTAGGGTTAGGGGTTAGGTTTAGGGTAAGGGTAAGGTTTAGGGTTAGGGTTAGGGTTACAGTTAGGTTTAGGGATAGGGTAATGGTAAGGGTTAGGGTTAGGGTTAGGGTTAAGGTTAGGTTTAGGGTTAGGGTAAGGGTAAGGGTTAGGGTTAGGGTTAGGGTTAGGGTAAGGGTTAAGGTTAGGGTTAGAGTTAGGTTTAGGGTTAAGTTTAGGGTTAGGGTTAGGATAAGTGTTAGAATTAGAGTTAGGGTTAGGGTTAGGGGTTATGGTTAGGGTTAAGGTTAGGTATAGGGTGAGGGTAAGGGTGAGGTTTAGGTTTAGGATTAGGGTTAGGGGTTAGGGTTAGGGTTAGGGTTAGGGTAAGGTTTAGGGTTAGGGTTAGGGTTACAGTTAGGTTTAGGGATAGGGTAATGGTAAGGGTTAGGGTTAAGGTTAGGGTTAGCGGTTACTGTTAGGGTTAGGGTTAAGGTTAGGTTTAGGGTTAGGGTAAGGGTAAGGGTTAGGGTTAGGGTTAGGGTTAGGGTAAGGGTTAAGGTTAGGGTTAGAGTTAGGTTTAGGGTTAAGTTTAGGGTTAGGGTTAGGATAAGTGTTAGAATTAGAGTTAGGGTTAGGGTTAGGGGTTATGGTTAGGGTTAAGGTTAGGTATAGGGTGAGGGTAAGGGTGAGGTTTAGGTTTAGGATTAGGGTTAGGGGTTAGGGTTAGGGTTAGGGTTAGGGTAAGGTTTAGGGTTAGGTTTAGGGTTAGGGATTAGGGTTAGGGTTAGGGTTAGGGTTAGGGGTTAGTGTTAGGGTTAGGTTTAGGGTAAGGGTTGGGGTTAGGTTTAGGGCAAGGCTAAGGTTTACGGTTAGGGTTAGGGTTAGGTTTGGGGTTAAGGTTAGTGTAAGAGTGAGGGTTAGGGTTATGGTTAGGCTAAGGGTAAGGGATAGGGTTAGATTTAGGGTTACAGTTAGGTTTAGGTTTAGGGTTAGGGTTAGGGTAAGGGTAAGGATTAGGGTTTGGGTTAGGGTTAGGTTTAAGGTTAGGGTTAAGGTAAGGGTAATGGTTAGAGTTAGGTTTAGGGTTAGGGTAAAGGTTAGGGTTGCAGTTAGGGTTAGGGTAAGGGTAAGGGTTAGAGTTAGGGTTAGGGTTAGGGTTAGGTTTAGGGTTAGGGTTAGGGTAAGGTAAGGGATATGGTTAGGGTTAGGGTTAGGGTTAAAGTTAGGGTTAGGTTTAGGGTTAAGGTTAGGGTTAGGTTTAGGGTACCGGTAAGGTTTAGGGTTAGGGTTATGGTTAGGGTTAGGTTTAGGGTTAGGGTTAGAGTAAGGGTAAGGGTGAGGGATAGGTTTAGGGTTAGGGTTAGGGTTAGGGTTAGGTTTAGGATTAAGGTTAGGTTTAGGTTTAGGGTTAGGGATAGCGTTAGGGTTAGGGTAAGGATTAGGGTTAGGGTTAGGGTTAGGGTTAGGTTTATGGTTAGGGTTAGGCTTAGGGTTAGCATTAAGTTTAGGGTTAGGGTTAGGGTAAGGGTTAGGTTTAGGGTTAGGGTTAGGTTGAGGGTTAGGGATTAGGTTTAGGGTTAGGGTTAGGTATAGGGTCAGCATTAAGGTTAGGGTTAGGGTTAGGGTAAGAGTAAAGGTTAGGTTCAGTGTTAGGGTTAGGGTTAGGGTTAGTGTAAGGATTAGGTTTCGGGTTAGGGTCAGGGTTAGGCTTAGGGTAAGGGTTAGGGTTAGGGTTAGGGTTAGGTTTAGGAGGAGGTTAGGGTTAGGGTTATGGTAAGGGTAACGGTTAGGGTTAGGTTTAGGTTTAGGGTTAGGGAAAGGGTTAGGGTTAGGGTTAGGATTCGGTTTAGGGTTAAGTTTAGGGTTAGGTTTAGGCTAAGGGTAAGGGTTAGGGTTAGGGTGAGGGTTAGGTGTTAGTGTTAGGGTTAGGGTTAGGTTTATAGTTAGGGTTAGGGTTAGGGTTAGGTGTTAGGGTTAGGATAAGCATTAGGGTTAGGTTTAGGGTAAGGATAAGGTTCTGGGTTAGGGTTAAGGTTAGGATTGGGGTTAGGGTTTGGGTAAGAGTAAGGGTTATTGTTAGGGTTAGGGTTAGGGTAAGGGTAAAGGTTAGGGATTGGGTTAGGGTTAGGGTTAAGGTTAGGGTTAGGGTTAGGCTTAGGCTAAGGGTTAGGGTTAGGGTTAGGGTAAGGCTTAGGGTTAAGACTATTGTAAGGGTTAGAGGTAGGGTTAGGATTAGGGTAAGTGTAAGGGTTAGGGTTAGGGTTATGGTTAGGTTAAGGGTTAGGTTTAGGGTAATGATTAGGGTTAGGGTTAGGGTTAGGGTTAGAATTACGTTTAGGGTTAGGTTTAGGGTTAGGGTTAGGTTAAGGATAAGGGTTAGGTTTAGCTTTAGTGTAAGGGTTATGGTTAGCGTTAGGGTTAGGGTTAGCATTAAGGTCAGGGTTAGGGTTAGGGTATGGGTAAGAGTTTGGGTTAGGGTTAGAGATAGGGTAAGGGTAAGGGTTAGGGTTAGGGTTAAAGTTAGGGTAAGGGCTAGGGTTAAGGTTAAGGTTATGGTTATGGTAAGGGTAAGGGTTAGGGTTAGGGTTAGGGTAAGGGTTAGGGTTAGGGTTAAAGTTAGTGTGAGGGTGAGGGTAAGGGTAAGGGTGAGGTTATTTTTAGGGTAAGGGTTAGGGCTAGGGTTAGGGTTAAGGTTAGGGTAAGGGCTAGGGTTAGGGTTAAGGTTATGGTTATGGTAAGGGTAAGGGTTAGGGTTAGGGTTAGGGTAAGGGTTAGGGTTAGGGTTAGGGTTAGGGTTAGGTAAGGTTTAGGGTTAGGGGTTAGGGTTAGGTTTAGGGTAAAGGTTAGGGTGAGGGTAAGGATTAGTTTAAGATTTAGTTTTAGGTTTAGGGTTAGTGTTAGGGTAAGGGTAATGGTTAGGGTTAGGGTTAGGGTTAAGTTTAGGGTTAGGGTTAGGTTTAGGATTAGCGTAAGGGTAGGGGTTAGGAGTAGGGTTAGGGTAAGGGTAAGGGTTAGGGTTAGGGTTAGGGTTAGGGTAAGGGTTAAGGTTAGGGTTAGGGTTAAAGTTAGGGTAAGGGCTAGGGTTAGGGTTAAGGTTATGGTTATAGTAAGGGTAAGGGTTAGGGTTAGGGTTAGGGTAAGGGTTAGGGTTAGGGTTAGGGTTAAAGTTAGTGTGAGGGTGAGGGTAAGGGTAAGGGTGAGGTTATTTTTAGGGTAAGGGTTAGGGCTAGGGTTAGGGTTAAGGTTAGGCTTAGTGTTAGTGTTAGGGTTAGGGTTAGCGTAAGGGTAAGGGTTAGGGTTAGGGTTAGGGTAAGGGTAAGTGTTTGTTTTAGGTTTAGGTTCAGGGTTAGGGTTAGGGTAATGGTTAGGGTTAGGGTTAGTATTAGGTTTAGGGTTAAGGTTAGGGTTACGGTTAGGGTAAAGGTAAGGGTTAGGTTTAGGGTTAGGGTTAGGGTAAGGGTTAGGGTTAGGGTTAAAGTAGGGTGAGGGTTAGGGTAAGGGTAAGGGTTAGGTTAGTGTTAGGGTAAGGGCTAAGATTAGGGTTAGGGTTAAGGTTAGGGTTAGTGTTAGGGTTAGGATTAGGGTTTGGTTTAGGTTTATGGTTAGGCTTAGGGTAATGTTAAGGGTTAAGTTTAGGGTTAGGTTTAGGGTTAGGGTTAAGGGTAGGGTTAGGGTAAGTGTTAGGGAAAGGGTAAGGGTTAGGTTTAGGGTTAGGGTTAGGGTAAGAATTAGGTTTAGGGTTAGTGTTAGGTTTAGGGTTTGGTAAGCGTTAGGTTTAGGGTTAGGGTTACAGTTAGGGATAGGGTTAAGATAAGGGTTAGGTTTAGGCGTAGGTTTAGGGTTAAGGTAAGTGTAAGGGTTAGGTTAGGGTTAGGGTTAGGGTTAAGTTAAATGTAAGGGTTGTGGTTATGGTTAGGGATAGGGTTAAGTTTAGACTAGGGTTAGGGTTAGGCGAAGGGTTAGTGTCAGGGTTAGGGTAAGGGTTAGGGTTTGGGTTAGGGTTAGAGTTAGAGTTAGGGTTAAGTTTAGGGTAAGGGTAAGGATTAGGGTTAGGGTTAGGGTTAGGTAAGGTTTAGGGTTAGGGGTTAGGTTTAGGTTTAGGGTAAAGTTTAGGGTGAGGGTAAGGATTAGTTTAAGATTTAGTTTTAGGTTAAGGGTTAGTGTTAGGTTAAGAGTAATGGTTAGGGTTAGGGTTAGGGTTAAGTTTAGGGTTAGGGTTAGGGTTAGGATTAGGGTTAGGTTTAGGTTTACGGTTAGGCTTAGGGTAAGGGTAAGGGTTAAGGTTAGGGTTAGGTTTAGGGTTAGGTGTAAGGGTAGGGTTAGGGTTAGGGTTAGGGAAAGTGTAAGGGTTAGGGTTAGGGTTGGGGTTAGGGTAAGGTTTAGGGTTAGGGTTTGGGTTAGGGTAAGTGTTAGGGTTAGGGTTAGGGTTAGCATTAAGGTTAGGGTTAGGATTAGGGTAAGGGTAAGGGTTAGGTTTAGGGTTAGGATTAGGGTTAGGGTTCAGGGTTAGGGTTAGGGTTAGGGTTACAGTTAGGGTTAGGGTTAGGATAAGGGTAAGGCTTAGGGTTAGGGTTAGGGTTAGGATTAGCGGTTAGGTTTAAGCTTAGGGTTAAGTTTAGGGTAAGGGTTAGGGTTAGGTTTAGGGTTAGGGTTAAGGTTAGAGTTAGGGTTAGGGTTAAGGTTAGGGTAAGGGTAAGGGTAGGGTTTAGGGGTAGGGTTAGGGTTAATGTAAGGATTAAGATTAGGGTTAGCTTAAGGGTTAGGTTTAGGATTAGGGTTAGAGTTAGCATTAAGTTTAGGGTTAGGGTTAGGGTAAGGGAAAGGGTTAGGTTCAGGGGTAGGGTTAGGGTTAGGGTTAGGGTAAGGATTAGGTTTCGGGTTAGGGTTAGGTTTAGAATTATGGTTAGGGTTAGGGTTAGGGTAAGGGTAAGGGTTAGATTTAGGGTTAGGTTTAGGGTTAGGGGTTAGCGTTAGGGTTAGGGTTAGGGTTAGGTATAGGGTTAGGGTAAGGGTAAGGGTTAGGGTTAGGGTTAGGGTTAGGGTTAGGGTTAGGGGTAAGGGTAAGGGGTATGGTTAGGTTTAGTGTTAAGGTTAGGTTTAAGGTTAGGGTTAGGGTAAGGGTAAGTGTTAGGGTTAGAGTTAGGGTTAGGGTAAAGGTTAGGGTTAGGGTTAGGGTTAGGTAAAGGGTAAGGGTTAGGGTTAGGGTTAGGGTTAGGGTTAGGTTTAGGGTTAGGTTTAGGGTAAGAATTAGGGTTAGGGTTAGGTTTAGGGTTGGGTTATGAATTAGGGTTGGGTTATGGATTAGGTTTAGGGTTAGGGTAAGGGTTAGGGTAAGGGTTAGGGTTTGGGTTTAATTTTAGGGTTAGGGTTAGGGTGAGGGTAGGGGTTAGGGTTAGGGTTAGGGTTAGAGTTAGACTTAGGGTTAGGGTTAGGGTAAGCGTAAGGCTTAGGTATAGGGTTAGGGTTAGGATTAGCGGGTCGGTTTAGGCTTAGGTTTAAGGTTAGGGTAAGGTTTAGCGTTAGGTTTAGGGTAAGGGTAAGTGTTAGGGTTAGGTTTAGGGTTAGGGATAGGGTAAGGGTAAGGGTCAGGGTTAGGGGTTACGGTTAGGGTTAGGGTTAGGTTTAGGGTTAGGTTTAGAGTAAGGGTAAGGGTTCGGGTTAGGGTTAGGTTTAGGATTAAGGTTAGGTTTAGGGAAAGGGTTAGGGTTAGGGTTAGGTTTAGGGTTAGGGTAAGGATTAGGATTAGGGTTAGGGTTAGGGTTATGGTTAGGGTAAGGGTTAGGGTTAGGGTTAGGTTTAGGTTTAGCATTAAGTTTAGGGTTAGGGTTAGAGTAAGGGTTAGGTTTAGGGTTAGGGTTAGGGTTAGGGTTTGGGTAAGGATGAGGTTTCGGTTTAGGGTTAGGGTAGCATTAAGTTTAGGGTTAGGTTTAGGGTAAGGGTTCGGGTTCGGGTTAGGGTTAGGATTAGGGGTTCAGTTTAGGGTTAGGGTTAGGTATAGGGTTAGCAATAAGGTTAGGTTTAGGGTTAGGGTAAGGGTAAGGGTTAGGTTTGGGGTTAAAGTTAGTGTAAGGATTAGGTTTCGCGTTAGGGTTAGGGTTAGCATTAAGGTTAGGATTAGGGTTAGGGTAAGGGTAAGGGTTAGATTTATGGTTAGGGTTAGGGTAAGCGTTAGGGTAAGGGTAAGGGCTAGGGTTAGGGTTAGGGTTAGGGTTAGGGTTAAGATTAGTGTTAGGGTTAGGGTAAGGGTAAGGGCTAGGGTTAGGGTTAGGTTAGGGTTAATTTTAGGGTAAGGGTAATGCTTAGGGTTAGGGTTAGGGTTAGGGTTAGGGTTAGGGTTAAGGTTAGGGTTAGGGTTAAGGTTAGGGTAAGGGTAAGGTTAAGAGTTAGGTTTAGGGTTAGGTTTAGGGTTAGGGTTAGGGAAAGTGTAAGGATTAGGGTTAGGGTTAGAGTTAGGTTTAGGGTAAGGATTACGGTTAGAGTTAGGGTTAGGGTAAGGGTTAGGTTTAGGGTTAGGTTTAGCATTAAGGTTAGGGTTAGGTTTAGGGTAAGGGTTAGGGTTAGTGTTAGGGTTATGGTAAGGTTAAGGGTTACAGTTAGGGTTAGGCATAGGGTAAGGTTTAGGTTTAGGGTTAGGGTTAGTTTTAGGGTTAGGGTTAGGGTTAGGATTATGTTTGGGGTGAGGGTTAGGGCAAGAGTAAGGGTTAGGGTTAGGGTTAGGGTAAGTATTACGGTTAGGGTTAGGGTTAGGGTAAGTGTTAGGGTTAGGGTTACGTTTAGCATTAAGGTTAGGGTTAGGGTTAGGGTAAGGGTAAGGTTTATGGTTAGGGTTAGGTTTACGGTAAGGGTATGGGTTAGGGTTAGGATTAGGGTTATGGTTAGGGTAAGGGTTAGGGTTAGGTTTAGGGTTAGGTTTGGGGTTAGGGTTAGGGTAAGGGTAAGGGTTGGGTTAGGGTTAGTTTCAGGGTTATGGTTAGGGTAAGGGTTAGGCTTAGGATTAGTGTTAAGTTTAGGGTTAAAGTCAGGGTTAGGGTTCGGTTTAGGGTTAGGGTTACAAAAGGGTAAGGTTTAGTGTGAGGGTTAGGGTTAGGTATGGGGTTAGGGTTAGGGTAAGAGTAAGGGTTAGGGTTAAGGTTATTGTAAGAGTAAGGGTTAGGGTTAGGGTTATGGTTAGGGTAAGGGTTAGGGTTAGGGTTAGGGATAGGGTTATTTTTGGGGTTGTGTTAGTGTTTGGGTTAGGGTTAGGGTTAGGATTAGGGTTAGGTTTAGGGTTAGGGTTAGGGTAAGGGTAAGGATTAGGGTTAAGGTTAGGGTTATTGTTAGGTTTATTGTTAGGGTAAGGATTAGGGTTAAGGTAAGGGTTATGGTTAGTTTTAGGGTTAGGTTAAGGGTTAGGGTTAGGGTAAGTGTAAGGGTTAGGGTTAGGTTTAGGGTTGGGGTTAGGGTTAGGGTAAGGGTGAGGGTAAGGGTAAGGGTTAAGTTTAGGGTTAGTGTTAGGGTTAGGGTTAGGGTTAGAGTAAGGGTAAGGGTTAGGGTTAGGGTTAGGGTTAGGTTAAGGTTAGGGTTAGGGATAGGGTTAGGCTAAGGGTTAGGGTTAGGGTTAGTTTAAGGGTTAGGTTTAGGGTTAGGGTTAGAGGTAGGTTTAGCGTTAGGGTAAGGGTTAGGGTTAGGGTTTAGGGTTAGGGTTAGGTTTAGGATAGGGTTAGGATTAGGGTTAGGGTTAGGTTTAGGAATAGGGTTAGGTTTAGGGTTAGGGTAAAGTTTAGGGTTACGGTTAGGGTTAGGGTTAAGGTTAGGGTTAGGTTTAGGGTTAGGGTTAGGGTAAGGGTAAGGGTTATGGTTAGGGTTAGGTTTAGGGTTAAAGTTAGGGTTAGGGTTAGGGTTAGGGTTAGGTTTTGGGTAAGGGTAAGGTTTAGGGTTAAGGTTATGTTTAGGGTTAGGTTTAGGGTTAGGGTTAGTGTAAGGGTAATGTTTAGGGTTAGGGATAAGTTTAGGGTAAAGTTAGGGGTAGGGTTAGGGTTACAGTTAGGGTAAGGTTAAGGGTAAGGTTTAGGGTTAGTGTTAGGGTTAGGGTTAGTGTTAGGGAAAGGGTAAGGTTTAGGGTTAGGGTTAGGGGAAATGTAACGGTTAGGGTTAGGCTTAGCTTTAGGGTTAAGGTTAGGGTTAGGTTTAGGGTAAGTGTAAGGGATAAGGTTAGGCTTAGGGTTAGGTTAAGGGTTAGGGTTAGGGTAAGGATTAGGGTTAGGGTTAGGGTTAGGGTTAGCATTAAGTTTAGGGTTATTGTCAGGGTTAGGGTTAGGAAAAGGGTAAGGGTAAGGGTTAGGGTTAGGTTTAGGGTTAGGTTAAGGATAAGGATTAGGTTTAGGTTTAGGGTAAGGGTTATGGTTAGCGTTGGGGTTAGGGTTAGCATTAAGTTTAGGGTTAGGGTTAGGGTAAGGGTAAGGGGTAGAGGTAGGGTTAGGGTTAGGGTTAGGGTTAGGGTAAGGGTAAGGGTAAAGTTTAGGGTTAGGTTTAGGGTTAGGTTTAGGATTAGGGAAAGGGTAAGGTTTAGGGTTAGGATTAGGGTTAGGGTTAGGGTAAGGATTAGGGTTAGGGTTAGGGTAAGGATTAGGGTTAGGTTTAGGCTTAGCATTAAGTTTAGGGTTAAGGTTTGGGTAAGGGTAAGGGTTAGTGTTAGGTTTAGGGTTAGGGTACGGGTAAGGGATAGGATTAGGGTTACGGTTAGGGTTAGGTTTAGGGTAAGTGTTAGGGTTAGGGTTAGGTTTAGGGTTAGGTTTAGGGTTAGGGTTAGGGTAAGGGCAAAGTTTAGGGTTAGGTTTAGGTCTAGGGTTAGGGTTAGGGTAAGGGTTAGGGTTAGGGTTAGGGTTAGTGTTAGGTTTAGGGTTAATGTTAGGGTTAGGGTAAAGTTAAGGGTTTGGGTTAGGGTGAGGATTAGGGGTTATTGTCAGGGTTAGGGTTAGGTTTATTGTTAGGGTAAGGTAAGATTTAGGGTTAGGTTTAGGGTTAGGGGTTGGAGTTAGGATTAGGGTTAGGTTTAGGTTTAGGGTTAGGGTAGGGTAAGGGTTAGGGTTAGGGTTAGGGTTAGGGTAAGGGTTAGTGTTAGGGTAAGGATTAGGGTTAGGGTTAGGGTTAGTGTTAGCATTAAGGTTAGGATTAGGGTTAGGGTTAGGGTTAGGGAAAGCGTAAGGGTTATAGTTAGGGTTAGGGTTAGGTTTAGGGTAAGCATAAGGGTTAGGTTTAGGGTTAGGGTAAGGTTAGGGTTAGGGTTAGGGTTAGGGATAGGTTTATGTTTAGGGTAAGGGTAAGGTTTAGGGTTAGGGTTAGTTTTAGGGTTAGGGTTAGGGTAAGAGTTAGGGTTAGGGTAAAGTTTAAGTTTAGGGTAAAGTTTACTGTTAGGGTTATGGTTAGGGTAAGGGTAAGGTTTAGGGTTAGGCTTTGGGTAAGTGTAGGGGTTAGGATTAATGTTAGGGTTAGGGTTAGGGTTAGGGTTAGGGTTAGGGTTAGGGTTAGGGTTAAGGTTATTGATAGTGTTAGGGTTAGGGTTAGGGTTAGGGTTAGGGTAAGGGTAAGGGTTATGATTAGGATAAGGATAGGGTTTGGGTTAGGGTTAGGGTTAGAGTTAGGGTTAGGGTTAGGGTAAGGGTAAGGGTTAGATTTAGGGTTAGGTTTAGGGTTAGGGGTTAGCGTTAGGGTTAGGGTTAGGGTTAGGTATAGGTTTAGGGTAAGGGTAAGGGTTAGGGTTAGGGTTAGGGTTAGGGTTAGGGTTAGGGGTAAGGGTAAGGGGTATGGTTAGGTTTAGTGTTAAGGTTAGGTTTAAGGTTAGGGTTAGGGTAAGGGTAAGTGTTAGGGTTAGAGTTAGGGTTAGGGTAAAGGTTAGGGTTAGGGTTAGGGTTAGGTAAAGGGTAAGGGTTAGGGTTAGGGTTAGGGTTAGGGTTAGGTTTAGGGTTAGGTTTAGGGTAAGAATTAGGGTTAGGGTTAGGTTTAGGGTTGGGTTATGGATTAGGGTTGGGTTATGGATTAGGTTTAGGGTTAGGGTAAGGGTTAGGGTAAGGGTTAGGGTTTGGGTTTAATTTTAGGGTTAGGGTTAGGGTGAGGGTAGGGGTTAGGGTTAGGGTTAGGGTTAGAGTTAGACTTAGGGTTAGGGTTAGGGTAAGCGTAAGGCTTAGGTATAGGGTTAGGGTTAGGATTAGCGGGTCGGTTTAGGCTTAGGTTTAAGGTTAGGGTAAGGTTTAGGGTTAGGTTTAGGGTAAGGGTAAGTGTTAGGGTTAGGTTTAGGGTTAGGGATAGGGTAAGGGTAAGGGTCAGGGTTAGGGGTTACGGTTAGGGTTAGGGTTAGGTTTAGGGTTAGGTTTAGAGTAAGGGTAAGGGTTCAGGTTAGGGTTAGGTTTAGGATTAAGGTTAGGTTTAGGGAAAGGGTTAGGGTTAGGGTTAGGTTTAGGGTTAGGGTAAGGATTAGGATTAGGGTTAGGGTTAGGGTTATGGTTAGGGTAAGGGTTAGGGTTAGGGTTAGGTTTAGGTTTAGCATTAAGTTTAGGGTTAGGGTTAGAGTAAGGGTTAGGTTTAGGGTTAGGGTTAGGGTTAGGGTTTGGGTAAGGATGAGGTTTCGGTTTAGGGTTAGGGTTAGCATTAAGTTTAGGGTTAGGTTTAGGGTAAGGGTTCGGGTTCGGGTTAGGTTTAGGATTAGGGGTTCAGTTTAGGGTTAGGGTTAGGTATAGGGTTAGCAATAAGGTTAGGTTTAGGGTTAGGGTAAGGGTAAGGGTTAGGTTTGGGGTTAAGGTTAGTGTAAGGATTAGGTTTTGCGTTAGGGTTAGGGTTAGCATTAAGGTTAGGATTAGGGTTAGGGTAAGGGTAAGGGTTAGATTTAGGGTTAGGGTTAGGGTAAGCGTTATGGTAAGGGTAAGGGCTAGGGTTAGGGTTAGGGTTAGGGTTAGGGTTAAGATTAGTGTTAGGGTTAGGGTAAGGGTAAGGGCTAGGGTTAGGGTTAGGTTAGGGTTAATTTTAGGGTAAGGGTAATGCTTAGGGTTAGGGTTAGGGTTAGGGTTAGGTTTAGGGTTAGGGTTAGGGTTAGGGTTAAGGTTAGGGTTAGGGTTAAGGTTAGGGTAAGGGTAAGGTTAAGAGTTAGGTTTAGGGTTAGGTTTAGTGTTAGGGTTCGGGAAAGTGTAAGGATTAGGGTTAGGGTTAGAGTTAGGTTTAGGGTAAGGATTACGGTTAGAGTTAGGGTTAGGGTAAGGGTTAGGTTTAGGGTTAGGTTTAGCATTAAGGTTAGGGTTAGGTTTAGGGTAAGGGTTAGGGTTAGTGTTAGGGTTATGGTAAGGTTAAGGGTTACGGTTAGGGTTAGGCATAGGGTAAGGTTTAGGTTTAGGGTTAGGGTTAGTTTTAGGGTTAGGGTTAGGATTATGTTTGGGGTTAGGGTTAGGGCAAGAGTAAGGGTTAGGGTTAGGGTTAGGGTAAGTATTACGGTTAGGGTTAGGGTTAGGGTAAGGGTTAGGGTTAGGGTTAGGTTTAGCATTAAGGTTAGGGTTAGGGTTAGGGTAAGGGTAAGGGTTATGGTTAGGGTTAGGTTTACGGTAAGGGTATGGGTTAGGGTTAGGATTAGGGTTATGGTTAGGGTAAGGGTTAGGGTTAGGTTTAGGGTTAGGTTTGGGGTTAGGGTTAGGGTAAGGGTAAGGGTTGGGTTAGGGTTAGTTTCAGGGTTATGGTTAGGGTAAGGGTTAGGCTTAGGATTAGTGTTAAGTTTAGGGTTAAAGTCAGGGTTAGGGTTCGGTTTAGGGTTAGGGTTAGAAAAGGGTAAGGTTTAGTGTGAGGGTTAGGGTTAGGTATGGGGTTAGGGTTAGGGTAAGAGTAAGGGTTAGGGTTAGGGTTATTGTAAGAGTAAGGGTTAGGGTTAGGGTTATGGTTAGGGTAAGGGTTAGGGTTAGGGTTAGGGATAGGGTTATTTTTGGGGTTGTGTTAGTGTTTGGGTTAGGGTTAGGGTTAGGATTAGGGTTAGGTTTAGGGTTAGGGTTAGGGTAAGGGTAAGGATTAGGGTTAAGGTTAGGGTTATTGTTAGGTTTATTGTTAGGGTAAGGATTAGGGTTAAGGTAAGGGTTATGGTTAGTTTTAGGGTTAGGTTAAGGGTTAGGGTTAGGGTAAGTGTAAGGGTTAGGGTTAGGTTTAGGGTTGGGGTTAGGGTTAGGGTAAGGGTGAGGGTAAGGGTAAGGGTTAAGTTTAGGGTTAATGTTAGGGTTAGGGTTAGGGTTAGGGTAAGGGTAAGGGTTAGGGTTAGGGTTAGGGTTAGGTTAAGGTTAGGGTTAGGGATAGGGTTAGGCTAAGGGTTAGGGTTAGGGTTAGTTTAAGGGTTAGGTTTAGGGTTAGGGTTAGAGGTAGGTTTAGCGTTAGGGTAAGGGTTAGGGTTAGGGGTTAGGGTTAGGGTTAGGTTTAGGATAGGGTTAGGATTAGGGTTAGGGTTAGGTTTAGGTTTAGGGTTAGGTTTAGGGTTAGGGTAAAGTTTAGGGTTACGGTTAGGGTTAGGGTTAAGGTTAGGGTTAGATTTAGGGTTAGGGTTAGGGTAAGGGTAAGGGTTATGGTTAGGGTTAGGTTTAGGGTTAAAGTTAGGGTTAGGGTTAGGGTTAGGGTTAGGTTTTGGGTAAGGGTAAGGTTTAGGGTTAAGGTTATGTTTAGGGTTAGGTTTAGGGTTAGGGTTAGTGTAAGGGTAATGTTTAGGGTTAGGGATAAGTTTAGGGTAAAGTTAGGGGTAGGGTTAGGGTTACAGTTAGGGTAAGGTTAAGGGTAAGGTTTAGGGTTAGTGTTAGGGTTAGGGTTAGTGTTAGGGAAAGGGTAAGGTTTAGGGTTAGGGTTAGGGGAAATGTAACGATTAGGGTTAGGCTTAGCTTTAGGGTTAAGGTTAGGGTTAGGGTTAGGGTAAGTGTAAGGGATAAGGTTAGGCTTAGGGTTAGGTTAAGGGTTAGGGTTAGGGTAAGGATTAGGGTTAGGGTTAGGGTTAGGGTTAGCATTAAGTTTAGGGTTATTGTCAGGGTTAGGGTTAGGAAAAGGGTAAGGGTAAGGGTTAGGGTTAGGTTTAGGGTTAGGGTAAAGTTTAGGGTTACGGTTAGGGTTAGGGTTAAGGTTAGGGTTAGATTTAGGGTTAGGGTTAGGGTAAGGGTAAGGGTTATGGTTAGGGTTAGGTTTAGGGTTAAAGTTAGGGTTAGGGTTAGGGTTAGGGTTAGGTTTTGGGTAAGGGTAAGGTTTAGGGTTAAGGTTATGTTTAGGGTTAGGTTTAGGGTTAGGGTTAGTGTAAGGGTAATGTTTAGGGTTAGGGATAAGTTTAGGGTAAAGTTAGGGGTAGGGTTAGGGTTACAGTTAGGGTAAGGTTAAGGGTAAGGTTTAGGGTTAGTGTTAGGGTTAGGGTTAGTGTTAGGGAAAGGGTAAGGTTTAGGGTTAGGGTTAGGGGAAATGTAACGATTAGGGTTAGGCTTAGCTTTAGGGTTAAGGTTAGGGTTAGGGTTAGGGTAAGTGTAAGGGATAAGGTTAGGCTTAGGGTTAGGTTAAGGGTTAGGGTTAGGGTAAGGATTAGGGTTAGGGTTAGGGTTAGGGTTAGCATTAAGTTTAGGGTTATTGTCAGGGTTAGGGTTAGGAAAAGGGTAAGGGTAAGGGTTAGGGTTAGGTTTAGGGTTAGGTTAAGGATAAGGGTTAGGTTTAGGTTTAGGGTAAGGGTTATGGTTAGCGTTGGGGTTAGGGTTAGCATTAAGTTTAGGGTTAGGGTTAGGGTAAGGGTAAGGGGTAGAGGTAGGGTTAGGGTTAGGTTTAGGGTTAGGGTAAGGGTAAGGGTAAAGTTTAGGGTTAGGTTTAGGGTTAGGGTTAGGATTAGGGAAAGGGTAAGTTTTAGGGTTAGGGTTAGGGTTAGGGTTAGGGTAAGGATTAGGGTTAGGGTTAGGGTAAGGATTAGGGTTAGGTTTAGGGTTAGCATTAAGTTTAGGGTTAAGGTTTGGGTAAGGGTAAGGGTTAGTGTTAGGTTTAGGGTTAGGGTACGGGTAAGGGATAGGATTAGGGTTACGGTTAGGGTTAGGTTTAGGGTAAGTGTTAGGGTTAGGGTTAGGTTTAGGGTTAGGTTTAGGGTCAGGGTTAGGGTAAGGGCAAAGTTTAGGGTTAGGTTTAGGTCTAGGGTTAGGGTTACGGTAAGGGTTAGGGTTAGGGTTAGTGTTAGTGTTAGGTTTAGGGTTAATGTTAGGGTTAGGGTAAAGTTAAGGGTTTGGGTTAGGGTGAGGATTAGGGGTTATTGTCAGGGTTAGGGTTAGGTTTATTGTTAGGGTAAGGTAAGATTTAGGGTTAGGTTTAGGGTTAGGGGTTGGAGTTAGGATTAGGGTTAGGTTTAGGTTTAGGGTTAGGGTAGGGTAAGGGTTAGGGTTAGGGTTAGGGTTAGGGTAAGGGTTAGTGTTAGGGTAAGGATTAGGGTTAGGGTTAGGGTTAGTGTTAGCATTAAGGTTAGGATTAGGGTTAGGGTTAGGGTTAGGGAAAGGGTAAGGGTTAGAGTTAGGGTTAGGGTTAGGTTTAGGGTAAGCATAAGGTTTAGGTTTAGGGTTAGGGTAAGGTTAGGGTTAGGGTTAGGGTTAGGGATAGGTTTATGTTTAGGGTAAGGGTAAGGTTTAGGGTTAGGGTTAGTTTTAGGGTTAGGGTTAGGGTAAGAGTTAGGGTTAGGGTAAAGTTTAAGTTTAGGGTAAAGTTTACTGTTAGGGTTTTGGTTAGGGTAAGGGTAAGGTTTAGGGTTAGGCTTTGGGTAAGTGTAGGGGTTAGGATTAATGTTAGGGTTAGGGTTAGGGTTAGGGTTAGGGTTAGGGTAAGGGTTAGGGTTAGGGTTAGGGTTAAGGTTATTGATAGTGTTAGGGTTAGGGTTAGGGTTAGCGTTAGGGTAAGGGTAAGGGTTATGATTAGGATAAGGGTAGGGTTTGGGTTAGGGTTAGGGTTAGAGTTAGGGTTAGGGTTAGGGTAAGGGCAACGGTTAGGTTTAGGGTTAGGGTTAGGGTAAGGGTTAGGGTTAGGGTTTTGGGTTAGGTTTAGGATAAGGGTTAGGTTAGGGTGTAGGGTTAGGGTAAGGCTTAGGGTTAAGGGTAGCGTAAGTGTTAGTGTTAAGGTTAGCGTGAGCTTTAGTGTATGGGTTATGGTTAGGGGTTATGGTTAGGGTTAGTGTAAGGGTCAGGGTTAGGGTTAGGGTAAGGGTTATGGTTAGGGTTAGGATTACGGTAAGGCTAAAGGTTAGAGTTAGGGTTAGGGTTAGGGTTAGGGTTAGGGTTAGGGTTAAGGTTAGGGTTACGGTTAGGGTAAGGCTAAAGGTTAGGGTTAGGGTTAGGTTAAGGGTTAGGGTTAGGGTTAGAGGTAGGGTTAGGGGTAGGTTAAGGGTAAGGGTTAGGGTTAGGGTTAGGGTAAGGGTTAGGGTTAGGGGTTAGGGTTAGGGTTAGGATTAGGGTAGGGTTAGGATTAGGGTTAGGGTTAGGTTTAGGGTTAGGGTTAGGGTTAGGGTAAAAGTTGGGGTTAGGCTTAGGATTAGAGTCAGGGTAAGTGTTAGGGTTAGGGTTAGGGTTAGGGTTAGGGTAAGGGTAAGTGTTAGGGAACGGTTAGGGTTGGGTTTAGGGTTGGGGTTAAGTTTAGGGTTAGGCTTAGGGTAAGGGTGAGGGTTAGGTTTGGGGTTAGGTTAGGGTTAAGTTTAAGGTTAGAGTTAGGGTAAGGGTAAGGGTAAGGGTTAGGGTTAGGGTTAGCGTAAAGGTTTGTTAGGGTTAGGGTTAGGGTTAGGGTAAGGGTAAGGGTTAGGGTTAGGGTTAGGGTTAGGGTTAGGGTAAGGGTAAGGGTTAGGGATAGGGTTAGGGTTAGGGTATTGTAAGGGTAAGTGTTAGGGTTAGGGGTTAGGGTTAATCATAGGTTAGGTTTAGGGTTAGGGTAAGGTAAGGTTTAGGGTTAGGTTTAGGGTTAGGGGTTAGGGTTAGGGTTAGGGTTAAATTTAGGGTAAGGGTAAGTGTTAGGTTTAGGGTAAGGGTAATATTTAGGGTTAGGGTTATGTTTAGGTTTGGGTTAGGGTTAGGATAAGATTAAGGGTTAGGGTTAGGGTTAGGGTTAGGCTAAGGGTAAGGCTTAGGGTTAGGGTTAGGGTTAGGATAAGGCTAAAGGTTAGGGTTAGGGTTAGGTTAAGGGTTAGGGTTAGGGTTAGGGTTAGGGTTAGAGGTAGGGTTAGGGGTAGGTTAAGGGTACGGGTTAGGGTTAGGGTTAGGGTAAGGGTTAGGGTTAGGGGTTAGGGTTAGGGTTAGGATTAGGGTAGGGTTAGGATTAGGGTTAGGGTTAGGTTTAGGTTTAGGGTTAGGGTTAGGGTAAAAGTTGGGGTTAGGCTTAGGATTAGAGTCAGGGTAAGTGTTAGGGTTAGGGTTAGGGTTAGGGTTAGGGGTAGGGTAAGGGTAAGTGTTAGGGTTAGGGTTAGGGTTGGGTTTAGGGTTGGGGTTAAGTATAGGGTTAGGCTTAGGGTAAGGGTGAGGGTTAGGTTTGGGGTTAGGTTAGGGTTAGGTTTAAGGTTAGAGTTAGGGTAAGGGTAAGGGTAAGGGTTAGGGTTAGGGTTAGCGTAAAGGTTTGTTAGGGTTAGGGTTAGGGTTAGGGTAAGGATAAGGGTTAGGGTTAGGGTTAGGGTTAGGGTAAGGGTAAGGGTTACGGATAGGGTTAGGGTTAGGGCTATGTAAGGGTAAGTGTTAGGGTTAGGGGTTAGGGTTAATCATAGGTTAGGTTTAGGGTTAGGGTAAGGTAAGGTTTAGGGTTAGGTTTAGGGTTAGGGGTTAGGGTTAAGGTTAGGGTTAAGGTTAGGGTAAGGGTAAGTGTTAGGTTTAGGGTAAGGGTAATATTTAGGGTTAGGGTTAGGTTTAGGTTTGGGTTAGGGTTAGGGTAAGAGTAAGGGTTAGGGTTAGGGTTAGGGTTAGGGTTAGGCTAAGGGTAAGGGTTAGGGTTAGGGTTAGGGTTAGGATTAGGTTTAAGTTTATGGTTAGGGTTAGGGTTAGGTTTAGGGTTGGGGCTAGGTAAGGGTAAGGGTTATGGTTAGGGGTTTGGGTTTAAGGTTAGGGTTAGGGTTAGGGTTAGGTTATGGGTAGGGTAAGGATTAGTGTTAGGGTTAGGGTAAGGGTTAGGTTTAGGGTTAAGGTTAGGGTTAGGATTAGGTTTAGGGTAAGGGTAAGGGTAAGGTTTAGGGATACAGTTAGGGTTAGGTTTAGGGTTAGGGAAAGGGTAAGGGTTAGGGTTATGGCTAGGGTAAGGATTTGGGTTAGTGTTAGTGTAACCGTAAGGGTTAGGGTTAGGGTTAGGGTAAGGGTAATGGTTAGGATTAGAGTTAGGGTTAGGGGTAGGGTTAGGGTAAGGGTTAGGATTAGGGTTAGGTTTCGGGTTAGGTTTAGGGTTAGGGTTAGGGTAAGGGTAAGGGTTAGGGATAGGTTTAGGTCTAGGGTTAGGGTTAGGGTAAGGGTTAGGGTTAGGGTTAGTGTTAGGTTTAGGGTTAAGGTTAGGGTTAGGGTAAACGTAAGGGTTAGGGTTAGGTGTTAGTGTTAGGGTTAGGGTTAGGTTTATGGTTAGGGTAAGGTAAGGTTTAGGGTTAGGGTTAGGGTTAGGGGTTAGGGTTAGTGTTAGTGTAAGGGTTAGGGTTAGGTTTAGGGTAAGGGTAAGGTTTTGGGTTAGGGTTAGGGTTAGGTTTGGGGTTAAGGGTAGGGTTAGGTTTAGGTTTAGGGTAGGGTTAGGATTAGTGTTAGGGTTCGGGTAAGCGTTAGGGTTAGGGTTAGGGTTAGAGGTAGAGTTAGGATCAGGGTAAGGGTAAGGGTTAGGGTTAGGGTTAGGGTAAGGTTTAGGGTTAGATGTTAGGGGTTATGGTTAGGGTTAGGTTTATGGTAGGGTTAGGATCAGTTTTAGGGTTAGGGTAAGGGTTAGGGTTAGGGTTAGAGTTAGGGTAAGGGTAAGGGTTAGGGTTAGGATTAGGGTTAGGGTTAGGGTACGGTAAGGTAAGGGTTAGGGTTAAGGTTAGGTTTAGGGTAAAGTTTAGGGTTACGGTTAGGGTTAGGGGTAGGGTAAGGGTAAGGGTTAGAGTTAGGGTTAGGGTTAGGGTTAGTTTAGGGTTAGGGTTAGGTTAAGGGTAAGGGTTATGTGTATGGTTAGGGTTAGGGATAAAGTTAGGGTTAGGGTTAGGGATAGGGTTAGGGTAAGTTTAAGGCTAGGGTTAGGGTTAAGGGTAGGTTTAGGGTACGTGAAAGATTTAGGGTTAGGGTTAGGGTTAGGGGTATTTTTAGGGTTAGGGTTAGGGTTAGGGTTAGGCTTAGGGTAAGGGTAAGGATTAGGGTTAGGATTAGTGTTAGGGTTAGGGTAAGGGTAAGGTTTAGGGGTAGGCTTAGGATTAGGGTTAGGTTTAGGGTTAGGGTTAGGGTTAGTGTAATGGTTAGGGTTATGGTTAGGGTTAGGTTTAGTGTTAGGGTTAGGGTAAGGGTATGGGTTAGGGTTAGGGTTAGGGTTAGGGTTAGGTTCAGGGTAAGTGTTAGGGTTAGGTTTAGGGTCGGGGTTAAATTTAGGGTTAGTGTGAGGGTAAGGGTAAGGGTTAGGGTTAGGGTTAGGTTTAGGGTAAGGGTTAGAGTTAGAGTTAGGGTTAGGGTGAGCATTTGGGTATGTGTTAGGGTTAGGGGTTAGGGTTAGGTTTAGGGTTATGGTAAGTGTTAGGATTAGGGTTAGGGTTAGGTTTAGGGT
>JANJXV010000556.1:165000-167500 GCA_024803745.1 Megascapheus bottae | reverse complement strand
TAGGGGTTAGGGTTAGGGTTAGGGTTAGGTTTAGTGTATGGTTAGGATTAGTGTTAGGGTTAGGGTAAGGGTTAGGTTTAGGGTTAGGGTTAGAGTTAGGGTAAGGCTAACGGTTAGGTTTAGGGTTAGGGTTAGGTTTAGGTTTAGTTTAAGGGTAAGGGTTAGAGTTAGGTATAGGTTTAGGGTTAGGGTTAGGGTTAGGTTTAGGGTTAGGGTTAAGGTTGGTGTTAGTGTTAGTGTTAGGGTTAGGGTTAGGGTTAGGGTAAGGGTAAGGTTGAGGGATAGGTTTAGCGTTAGGGGTAGGTTTAGGCTAAGGGTTAGGGTTAGGGTTAGGGTAAGGGTTAGGGTTTGTGTTAGGGTTAGGGTTAGAGTTAGGGTTAGGGTTAGGGTTAGGGTTAGGGTAAGGTAAGGGTTAGGGTTAGGTTAGGGTTAGGGTAAAGGTTAGGGTTACAGTTAGGGTTAGGGGTAGGGTAAGGGAAAGGGTTAGAGGTAGGGTTAGGGTTAGGGTTAGTTTAGGGTTAGTGTTAGGGTAAGGGTAAGGGTTATGGTTATGGGTAGGGTTAGGGTTAAAGTAAGGGTTAGGGTTAGGGTTAGGGCAAGTTTAAGGCTTAGGGTTAGGGTTAGGGTTAGGTTTATGGTACGGGCAAGGTTTAGGGTTAGGGTTAGGGTTAGGGTTAGGTTTAGGGTTAGGGTTAGGGTAAGGGTGAGTTTTAGGGTTAGGGTTAGGTTTAGGGTTAAGGTTAGGGTTAGGGTTAGGTTTAGGGTAACGGTAAGGGTAAGGTTTAGGGATACAGTTAGGGTTAGGTTTAGGGTTAGGGAAAGGGTAAGGGTTAGGGTTATGGTTAGGGTAAGGATTTGGGTTAGTGTTAGTGTAACCGTAAGGGTTAGGGTTAGGGTTAGGGTAAGGGTAATGGTTAGGATTAGGGTTAGGGTTAGGGTTAGGGTAAGGGTTAGGGTTAGGTTTAGGTTTAGGGTTAGGGTTAGGTTAAGGGTAAGTGTTAGGGTTAGGATTAGGGTCGGGGTTAAATTTAGGGTTAGTGTGAGGGTAAGGGTAAGAGTTAGGGTTAGGGTTAGGTTTAGGGTAAGGGTTAGGGTTAGGGTTAGGGTTAGGGTGAGCGTTTGGGTATGTGTTAGGGTTAGGGGTTAGGGTTAGGGTTAGGGTTATGGTAAGTGTTAGGATTAGGGTTAGGGTTAGGTTTAGGGTTAGGGTTAGAGTAAGGGCAAGGGTGAGGGTTAGGGTTAGGGTTAGAGTTGGGGTTAGGGTTAGGTTTAGGGTTAAGTTTAGGGTTAGGGTTAGGGTTAGGGATAGGGTTAGGGTTAGGGTAAGGATTAGGGTTAGGGTTAGGGTTAGGGTAAGGGTTATGTTTATGTTTAGGGTTAATGTTAGGGTTAGGGTTAGGAATAGGGTTAGGGTAAGTTTAAAGCTAGGGTTAGGGTTAGGGTTAGAGTAAGGGTAAGGGTGAGGGTTTGGTTAGGGTTAGGGTTAGGGTTAGGCTTAGGGTTAAGGTTAGGGTTAGGGTTAGGGTTAGGGATAGGGTTAGGGTTAGGTTAAGGATTAGGGTTAGGTTTAGGGTTAGGGTAAGGGTTATGGTTATGGTTAGGGTTAAAGTTAGAATTAGGGTTAGCGATAGGGTTCGGGTAAGTTTAAGGCTAGGGTTAGGGTTAGGGTTAGGTTTAGGGTACATGCAAGGTTTAGGGTTAGGGTTAGGGTTAGGGTTAGGTTTAGGGTTAGGGTTAGGGTAAGGGTGAGGTTTAGGATTAGGGTTAGGGTTAGGGTTAAGGTTAGGGTTAGGGTTAGGGTAAGGGTAAGGGTAAGTTTAGGGTTTCTGTTAGGGTTAGGGATAGGCTTATGGAAAGGCTAAGGGTTAGTGTTAGGGTTAGTGTAAGGATTAGGGTTAGGTTTAGTATAACCATAAGGGTTAGGGTTAGGGTTAGGGTAAGGGTAAGGTTTAGGATTAGGGTTAGGGTTATGGTTAGGGTTAGGTTAAGGGTTAGGGTTATGGTTAGGTTTAGGGTTAGGTTTAGGGTTAGGGTTAGGGTAAGGGTTAGGGTTAGGTTTAGGTCTAGGGTTAGGGTTAGGGAAAGGGTTAGAGTTATGGTTAGTGTTAGGATTAGGGTTAAGTTTAGGGTTAGGGTAAACTTAATGGTTAGGGTAGGGGTTAGTGTTAGGCTTACGGTTCGGTTTATGGTTAGGGTAACGTAAGGTTTAGGGTTAGTGTTAGGGTTAGGGGTTAGGGTTAGGGTTAGTGTAAGGGTTAGGGTTAGGTTTAGGGTAAGGGTAAGGTTTATGGTTAGGGTTAGGGTTTGGTTTGGGTTTAGGGTTAGGGTTAGCGTTAGGGTTAGGTTAAGGGTAGGGTTAGGATTAGTGTTAGGCTTAGGGTAAGGATTTGGGTTAGGGTTAGCGTTAGGGGTTAGGTTTAGGGTTAGGGTAAGCGTTAGGGTTAGGTTTAGGGTAAGGGTAAGGGTAAGGTTTAGGGTTAGGGTTAGGGTTAGGTTTGGG
>JANJXV010000556.1:152500-160000 GCA_024803745.1 Megascapheus bottae | reverse complement strand
TTAGGGTTAGGGTTAGGTTAAGGGTAGGATTAGGATTAGTGTTAGGGTTAGGGTAAGGATTAGGGTTAGAGTTAGGGTTAGAGGTAGAGTTTATGGTTAAGGTAAGGGTAAGGTTATGGTTAGCGTTAGGTTTAGCGTTAGAGATAGGGTAAGGGTAAGGGTTAGGGTTAGGGTTAGGTTTAGGGTAAGGGTAAGGTTTATGGTTAGGGTTAGGGTTAGGTTTGGGTTAAGGGTTAGGGTTAGGGTTAGGGTTAGGTTAGGGTTAGGGTTAGTGTTAGGTTTAGGGTTAAGTTTAGGGTTAGGGTAAACTTGAAGGTTAGGGTTAGGGGTTAGTGTTAGGGTTACGGTTAGGTTTATGGTTAGGGTAAGGTAAGGATTAGGGTTAGGGTTAGGGTTAGGGTTAGGGTTAGTGTAAGGGTTAGGGTTAGGTTTAGGGTAAGGGTAAGGTTTATGGTTAGGGTTAGGGTTAGGTTTGGGTTTAGGGTTAGGGTTAGGGTTAGGGTTAGGTTAAGGGTAGGATTAGGATTAGTGTTAGGGTTAGGGTAAGGATTAGGGTTAGGGTTAGGGTTAGAGGTAGAGTTTATGGTTAAGGTAAGGGTAAGGTTATGGTTAGGGTTAGGTTTAGCGTTAGAGATAGGGTAAGGGTAAGGGTTAGTGTTAGCGTTAGGTTTAGGGTAAGGGTAAGGTTTATGGTTAGGGTTAGGGTTAGGTTTGGGTTTAGGGTTAGGGTTAGGGTTAGGGTTATGTAAGGGTAAGTGTTAGGGTTAGGGGTTAGGGTTAATCATAGTTTAGGTTTAGGGTTAGGGTAAGGTAAGGTTTATGGTTAGGTTTAGGGTTAGGGGTTAGGGTTAAGGTTAGGGTTAAGGTTAGGGTAAGGGTAAGTGTTAGGTTTAGGGTAAGGGTAATATTTAGTGTTAGGGTTAGGTTTAGGTTTGGGTTAGGGTTAGGGTAAGAGTAAGGGTTAGGGTTAGGGTTAGGGTTAGGGTTAGGCTAAGGGTAAGGGTTAGGGTTAGGGTTAGGGTTAGGATTATGTTTAAGTTTATGGTTAGGGTTAGGGTTAGGTTTAGGGTTGGGGTTAGGTAAGGGTAAGGGTTATGGTTAGGGTTAAGGTTATGGTTAGGGTTAGGTTTAGGGTTAGGGTTAGGGTTAGGGTAAAGTTAGGGGTAGGGTTAGGGTTAGAGTTAGGGTAAGGGTAAGGGTAAGCTTTAGGGTTACTTTTAGGGTTAGGTTTAGGATTAAGGAAAGGGTAAGGATTAGGGTTAGGGTTATGGTTAGGGTAAGGATTAGGGTTAGAGTTAGTGTAACCATAAGGGTTAGGGTTAGGGTTAGGGTAAGGGTAAAGGTTGGGATTAGGGTTAGGGTTAGGTTTAGGGTAAGGGTTAGGGTTAGGGTTAGGTTTAGCATGAGGTTAGGGTTAGGGTTATGGTAAGGGTAAGGGTTAGGGTTAGGTTTAGGTTTAGGGTTAGGGTAAGGGTTAGGATTAGGGTTAGGATTCCGTTTAGGGTTAAGTTTAGGGTTAGGTTTAGGCTAAGGGTAAGGGTTAGGGTTAGGGTGAGGGTTAGGGGTTAGTGTTAGGGTTAGGGTTAGGTTTATGGTTACGGTAAGGGTAAGGTTTAGGGTTAGGGTTAGGTTTAGGGGTTAGGGTTAGGGTTAGGGTAAGCGTTAGGGTTACATTTAGGGTAAGGGTAAGGTTTAGGGTTAGGGTTAGGGTTAGGTTTGGGTTTAGGGTTTGGGTAAGAGTAATGGTTATTGTTAGGGTTAGGGTTAAGGTAAGGGTAAAGGTTAGGGTTTGGGTTAGGGTTAGGGTTAAGGTTAGGGTTAGGGTTAGTGTTAGGCTAAGGGTTAGGGTTAGGGTTAGGGTAAGGGTTAGGGTTAGGATTAGGGTTAGGGTTAGAGGTAGGGTTAGGTTTAGGGTAAGTGTAAGGGTTAGGGTTAGAGTTATGGTTAGGTTAAGGGTTAGGGTTAGGGCAATGATTAGGGTTAGGGTTAGGGTTAGGGTCAGAATTACGTTTAGGGTTAGTTTTAGGTTTAGGTTTAGGGTTAGGGAAAGGGTAAGGGTAAGGTTTAGGTTTAGGGTTAGGTTTAGGTTAAGGATAAGGGTTAGGTATAGGTTTAGTGTAAGGGTTATGGTTAGCGTTAGGGTTAGGGTTAGCCTTAAGGTTAGGGTTAGGGTTAGGGTATGGGTAAGAGTTTGGGTTAGGGTTAGGGTTAGGGTAAGGGTAAGGGTTAGGGTTAGGGTTAGGATTATGGTAAGGATTATTGTTAGGTTTAGGGTTAGGTTTAGGTTTAGGGTTAGGGTAAGGGTAAGGGTTAGAGTTAGGTGTAGGTTTAGGGTTAGGGTTAGGGTTATGTTTAGGGTTAGGGTTAAGGTTAGGGTTAGTGTTAGGGTTAGGGTTAGGGTTATGGTTAGGGTAAGGGTAAGGGTTAGGTTAGGGTTAAGGTTAGGGTTAAGTTTAGCGTTAGGGTTAAGGTTAGGCTAAGGGTTAGGGTTAGTTTAGGGTTAGTGTTAGGGTAAGGGTTATGGTTATGGTTAGGGTTAGGGTTAAAGTAAGGGTTAGGGGTAGGGTTAGGGCAAGTTTAAGGCTTAGGGTTTGGGTTAGGGTTAGGTTAGGGTACGGGCAAGGTTTAGGGTTAGGGTTAGGGTTAGGGTTAGGTTTAGGGTTAGGGTTAGGGGAAGGGTGAGGTTTAGGGTTAGGGTTAGGTTTAGGGTTAAGGTTAGGGTTAGGGTTAGGGTTAGGTTAAGGGTAAGGGTAAGGTTTAGGTATACAGTTAGGGTTAGGTTTAGGGTTAGGGAAAGGGTAAGGGTTAGGGTAAGGGTTAGGGTAAGGATTTGGGTTAGTGTTAGTGTAACCGTAAGGGTTAGGATTAGGGTTAGTGTAAGGGTAATGGTTAGGATTAGGGTTAGGGTTAGGGTTAGGGTTAGGGTAAGGGTTAGGGTTAGGGTTAGGTTTAGGGTTAGGGTTAGGGTAAGGGTAAGGGTTAGGGTTAAGTTTAGGTCTAGGGTTAGGGTTAGGGTAAGGGTTAGGGTTAGGGTTAGTGTTAGGTTTAGGGTTAAGGTTAGGTTTAGGGTAAAGGTAAGGGTTAGGGTTAGGTGTTAGTGTTAGGGTTAGGGTTAGGGTAAGGGTAAAGGTTAGGGTTTGGGTTAGGGTTAGAGGTAGGGTTAGGTTTAGGGTTAGTGTTAGTGGAAGGGTTAGGGTTAGGGTTAGGGTAAGGGTTAGGGTTAGGGTTAGGGTTAGGGCTAGAGGTAGGGTTAGGTTTAGGGTAAGTGTAAGGGTTAGGGTTAGAGTTATGGTTAGGTTAAGGTTAGAGTTAGGGTAATGATTAGGGTTAGGGATAGGGTTAGGGTTAGAATTAGGTTTAGGGTTAGTTTTAGGGTTAGGGTTAGGGTTAGGGAAAGGGTAAGGGTAAGGTTTAGGTTTAGGGTTAGGTTTAGGTTAAGGATAAGGGTTAGGTTTAGGTTTAGTGTAAGGGTTATGTTTAGCGTTAGGATTAGGGTTAGCATTAAGGTTAGGGTTAGGGTTAGGGTTGGGTTTGGGTTTAGGGTTAGGGTTAGGGTTAGGGTTAGGTTATGGGTAGGGTAAGGATTAGTGTTAGGGTTAGGGTAAGGGTTAGGTTTAGGGTTAAGGTTAGGGTTAGGGTTAGGTTTAGGGTAAGGGTAAGGGTAAGGTTTAGGGATACAGTTAGGGTTAGGTTTAGGGTTAGGGAAAGGGTAAGGGTTAGGGTTATGGTTAGGGTAAGGATTTGGTTTAGTGTTAGTGTAACCCTAAAGGTTAGGGTTAGGGTTAGGGTAAGGGTAATGGTTAGGATTAGGGGTAGGGTTAGGGGTAGGGTTAGGGTAAGGGTTAGGATTAGGGTTAGGTTTCGGGTTAGGGTTAGGGTTAGGGTTAGGGTAAGGGTAAGGGTTAGGGTTAGGTTTAGGTCTAGGGTTAGGCTTAGGGTAAGGGTTAGGGTTAGGGTTAGTGTTAGGTTTAGGGTTAAGGTTAGGGTTAGGGTAAACGTAAGGGTTAGGGTTAGGTGTTAGTGTTAGGGTTAGGGTTAGATTTATGGTTAGGGTAAGGTAAGGTTTAGGGTTAGGGTTAGGGGTTAGAGTTAGTGTTAGTGTAAGGGTTAGGGTTAGGTTTAGGGTAAGGGTAAGGTTTTGGGTTAGGGTTAGGGTTAGGTTTGGGGTTAAGGGTAGGGTTAGGGTTAGGTTTAGGGTAGGGTTAGGATTAGTGTTAGGGTTCGGGTAAGGGTTAGGGTTAGGTTTAGGGTTAGAGGTAGAGTTAGGATCAGGGTAAGGGTAAGGGTTAGGGTTAGGGTTAGGGTAAGGTTTAGGGTTAGATGTTAGGGGTTATGGTTAGGGTTAGGTTTAGGGTAGGGTTAGGATCAGTTTTAGGGTTAGGGTAAGGGCTAGGGTTAGGGTTAGAGTTAGGGTAAGGGTAAGGGTTAGGGTTAGGATTAGGGTTAGGGTTAGGGTACGGTAAGGTAAGGGTTAGGGTTAAGTTTAGGGTTAGGGTAAAGTTTAGGGTTACGGTTAGGGTTAGGGGTAGGGTAAGGGTAAGGGTTAGAGTTAGGGTTAGGGTTAGGGTTAGTTTAGGGTTAGGGTTAGGTTAAGGGTAAGGGTTATGTTTATGGTTAGGGTTAGGGATAAAGTTAGGGTTAGGGTTAGGGATAGGGTTAGGGTAAGTTTAAGGCTAGGGTTAGGGTTAAGGGTAGGTTTAGGGTACGTGAAAGATTTAGGGTTAGGGTTAGGGTTAGGGTTATTTTTAGGGTTAGGGTTAGGGTAAGGGTGAGGTTTAGGATTAGGGTTAGGGTTTGGGTTAAGGTTAGGGTTAGGGTTAGGGTTAGGGTTAGGGTAAGGGTAAGGATTAGGGTTAGGATTAGTGTTAGGGTTAGGGTAAGGGTAAGGTTTAGGGGTAGGGTTAGGATTAGGGTTAGGTTTAGGGTTAGGGTTAGGGTTAGTGTAATGGTTAGGGTTATGGTTAGGGTTAGGTTTAGTGTTAGGGTTAGGGTAAGGGTATGGGTTAGGGTTCGGGTTAGGGTTAGGTTAAGGGTAAGTGTTAGGGTTAGGTTTAGGGTCGGGGTTAAATTTAGGGTTAGTGTGAGGGTAAGGGTAAGGGTTAGGGTTAGGGTTAGGTTTAGGGTAAGGGTTAGGGTTAGGGTTAGGGTGAGTGTTTGGGTATCTGTTAGGGTTAGGGGTTAGGGTTAGGGTTAGGGTTATGGTAAGTGTTAGGATTAGGGTTAGGGTTAGGTTTAGGGTTAGGGTTAGAGTAAGGGTAAGGGTGAGGGTTAGGGTTAGGGTTAGAGTTGGGGTTAAGGTTAGGTTTAGGGTTAAGTTTAGGGTTAGGGTTAGGGTTAGGGATAGGGTTAGGGTTAGGGTAAGGATTAGGGTTAGGGTTAGGGTTAGGGTAAGGGTTATGGTTAATGTTAGGGTTAGGGTTAGGAATAGGGTTAGTGTAAGTTTAAAGCTTGGGTTAGGGTTAGGGTTAGGTTTAGGGTTAGGGTTAGAGTAAGGGTAAGGTTGAGGGTTTGGTTAGGGTTAGGGTTAGGGTTAGGCTTAGGGTTAAGGTTAGGGTTAGGGTTAGGGTTAGGGATAGGGTTAGGGTTAGAATTAGGTTTAGGGTTAGTTTTAGGGTTAGGGTTAGGGTTAGGGAAAGGGTAAGGGTAAGGTTTAGGTTTAGGGTTAGGTTTAGGTTAAGGATAAGGGTTAGGTTTAGGTTTAGTGTAAGGGTTATGTTTAGCGTTAGGATTAGGGTTAGCATTAAGGTTAGGGTTAGGGTTAGGGTTGGGTTTGGGTTTAGGGTTAGGGTTAGGGTTAGGGTTAGGTTATGGGTAGGGTAAGGATTAGTGTTAGGGTTAGGGTAAGGGTTAGGTTTAGGGTTAAGGTTAGGGTTAGGGTTAGGTTTAGGGTAAGGGTAAGGGTAAGGTTTAGGGATACAGTTAGGGTTAGGTTTAGGGTTAGGGAAAGGGTAAGGGTTAGGGTTATGGTTAGGGTAAGGATTTGGTTTAGTGTTAGTGTAACCCTAAAGGTTAGGGTTAGGGTTAGGGTAAGGGTAATGGTTAGGATTAGGGGTAGGGTTAGGGGTAGGGTTAGGGTAAGGGTTAGGATTAGGGTTAGGTTTCGGGTTAGGGTTAGGGTTAGGGTTAGGGTAAGGGTAAGGGTTAGGGTTAGGTTTAGGTCTAGGGTTAGGCTTAGGGTAAGGGTTAGGGTTAGGGTTAGTGTTAGGTTTAGGGTTAAGGTTAGGGTTAGGGTAAACGTAAGGGTTAGGGTTAGGTGTTAGTGTTAGGGTTAGGGTTAGATTTATGGTTAGGGTAAGGTAAGGTTTAGGGTTAGGGTTAGGGGTTAGAGTTAGTGTTAGTGTAAGGGTTAGGGTTAGGTTTAGGGTAAGGGTAAGGTTTTGGGTTAGGGTTAGGGTTAGGTTTGGGGTTAAGGGTAGGGTTAGGGTTAGGTTTAGGGTAGGGTTAGGATTAGTGTTAGGGTTCGGGTAAGGGTTAGGGTTAGGTTTAGGGTTAGAGGTAGAGTTAGGATCAGGGTAAGGGTAAGGGTTAGGGTTAGGGTTAGGGTAAGGTTTAGGGTTAGATGTTAGGGGTTATGGTTAGGGTTAGGTTTAGGGTAGGGTTAGGATCAGTTTTAGGGTTAGGGTAAGGGCTAGGGTTAGGGTTAGAGTTAGGGTAAGGGTAAGGGTTAGGGTTAGGATTAGGGTTAGGGTTAGGGTACGGTAAGGTAAGGGTTAGGGTTAAGTTTAGGGTTAGGGTAAAGTTTAGGGTTACGGTTAGGGTTAGGGGTAGGGTAAGGGTAAGGGTTAGAGTTAGGGTTAGGGTTAGGGTTAGTTTAGGGTTAGGGTTAGGTTAAGGGTAAGGGTTATGTTTATGGTTAGGGTTAGGGATAAAGTTAGGGTTAGGGTTAGGGATAGGGTTAGGGTAAGTTTAAGGCTAGGGTTAGGGTTAAGGGTAGGTTTAGGGTACGTGAAAGATTTAGGGTTAGGGTTAGGGTTAGGGTTATTTTTAGGGTTAGGGTTAGGGTAAGGGTGAGGTTTAGGATTAGGGTTAGGGTTTGGGTTAAGGTTAGGGTTAGGGTTAGGGTTAGGGTTAGGGTAAGGGTAAGGATTAGGGTTAGGATTAGTGTTAGGGTTAGGGTAAGGGTAAGGTTTAGGGGTAGGGTTAGGATTAGGGTTAGGTTTAGGGTTAGGGTTAGGGTTAGTGTAATGGTTAGGGTTATGGTTAGGGTTAGGTTTAGTGTTAGGGTTAGGGTAAGGGTATGGGTTAGGGTTCGGGTTAGGGTTAGGTTAAGGGTAAGTGTTAGGGTTAGGTTTAGGGTCGGGGTTAAATTTAGGGTTAGTGTGAGGGTAAGGGTAAGGGTTAGGGTTAGGGTTAGGTTTAGGGTAAGGGTTAGGGTTAGGGTTAGGGTGAGTGTTTGGGTATCTGTTAGGGTTAGGGGTTAGGGTTAGGGTTAGGGTTATGGTAAGTGTTAGGATTAGGGTTAGGGTTAGGTTTAGGGTTAGGGTTAGAGTAAGGGTAAGG
>JANJXV010000556.1:142500-150000 GCA_024803745.1 Megascapheus bottae | reverse complement strand
AGGTTTGGGTTTAGGGTTAGGGATAGCGTTAGGGTTAGGTTAAGGGTAGGGTTAGGATTACTGTTAGGCTTAGGGTAAGGATTAGGGTTAGGGTTAGGGTTAGAGGTAGAGTTGGATCAGGTTAAGGGTAAGGGTTAGGGTTAGGGTTAGGGTAACGTTTAGGGGTAGGGGTTAGGGTTAGGTTTAGGGTTAGGTTTAGTGTATCGTTAGGATTAGTGTTAGGGTTAGGGTAAGGGTTAGGTTTAGGGTTAGGGTTAGAGTTAGGGTAAGGCTAACGGTTAGGTTTAGGGTTAGGGTTAGGTTTAGGTTTAGGGTAAGGGTAAGGGTTAGAGTTAGGTATAGGTTTAGGGTTAGGGTTAGGGTTAGGTTTAGGGTTAGGGTTAAGGTTAGTGTTAGTGTTAGGGTTAGGGTTAGGGTTAGGGTTAGGGTAAGGGTAAGGTTGAGGGATAGGTTTAGCGTTAGGGGTAGGGTTAGGCTAAGGGTTAGGGTTAGGGTTAGGGTAAGGGTTAGGGTTTGTGTTAGGGTTAGGGTTAGAGTTAGGGTTAGGGTTAGGGTTAGGGTAAGGTAAGGGTTAGGGTTAGGTTAGGATTAGGGTAAAGTTTAGGGTTACGGTTAGGGTTAGGGGTAGGGAAAGGGTTAGAGGTAGGGTTAGGGTTAGGGTTAGTTTAGCGTTAGTGTTAGGGTAAGGGTAAGGGTTATGGTTATGGGTAGGGTTAGGGTTAAAGTAAGGGTTAGGGTTAGGGTTAGGGCAAGTTTAAGGCTTAGGGTTAGGGTTAGGGTTAGGTTTATGGTACGGGCAAGGTTTAGGGTTAGGGTTAGGGTTAGGGTTAGGTTTAGGGTTAGGGTTAGGGTAAGGGTGAGTTTTAGGGTTAGGGTTAGGTTTAGGGTTAAGTTTAGGGTTAGGGTTAGGTTTAGGGTAACGGTAAGGGTAAGGTTTAGGGATACAGTTAGGGTTAGGTTTAGGGTTAGGGAAAGGGTAAGGGTTAGGGTTATGGTTAGGGTAATGATTTGGGTTAGTGTTAGTGTAACCGTAAGGGTTAGGGTTAGGGTTAGGGTAAGGGTAATGGTTAGGATTAGGGTTAGGGTTAGGGTTAGGGTTAGGGTAAGGGTTAGGGTTAGGTTTAGGTCTAGGGTTAGGGTTAGGGTAAGGGTTAGGGTTAGGGTTAGTGTTAGGTTTAGGGTTAAGGTTAGGGTTAGGGTAAACGTAAGGGTTAGGGTTAGGTGTTAGTGTTAGGGTTAGGGTTAGGTTTATGGTTAGGGTAAGGTAAGGTTTAGGGTTAGGGTTAGGGTTAGGGGTTAGGGTTAGTGTTAGTGTAAGGGTTAGGGTTAGGTTTAGGGTAAGGGTAAGGTTTAGGGTTCGGGTTAGGGTTAGGTTTGGGGTTAAGGGTAGGGTTAGGGTTAGGTTTAGGGTAGGGTTAGGATTAGTGTTAGGGTTCGGGTAAGGGTTAGGCTTAGGGTTAGGGTTAGAGGTAGAGTTAGGATCAGGGTAAGGGTAAGGGTTAGGGTTAGGGTTAGGGTAAGGATTAGGGTTAGATGTTAGGGGTTATGGTTAGGGTTAGGTTTAGGGTAGGGTTAGGATCAGTTTTAGGGTTAGGGTAAGGGTTAGGGTTAGGGTTAGAGTTAGGGTAAGGGTAAGGGTTAGGGTTAGGATTAGGGTTAGGGTTAGGGTAAAGTTTAGGTTTACGGTTAGGGTTAGGGGTAGGGTAAGGGTAAGGGTTAGAGTTAGGGTTAGGGTTAGGGTTAGTTTAGGGTTAGGGTTAGGTTAAGGGTAAGGGTTATGTTTATGGTTAGGGTTAGGGATAAAGTTTGGGTTAGGGTTATGGATAGGGTTAAGGTAAGTTTAAGGTAGGGTTAGGGTTAAGGGTAGGTTTAGGGTACGTGAAAGATTTAGGGTTAGGGTTAGGGTTAGGGTTATTTTTAGGGTTAGGGTTAGGGTAAGGGTGAGGTTTAGGATTAGGGTTAGGGTTTGGGTTAAGGTTAGGGTTAGGGTTAGGGTTAGGGTTAGGGTAAGGGTAAGGATTAGGGTTAGGATTAGTGTTAGGGTTAGGGTAAGGGTAAGGTTTAGGGGTAGGGTTAGGATTAGGGTTAGGTTTAGGGTTAGGTTTAGGGTTAGTGTAATGTTTAGGGTTATGGTTAGGGTTAGGTTTAGTGTTAGGGTTAGGGTAAGGGTATGGGTTAGGGTTAGGGTTAGGGTTAGGGTTAGGTTAAGGGTAAGTGTTAGGGTTAGGTTTAGGGTCGTTGTTAAATTTAGGGTTAGTGTGAGGGTAAGGGTAAGGGTTAGGGTTAGGGTTAGGTTTAGGGTAAGGGTTAGGGTTAGGGTTAGGGTTAGGGTGAGCTTTTGGGTATGTGTTAGGGTTAGGGGTTAGGGTTAGGGTAAGGGTTATGGTAAGTGTTAGGATTAGGGTTAGGTTTAGGGTTAGGGTTAGGTTAGGGATAGGGTTAGGGTTAGGGTAAGGATTATGGTTAGGGTTAGGGTTAGGGTAAGGGTTATGTTTATGTTTAGGGTTAATGTTAGTGTTAGGGTTAGGAATAGGGTTAGGGTAAGTTTAAAGCTAGGGTTAGGGTTAGGTTTAGGGTTAGGGTTAGAGTAAGGGTAAGGATGAGGGTTTGGTTAGGGTTAGGGTTAGGGTTAGGGTTAGGGTTAAAGTTAGGGTTAGGGTTAGGGTTAGGGATAGGATTAGGGTTAGGTTAAGGATTAGGGTTAGGTTTAGGGTTAGGGTAAGGGTTATGGTTATGGTTAGGGTTAAAGTTAGAATTAGGGTTAGCGATAGGGTTCGGGTAAGTTTAAGGCTAGGGTTAGGGTTAGGGTTAGGTTTAGGGTACATGCAAGGTTTAGGGTTAGGGTTAGGGTTAGGGTTAGGTTTAGGGTTAGGGTTAGGGTAAGGGTGAGGTTTAGGATTAGGGTTAGGGTTAGGGTTAAGGTTAGGGTTAGGGTTAGGGTTAGGGTAAGGGTAAGGGTAAGTTTAGGGTTTCTGTTAGGGTTAGGGATAGGCTTATGGAAAGGGTAAGGGTTAGTGTTAGGGTTAGTGTAAGGATTAGGGTTAGGTTTAGTATAACCATAAGGGTTAGGTTAGGGTTAGGGTAAGGGTAAGGTTTAGGATTAGGGTTAGGGTTATGGTTAGGTTTAGGTTAAGGGTTAGGGTTATGGTTAGGTTTAGGGTTAGGTTTAGGGTTAGGGTTAGGGTAAGGGTTAGGGTTAGGTTTAGGTCTAGGGTTAGGGTTAGGGAAAGGGTTAGGGTTATGGTTAGTGTTAGGATTAGGGTTAAGTTTAGGGTTAGGGTAAACTTAATGGTTAGGGTAGGGGTTAGTGTTAGGCTTACGGTTAGGTTTATGGTTAGGGTAACGTAAGGTTTAGGGTTAGTGTTAGGGTTAGGGGTTAGGGTTAGGGTTAGTGTAAGGGTTAGGGTTAGGTTTAGGGTAAGGGTAAGGTTTATGGTTAGGGTTAGGGTTAGGTTTGGGTTTAGGGTTAGGGTTAGCGTTAGGGTTAGGTTAAGGGTAGGGTTAGGATTAGTGTTAGGCTTAGGGTAAGGATTTGGGTTAGGATTAGCGTTAGGGTTTAGGGTTAGGGTTAGGGTAAGCGTTAGGGTTAGGTTTAGGGTAAGGGTAAGGGTAAGGTTTAGGGTTAGGGTTAGTGTTACGTTTGGGGTTAGGGTTTGGGTAAGAGTAAGGGTTATTGTTAGGGTTAGGGTTAGGGTAAGGGTAAAGGTTAGGGTTTGGGTTAGGGTTAGGGTTAAGGTTAGGGTTAGGGTTAGGCTGAGGGTTAGGGTTAGGGTTAGGGTAAGGGTTAGGGTTAGGGTTAGGGTTAGGGTTAGAGGTAGGGTTAGGGTTAGGGTAAGTGTAAGGGTTATGGTTAGGGTTATGGTTAGGTTAAGGGTTAGGGTTAGGGTAATGATTAGGGTTAGGGTTAGGGTTAGGGTTAGAATTACGTTTAGGGTTAGGTTTAGGGTTAGGGTAGGGTTAGGGAAAGGGTAAGGGTAAGGGTTAGGTTTAGGGTTAGGTTTAGGTTAAGGATAAGGGTTAGGTTTAGTTTTAGTGTAAGGGTTATCGTTAGCGTTAGGGTTAGGCTTAGCATTAAGGTTAGGGTTAGGGTTAGGGTATGGGTAAGGGTTTGGTTTAGGGTTAGGGTTAGGGTAAGGGTAAGGGTTAGGGTTAGGGTTAGGATTAGGGTAAGGATTAGTGTTAGGTTTAGGGTTAGGTTTAGGTTTAGGGTTAGGGTAAGGTTAAGGGTTAGAGTTAGGTGTAGGTTTAGGGTTAGGGTTAGGGTTAGGGTTAGGTTTAGGGTTAGGGTTAAGGTTAGGGTTAGTGTTAGGGTTAGGTTTAGGGTTAGGGTAAGGGTAAGGGTTAGGGTTAGGGTTAAGGTTAGGGTTTGGGTTAGGGTTAGGGTTAGGTTTAGGGTTAGGGTTAGGGTTAGGGTTAGGGTAAAGGTGAGGTTTAGGATTAGGGTTAGGGTTAGGGTTAAGGTAAGGGTTAGGGTTAGGGTTAGGGTAAGGGTAAGGGTAAGGTTTAGGGTTCCAGTTAGTGTTAGGGATAGGGTTATGGAAAGGGTAAGTGTTAGTGTTAGGGTTAGGGTAAGGATTAGGGTTAGGTTTAGTGTAACCATAAGGGTTAGGGTTAGGGTTAGGGTAAGGGTAAGGTTTAGGATTAGGGTTAGGGGTATGGTTAGGGTTAGGGTAAGGGTTAGGGTTATGGTTATGTTTAGGGTTAGGTTTAGGGTTAGGGTTAGGGAAGGGTTAGGGTTAGGTTTAGGTCTAGGGTTAGGGTTAGGGAAAGGGTTAGGTTTAGGGTTAGGGTTAGTGTTAGGTTTAGGGTTAAGTTTAGGGTTAGGGTAAACTTAAAGGTTAGGGTTAGGGGTTAGTGTTAGGGTTACGGTTAGGTTTATGGTTAGGGTAAGGTAAGGATTAGGGTTAGGGTTAGGGGTTAGGGTTAGGGTTAGGATTAGTGTAAGGGTTAGGGTTAGGTTTAGGGTAAGGGTAAGGTTTATGGTTAGGGTTAGGGTTAGCTTTGGATTTAGGGTTAGGGTTAGGGTTAGGTTAAGTGTAGGATTAGTATTAGTGTTAGGGTTAGGGTAAGGATTAGGGTTAGGGTTAGGGTTAGAGGTAGAGTTTATGGTTAGGGTAAGGGTAAGGTTATGGTTAGGGTTAGGTTTAGCGTTAGGGATAGGGTAAGGGTAAGGGTTAGGGTTAGGGTTAGGGTTAGGGTAAGGGTAAGTGTTAGGGTTAGGTTTAGGGTGGGGGTTAGATTTAGAGTTAGTGTGAGGGTAAGGGTAAGGGTTAGGTTTAGGTTTAGGTTTAGGGTAAGGGTTAGGGTTAGGGTTAGGGATAGGGTGAGTGTTTGGGTATGTTTTAGGGTAGGGGTTAGGGTTAGGGTTAGGGTAAGTGTTAGGATTAGGGTTATGGTTCGGTTTAGGGTTAGGGTTAGAGTAAGGGTAAGGGTGAGGATTAGGGTTAGGGTTAGTGTTGGGGTTAGGGTTAGGTTTAGGGTTAAGTTTAGGGTTATGGTTAGGGTTAGGGATAGGGTTAGGGTTAGGGTAAGGATTATGGTTAGGGTTAGGGTTAGGGTTAGGTTTAGGGATAGGGTTAGAGTAAGGGTAAGGGTGATGGATAGGTTTAGGGTTAGGGTTAGGGTTAGGGTTAGGTTTAGGGTTAGGGTAAGTGTAAGGGTTAGGGTTAGGGTTAAGGTTAGGGTTTGGGTTAGGGTTAGGGTTAGGGTTAGGGTTAGGGTTTGGGTTAGGGTTTGGGTTAGGGTTAGGGTTAGATTTAGGGTTAGGGTTAGGGTTAGGGATAGGGTAAGGTAAGGGTTAGGGTTAGGTTAGGGTTAGCGTAAACGTTAGGGTTACGGTGAAGTTTAGGGGTAATGTAAGGGTAAGGGTTAGAGTTAGGGTTAGGGTTAGGGTTAGTTTAGGATTAGTGTTAGGGTAAGGGTAAGGGTTATGGTTATGGTTAGGGGTAGGGTTAAAGTAAGGGTTAGGGTTAGGGTTAGGGCAAGTTTAAGGCTTAGCGTTAGGGTTAGGGTTAGGGTAAGGATTAGGGTTAGGGTAAGTTTAAGGCTAGGGTTAGGGTTAGGGTTAGGTTTAGGGTACATGCAAGGTTTAGGGATAGGGTTAGGGTTAGGGTTAGGTTTAGGGTTAGGGTTAGGGTAAGGGTGAGGTTTAGGATTAGGGTTAGGGTTATTGTTAAGGTTAGGTTTAGGGTTAGGGTTAGGGTAAGGGTAAGGGTAAGGTTTAGGGTTCCAGTTAGGGTTAGGGATAGGGTTATGGAAAGGGTAAGGGTTAGTGTTAGGGTTAGGGTAAGGATTAGGGTTAGGTTTAGTGTAACCATAAGGGTTAGGGTTAGGGTTAGGGTAAGGGTAAGGTTTAGGATTAGGGTTAGGGTTATGTTTAGGGTTAGGGTAAGGGTTAGGGTTATGGTTAGGTTTAGGGTTAGGTTTAGGGTTAGGGTTAGGGTAAGGGTTAGGGTTAGGTTTAGGTCTAGGGTTAGGGTTAGGGAAAGGGTTAGGTTTAGGGTTAGGGTTAGTGTTAGGTTTAGGGTTAAGTTTAGGGTTAGGGTAAACTTAAAGGTTAGGGTTAGGGGTTAGTGTTAGGGTTACGGTTAGGTTTATGGTTAGGGTAAGGTAAGGATTAGGGTTAGGTTAAGGGTTAGGGTTAGGGGTTAGGGGTTAGGGTTAGGGTTAGTGTAAGGGTTAGGGTTAGGTTTAGGGTAAGGGTAAGGTTTATGGTTAGGGTTAGGGTTATGTTTGGGTTTAGTGTTAGGGTTAGGGTTAGGGTTAGGTTAAGGTTAGGATTAGGATTAGTGTTAGGGTTAGGGTAAGGATTAGGGTTAGGGTTAGGGTTAGAGGTAGAGTTTATGGTTAGGGTAAGGGTAAGGTTATGGTTAGGGTTAGGTTTAGCGTTAGGGATAGGGTAAGGGTAAGGGTTAGGGTTAGGGTTAGGGTTAGGGTAAGGGTAAGGATTATGGTTAGGGTTAGGGTTAGGGTTAGGTTTAGGGTTAGGGTTAGAGTAAGGGTAAGGGTGAGGGATAGGTTTAGGGTTAGGGTTAGGGTTAGGGTTAGGTTTAGGGTTAGGGTAAGGGTAAGGGTTAGGGTTAGGGTTAGGGTTAGGGTTAGGGTACGGTAAGGGTTAGGGTTAGGTTAGGGTTAGCGTAAAGGTTAGGGTTACGGTTAAGGTTAGGGGTAATGTAAGGGTAAGGGTTAGAGTTAGGGTTAGGGTTAGGGTTAGTTTAGGGTTAGTGTTAGGGTAAGGGTAAGGGTTATGGTTATGGTTAGGGTTAGGGTTAAAGTAAGGGTTAGGGTTAGGGTTAGGGCAAGTTTAAGGCTTAGGGTTAGGGTTAGGGTTA
Organism: Megascapheus bottae; assembly: GCA_024803745.1. Taxonomy (NCBI): domain Eukaryota; kingdom Metazoa; phylum Chordata; class Mammalia; order Rodentia; family Geomyidae; genus Megascapheus; species Megascapheus bottae. The sequence goes on along the minus strand of JANJXV010000556.1, from coordinate 142,669 downwards.
GGGTAAGGATTAGGGTTAGGGTAAGTTTAAGGCTAGGGTTAGGGTTAGGGTTAGGTTTAGGGTACATGCAAGGTTTAGGGATAGGGTTAGGGTTAGGGTTAGGTTTAGGTTTAGGGTTAGGGTAAGGGTGAGGTTTAGCATTAGGGTTAGGGTTAGGGTTAAGGTTAGG
>JANJXV010000556.1:107500-137500 GCA_024803745.1 Megascapheus bottae | reverse complement strand
GTGTTAGGGTAGGGGTTAGGGTTAGGGTTAGGGTTCGGGTAAGTGTTAGGATTAGGGTTAGGGTTAGGTTTAGGGTTAGGGTTAGAGTAAGGGTAAGGGTGAGGGTTAGTGTTAGGATTAGGGTTGGGGTTAGGGTTAGGTTTAGGGTTAAGTTTAGGGTTATGGTTAGGGTTAGGGATAGGGTTAGGGTTAGGGTAAGGATTATGGTTAGGGTTAGCGTTAGGGTTAGGTTTAGAGTTAGGGTTAGAATAAGGGTAAGGGTGACGGATAGGTTTAGGGTTAGGGTTAGGGTTAGGGTTAGGTTTAGGGTTAAGGTTAGGTTTAGGGTTAGGGTTAGGATAACGTTAGGTTTAGGGTAAGGATTAGGGTTACGGTTAGGGTTAGGGTTAGGTTTATGGTTAGAGTTAGGCTTAGGGTTAGCATTAAGTTTAGGGTTAGGGTTAGGGTAAGGGTTAGGTTTAGGTTTAGGGTTAGGGTTAGGGTAAGGGTAAGGTTTAGGTTTAGGGTTAGGGTTAGGGGAAAGTTAGGGGTAGGATTAGGGTTAGATTAGGGGTAAGGGTAAGGGTAAGGTTTAGGGTTAGTGTTAGGGTTAGGGTTATGGGTAGGGAAAGGGTAAGTGTTAGGGTTAGGGTTAGGGTAAGGATTAGGGTTAGGGTTAGTGTAACCGTAAGGGTTAGGGTTAGGGTTAGTGTAAGGGTAAGGGTTAGGTTTAGGGTTAGGGTTAGCGTTAGGGTTAAGGTTAGTGTTAGGGTAAGGGTCAGGGTTAGGGTTAGGTTTAGGGTGAGGTTTAGGGTTAGGTTTAGGGGAAGCGTTATTGTTAGCGTTAGGGTGGTTAGCATTAAGGTTAGGGTTAGGGTTAGGGTAAGGGTAAGGGTTAGGGTTAGGGTTAGGGTAAGGGTAAGAGTTAGGGTTAGGTTTAAGGTTAGCGTTAGGATTAGGGTTAGGCTAAGGGTTAGGGTTAGGGTTAGGGTAAGGATTAGGATTTGGGTTAGGGTTAGTGTTAGAGTTAGGGTTAGGGTTAGGGTTAGGGTAAAGTTTAGTGTTACGGCTAGGGTTAGTGTAAAGTTTAGGGTTAGAGTTAGGGTTAGGGGTAGGGTAAGGGTAAGGGTTAGAGCTAGGGTTAGGGTTAGGGTTAGCTTTAGGGTTAGGGTTAGGGAAGGGTAAGGGTTATGGTTATGGTTAGTGTTAGATTTAAAGTTAGGGTTAGGGATACGTTTAGGGTTTGGGTAAGTTTAAGGCTTAGGGTTAGGGTTAGGGTTAGGTTTAGGGTACGGGTAAGGTTTCGGGTTAGGGTTAGGTTTAGGGTTAGGTTTAGGGTTAGAGTAAGGGTAAGGGTTAGGGTTAGGGTTACTGTAGCGGTAAGGATAAGGTTTAGGGTTAGGTTTAGTGTTAGGGTTAGGGCTTGGGAAAGGGCAAGGGTTAGGGTTTGGGTTAGGTTTAGGGTTAGGGTGAGGATTAGGGTTAGGGTTAGGGTAAGGTTTAGGGTTAGGGTTAGGGTTAGGATTAGGGTTAGGGTTAGGTTTAGGGTTAGGGTTAGAGTAAGAGTAAGGGTGAGGGATAGGTTTAGGTTTAGGCTTAGGGTTAGGGTTAGGGTTAGGGTAAGGGTAAGTGTTAGGGTTAGGGTTAGGGTTAAGTTTAACGTTAGGGTTAGGGTAAGAGTTTGAGTTCGGCTTAGGTTAGGTTCACGGTTAGGATTAGGGTAAGGGTTTCGGTTAGAGTTAGAGTTAGATTTAGGGTTAGGGTTAGGGTTAGGGATAAGGTTAGGGTAGGGTTAGGGTTAGATTTGGGGTTAGGGTTAGTGTAAGAGGTAAGGGTTAGGGTTAGGGTTAGGGTTAGGGTAAGGGTAGGGTCAAGGTTATTGTTAGGAATAGGGTTATTTTTGGGGTTAGGGTTATGGTAAGGGTAAGGGTTAAGTTTAGGATTAGGTTTAGGTTTAGGATTAGGGTTAGGGTTAAGTTTAGGGTAAGGGTAAGGGTTAGGGTTAAGGTTAGGGTTAGGTTAGGTTTAGGGTTAGGGTAAGGATTAGGGTTATTGTAAGGGTTAGTGTTAAGGTTAGGGTTAGGTTAAGGGTTAGGGTTAGGGGTAAGGGTAAGGGTTAGGGTTAGGTTTAGGGTTGGGGTTAGGGCTAGGGTTAGGGTGAGCGTGAGGGTAAGGGTTAGGGTTAGGGTTAGGTTACGGTGAGCGTTAAGGTATGGGTTAAGGTTAGGGGTTAGGGTTAGGGTTAGGTTAGGTTAAGGGTTATGGTTAGGTTAGGGTTAGGGTAAGGCTAAGGGTTAGAGTTAGGGTTAGGGGGTTAGCGTAAGGGTTAGGGTTAGGATTATAGGTAGGGTTAGGGCTAGGTTAAGGGTAAGGGTTGGGGTTAGGTTTAGGGTTAGCGTTAGGGTTAGGGTAAGGGTAAGGATTAGGGTTTGGGTAAGGGTTAGGTTTAAGGTTAGGGTTAGGGTAAGGGTAAGGGTTAGTATTAGGTTTAAGTTTAGGTTTAGGGTAAGGGTAAGGGTTAGGGTTAGGTTTAAGGTTAGGTTTAGGGTTAGGGTTAGGGTTAGGGTTAGGGTAAGGGTAAGGATTAGGGTTTGGGTAAGGGTTAGGTTTAAGGTTAGGGTTAGGGTAAGGGTAAGGGTGAGGGTTAGGTTTACGGTGAGGGTTAGGTTTAGGGTTAGGGTTAGGGTTAGGATTAGGGTTAGTGTTAGGTTTAGGGTAAGGGTTACGGTTAGGGGTTAGGATTAGGGTTAAAGTTAGGGTTAGGGTTAGGGTTAGGGTTAGGTTTAGGGTACGGGTAAGGTTAGGGTTAGTGTTATTGTTAGGGTTAGGTTTTAGGTTTAGGTTTAGGGTTAGGGTAGGGTAAGGTTTAGGGTTAGGGTTATGGTTAGGGTAAACGTTAGTGGTAGGGTTAGGTTTAGGTTTAGGTTAAGGGTAAGGGTAAGGTTTAGGGTTAGGGTTAGGGTTAGGAAAGGGTTAGGATTAGGGTTAGGGTTAGGTTTAGGGTAAGGGTTAGGGTTAGGGTTATGGTAAAAGTTGGGGTTAGGTTAGGATTAGGGACAGGTTAAGTGTTAGGGTTATGGTTAGGGTTAGGCTTAGTGGTAGGTAAGGGTAAGTGTTAGGGTTAGGGTTAGGGTTAGGGTTAGGTTTAGGGTTAGGGTTAGTGTAAGGATAAGTGTTAGAGTTACTGTTAGGTTCAGGGTTAGGGTTAGGGTAAGGGTTAGAGTTAGGGTTAGTGTTAATGTTAGGTTTAGGGTTAAGTTTAGGGTTCGATTTAGGGTAAGGGTAAGGGTTAGGGTTAGGGTTAGGGTTAGGGGTTAGGGTAAGGTGAGGTTTAGGGCTAGGGTAAGGGTAAGGTTTAGGGTTAGGCTTAGTGTTATGGGTTAGGGTTAGGGTTAGGGTTAGGGTAAGAGTTAGGGTTAGGTTTAGGGTAAGGGTAAGGTTTAGGGTTTGGGTTAGGGTTAGTTTTGGGTTTAGGGATAGGGTAAGATTAAGGGTTAGGGTGAGGGTTAGGGTTAGGCTAAGGGTGAGGGTTTGGGTTAGGGTTAGGGTTACAGATAGGTTTAGATTTAGGGTAAGGGTAAGGGTTACGGTTAGGGTTAGGGTTAGGTTTAGGGCTAGGGTTAGGTTTAGTGTACGGGTAAGGTTTAGGGTTAGTGTTATGTTTAGGGTTAGGGTTAGGTTTAGGGTTAGGGTTAGGGTAGGGTAAGGTTTAGGGTTAGGGTTAGAGTTAAGGTAAAGGTTAGGGGTAGGGTTAGGTTTAGGGTAAGGTAAGGGTTACTGTTAGGGTTAGGGTTAGGGGTTAGGGTTAGGGTTAATGTTAGGTTTAGGGTTAGGGTAAGGGTAAGGTTTAGGGTTAGGTTTAGGGTTAGGGGTTAGGTTTAGGGTAAGGGGTAAGGTTTAGGGTTAGGGTTAGGGTTAGGGGTTAGGTTTAGGATTAGGGTAATGGTAAGGGTTAGGGTTAAGGTTAGGGTTAGCGGTTATTGTTAGGGTTAGGGTTAAGGTTAGGTTTAGGGTTAGGGGTAAGGGTAAGGGTTAGGGTTAGGGTTAGGGTTAGGTTTAGGGTTAGGGTTAGGGTAAGGGTTAAGGTTAGGGTTAGAGTTAGGTTTAGGGTTAAGTTTAGGGTTAGGGGTAGGATAAGTGTTAGAATTAGAGTTAGGGTTAGGGTTAGGGGTTATGGTTAGGGTTAAGGTTAGGTATAGGGTGAGGGTAAGGGTGAGGTTTAGGTTTAGGATTAGGGTTAGGGGTTAGGGTTAGGTTAGGGTTAGGGTAAGGTTTAGGGTTAGGTTTAGGGTTAGGGATTATGGTTAGGGTTAGGGTTAGGGTTAGGGGTTAGTGTTAGGGTTAGGTTTAGGGTAAGGGTTGGGGTTAGGTTTAGGGCAAGGCTAAGGTTTAGGGTTAGGGTTAGGGTTAGGTTTGGGGTTAAGGTTAGTGTAATAGTGAGGGTTAGGGTTATGGTTAGGCTAAGGGTAAGGGATAGGGTTAGATTTAGGGTTACAGTTAGGTTTAGGGTTAGGGTTAGGGTTAGGGTTAGGGTAAGGGTAAGGATTAGGGTTTGGGTTAGGGTTAGGTTTAAGGTTAGGGTTAAGGTAAGGGTAATGGTTAGAGTTAGGTTTAGGGTTAGGGTAAAGGTTAGGGTTACAGTTAGGGTTAGGGTAAGGGTAATGGTTAGAGTTAGGGTTAGGGTTAGGGTTAGGTTAGGGTTAGGTTAGGGTAAGGTAAGGGATATGGTTAGGGTTAGGGTTAGGGTTAAAGTTAGGGTTAGGTTTAGGGTTAAGTTTAGGGTTAGGTTTAGGGTACCGGTAAGGTTTAGGGTTAGGGTTATGGTTAGGGTTAGGTTTAGGGTTAGGGTTAGGGTAAGGGTAAGGTTTAGGTTTAAGATTACGGGTAGGGTAAAGGTTAGGGTAGGGTTAGGGTTAGAGTAAGGGTAAGGGTCAGGTTTAGGGTTAGGGTTAGGGTTAGGGTAAGGATTAGGGTTATGATTAGTGTAAGCATAAGGGTTAGTGTTAGGGTGAGGGTAAGGATAACGGTTAGGATTAGAGTTAGGGTTAGGGTTAGGGTAAGGGTTAGGGTTAGGGTCAGGTTTAGCGTTAGGTTTAGGGTTAGGGTTAGGGTAATGATAAGGGTTACTGTTAGGTTTAGGTTTAGGGTTAGGTTTAGGGTAAGGGTTAGGGTTAAGGTTAGGGTTCGGTTTAAGGTTAAGTTTAGGGTTAGGTTTAGTGTAAGGGTAAGGCTTAGGATTAGGGTGAGGGTTAGGGGTTAGTGTAAAGTTTAGGGTTAATTTTATGGTTAGGGTAAGTATAAGGTTTAGGGTTAGGGTTAGGGTTAGCGGTTAGGGTTAGGGTTAGGGTTAGGGTAAGGGTTCAATTTAGGTTTAGGTTAAGGGTAAGGTTTAGTGTTAGGGTTAGGGTTAGGGTTAGGGGTGAGGGTTAGGATAAGCGTTAGGGTTAGGTTTAGGGTAAGGGTAAGGTTTAGGGTTAGGGTTAAGGTTGGGATTGGGGTTAGGGTTTGGGAAAGAGTAAGGGTTATTGTTAGGGTTAGGTTTAGGGTAAGGGTAAAGGTTAGGGTTTGGGTTAGGGTTACTGTTAAGGTTAGGGTTAGGGTTAGGGTTAGGCTAAGGGTTAGGGTTAGGGTAAGGGTTAGGGTTAGGGTTAGGGTTAGGGTTAGAGGTAGGTTTAGGGTTAGGGTAAGTGTAAGGGTTAGGGTTAGGGTTATGGTTAGGTTAAGGGTTAGGGTTAGGGTAATAATTAGGGTTAGGGTTAGGGTTAGGGTTAGAATTACGTTTAGGGTTAGGTTTAGGGTTAGGGTTAGGGTTAGGGAAAGGGTAAGTGTAAGGGTTAGGTTTAGGGTTAGGTTTAGATTAAGGATAAGGGTTAGGTTTAGGTTTAGTGTAAGGGTTATGGTTAGCGTTAGGGTTAGGGTTAGCATTAAGGTTAGGGTTAGGGTTAGGGTATGGGTAAGAGTATGTGTTAGGGTTAGGGTTAGGGTAAGGGTAAGGGTTAGGGTTAGGGTAAGGATTAGGGTAAGGATTAGTGTAGATTTAGGGTTAGGTTTAGGTTTAGGTTAGGGTAAGGGTAAGGGTTAGAGTTAGGTATAGGTTTAGGGTTAGGGTTAGGGTTAGGTTTAGGGTTAGGGTTAAGGTTAGGGTTAGTGTTAGGGTTAGGGTTAGGGTTAGGGTAAGGGTAAGGGTTAGGGTTAGCGTTAAGGTTAGGGTTAAGTTTAGCGTTAGGGTTAGGGTTAGGCTAAGGGTTAGGGTTAGGGTTAGGGTAAGGGTTAGGGTTTGTGTTAGGGTTAGGGTTAGAGTTAGGGTTAGGGTTAGGGTTAGGGTAAGGTAAGGGTTAGGGTTAGGTTAGGGTTAGGGTAAAGGTTAGGGTTACGGTTAGGATTAGGGGTAGGGTAAGGGAAAGGGTTAGAGTTAGGGTTGGGCTTAGGGTTAGTTTAGGGTTAGTGTTAGGGTAAGGGAAAGGGTTATGGTTATGGTTACGGTTAGGGTTAAAGTAAGGGTTAGGGTTAGGGTTAGGGCAAGTTTAAGGCTTAGGGTTAGGGTTAGGGTTAGGTTTAGGGTACGGGCAAGGTTTAGGGTTAGGGTTAGGGTTAGGGTTAGGTTTAGGGTTAGGGTTAGGGTAAGGGTGAGTTTTAGGGTTAGGGTTAATTTTAGATTTAAGGTTATGGTTAGGGTTAGGTTTAGGGTAAGGGTAAGGGTAAGGTTTAGGGATACAGTTAGGGTTAGGTTTAGGTTTAGGGAAAGGTTAACGGTTAGGCTTAGGGTTAGGGTAAGTATTTGGGTTAGTGTTAGTGTAACCGTAAGGGTTAGGGTTAGGGTTAGGGTAAGGGTAATGGTTAGGATTAGGGTTAGCGTTAGGGTTAGGGTTAGGGTAAGGGTTAGGGTTAGGGTTAGGTTTCGGGTTAGGTTTAGGGTTAGGGTTAGGGTAAGGGTTAGGGTTAGGGTTAGTGTTAGGTTTAGGGTTAAGGTTAGGTTTAGGTTAAACGTAAGGGTTAGGGTTAGGTGTTAGTGTTAGGGTTAGGGTTAGGTTTATGGTTAGGGTAAGGTAAGGTTTAGGGTTAGGGTTAGGGTTAGGGGTTAGGGTTAGTGTTAGTGTAAGGGTTAGGGTTAGGTTTAGGGTAAGGGTAAGGTTTAGGGTTAGGGTTAGGGTAAGGGTAAGTGTGAGAGTTAGGGTTAGGGTTAGGGTTAGTGTTAGGTTTAGGGTTAATGTTAGGGTTAGGGTAAACGTAAGGGTTAGGGTTAGGTGTTAGTGTTAGGGTTAGGTTTAGGTTTATGGTTAGGGTAAGGTAAGGTTTAGGGTTAGGGTTAGGGTTAGGGGTTAGGGTTAGTGTTAGTGTAAGGGTTAGGGTTAGGTTTAGGGTAAGGGTAAGGTTTAGGGTTAGGGTTAGGGTTAGGTTTGTGTTTAATGGTAGGGTTAGGGTTAGGTTTAGGGTAGGGTTAGGATTAGTGTTAGGGTTAGGGTATGGTTAGGGTTAGGGTTAGGGTTAGAGGTAGAGTTAGGATCAGGGTAAGGGTAAGGGTTAGGGTTAGGGTTAGGGTAAGGTTTAGGGTTAGATGTTAGGGGTTATGGTTAGGGTTAGGTTTAGGGTAGGGTTAGGATTAGTTTTAGGGTTAGGGTAAGGGTTAGGGTTAGGGTTAGGATTAGGGTTAGGGTTAGGGTACGGTAAGGTAAGGGTTAGGGTTAAGGTTAGGGTTAGGGAAAAGTTTAGGGTTACGGTTAGGGTTAGGGGTAGGGTAAGGGTAAGGGTTAGAGTTAGGGTTAGGGTTAGGGTTAGTTTAGGGTTAGGGTTAGGTTAAGGGTAAGGGTTATGTTTATGGCTAGGGTTAGGGATAAAGTTAGTGTTAGGGTTAGGGATAGGGTTAGGGTAAGTTTAAGGCTAGGGTTAGGGTTAAGTTTAGGTTTAGGGTACGTGAAAGATTTAGGGTTAGTTTTAGGGTTAGGGTTATTTTTAGGATTAGGGTTAGGGGAAGGGTGAGGTTTAGGATTAGGGTTAGGGTTAGGGTTAAGGTTAGTGTTAGGGTTCGGGTTCGGGTTAGGGTTAGGGTTAGGGTAAGGGTAAGAATTAGGGTAAGGATTAGTGTTAGGGTTAGGGTAAGGGTAAGGTTTAGGGGTAGGGTTAGGATTAGGGTTGGGTTTAGGGTTAGGATTAGGGTTAGTGTAATGGTTAGGGTTATGTTAGGGTTAGGTTTAGTGTTAGGGTTAGGGTAAGGGTATGGGTTAGGGTAAGGGTTAGGGTTAGGGTTAGGTTAAGGGTATGGGTTAGGGTTAGGGTTAGGGTTAGGGTGAGCGTTTGGGTATGTGTTAGTGTTAGGGGTTAGGGTTAGTGTTAGGGTTATGGTATGTGTTAGGATTAGGGTTAGGGTTAGGTTTAGGGTTAGGGTTAGAGTAAGGTTAAGGGTGAGGATTAGGGTTAGGGTTAGAGTTGGGGTTAGGGTTAGGTTTAGGGTTAAGTTTAGGGTTAGGGTTAGGGTTAGGGATAGGGTTAGGGTTAGGGTAAGGATTAGGGTTAGGGTTAGGGTTTGGGTAAGGGTTATGGTTATGTTTAGGGTTAATGTTAGGGTTAGGGTTAGGAATAGGGTTAGGGTAAGTTTAAGGCTAGGGTTAGAGTTAGGGTTAGGTTTAGGGTTAGGGTAAGAGTAAGGGTTAGCGTTAGGGTTAGGGATAGGGTTAGGGTTAGGTTAAGGATTAGGGTTAGGTTTAGGGTTAGGGTAAGGGTTATGGTTATGGTTAGGGTTAAAGTTAGAGTTAGGGTTAGCGATAGGGTTCGGGTAAGTTTAAGGCTAGGGTTAGGGTTAGGGTTAGGTTTAGGGTACATGCAAGATTTAGGGTTAGGGTTAGGGTTAGGGTTAGGTTTAAGGTCAGGGTTAGGGTAAGGGTGAGGTTTAGTATTAGGGTTAGGGTTAGGGTTAGGGTTAAGGTTAGGGTTAGGCTTAGGGTTAGGGTAAGGGTAAGGGTAAGTTTACGGTTTCTGTTAGGGTTACGGATAGGGTTATGGAAAGGGTAAGGGTTAGTGTTAGGGTTAGGGTAAGGATTAGGATTAGGTTTAGTATAACCATAAGGGTTAGGGTTAGGGTTAGGGTAAGAGTAAGGTTTAGGATTAGGGTTAGGGTTATGGTTAGGTTTAGGTTAAAGGTTAGGGTTAGGGTTAGGTTTAGGGTCAGGTTTAGGGTTAGGGTTAGGGTAAGGGTTAGGGTTAGGTTTAGGTCTAGGGTTAGGGTTAGGGAAAGGGTTAGGGTTAGGGTTAGTGTTAGGATTAGGGTTAAGTTTAGGGATAGGGTAAACTTAATGGTTAGGGTTAGGGGTTAGTGTTAGGGTTACGATTAGGTTTATGGTTAGGGTAAGGTATAGTTTAGGGTTAGTGTCAGGGTTAGGGGTTAGGGTTAGGGTAAGGGTAAGGTTTATGGTTAGGGTTAGGGTTAGGTTTGGGTTTAGGGTTAGGGTTAGCGTTAGGGTTAGGTTAAGGGTAGGGTTAGGATTAGTGTTAGGGTTAGGGAAAGGATTAGGGTTCGGGTTAGGGTTAGAGGTAGAGTTGGATCAGGTTAAGGGTAAGGGTTAGGGTTAGGGTTAGGGTAACGTTTAGGGGTAGGGGTTAGGGTTAGGGTTAGGGTTAGGTTTAGTGTATGGTTAGGATTAGTGTTAGGGTTAGGGTAAGGGTTAGGGTTAGGGTTAGGGTTAGAGTTAGGGTAAGGGTAAGGGTTAGGGTTTGGGTTAGGGTTAGGGTTAGGGTAATGGTTAAGGTTATGGTTAGGGTTAGGTTTAGCGTCAGGGTTAGGGTAAGGGTATGGGTTAGGGTTAGGGTTAGGTTAAGGGTAAGTGTTTGGGTTAGGATTTGTGTCGGGGTTAGATTTAGGGTTAGTGTTAGGGTAAGGGTAAGGGTTAGGGTTAGGGTTAGGTTTAGGGTAAGGGTTAGGGTTAGATTGAGGGATAGGGTGAGCGTTTGGGTATGTGTTAGGGTAGGGGTTAGGGTTAGGGTTCGGGTTAGGGTAAGTGTTAGGATTAGGGTTAGGGTTAGGTTTAGGGTTAGGGTTAGAGTAAGGATAAGGGTGAGGGTTAGGGTTAGTGTTAGGGTTGGGGTTAGGGTTAGGTTTCGGGTTAAGTTTAGGGTTATGTTTAGGGTTAGGGATAGGGTTAGGGTTAGGGTAAGGATTATGGTTAGGGTTAGGGTTAGTGTTAGGTTTAGGGTTAGGGTTAGAGTAAGTGAAAGGGTGAGGGATAGGTTTAGGGTTAGGGTTAGGGTTAGGGTTAGGTTTAGGGTTAAGGTTAGGTTTAGGGTTAGGGTTAGGGATAGCGTTAGGGTTAGGGTAAGGATTAGGGTTAGGGTTAGGGTTAGTGTTAGGTTTAGGGTTAGGGTTAGGCTTAGGGTTAGCATTAAGTTTAGGGTTAGGGTTAGGGTAAGGGTTAGGTTTAAGGTTAGGGTTAGGGTTACGGTAAGGGTAAGGGTTAGGTTTAGGGTTAGGGTTAGGTTGAGGGTTAGGGATTAGGTTTAGGGTTAGGGTTAGGTATAGGGTCAGCATTAAGGTTAGGGTTAGGGTTAGGGTAAGGGTAAGGGTTAGGTTCAGGGTTAGGGTTAGGGTTAGTGTTAGTGTAAGGATTAGGTTTCGGGTAAGGGTTAGGGTTAGGGTAAGGGTTAGGGTTAGGGTTAGGGTTAGGTTTAGGATGAGGTTAGGGTTAGGGTCATGGTAAAGGTAAGGGTTAGGGTTAGGTTTAGGTTTAGGGTTAGGGTAAGGGTTAGGGTTAGGGTTAGGATTCGGTTTAGGGTTAAATTTAGGGTTAGGTTTAGGCTAAGTGTAAGGGTTAGAGTTAGGGTGAGGGTTAGGGGTTAGTGTTAGGGTTAGGGTTAAGTTTATGGTTAGGGTAAGGGTAAGGTTTAGGGTTAGGGTTAGCGTTAGGGTTTAGGGTTAGGGTTAGGGTAAGCGTTAGGGTTAGGTTTAGGGTAAGGGTAAGGTTTAGGGTTAGGGTTAGGGTTAGGTTTGGGGTTAGGGTTTGGGTAAGAGTAAGGGTTATTGTTAGGGTTAGGGTTAGGGTAAGGGTAAAGGTTAGGGTTTGGGTTAGGGTTAGGGTTAAGGTTAGGGTTAGGGTTAGGTTTAGGCTGAGGGTTAGGTTTAGGGTTAGGGTAAGGGTTAGGGTTAGGGTTAGGGTTAGGGTTAGAGGTTGGGTTAGGGTTAGGGTAAGTGTAAGGGTTAGGGTTAGGGTTATGGTTAGGTTAAGGGTTAGGGTTAGGGTAATGATTAGGGTTAGGGTTAGGGTTAGGGTAGGGTTAGGGAAAGGGTAAGGGTAAGGGTTAGGTTTAGGGTTAGGTTTAGGTTAAGGATAAGGGTTAGGTTTAGTTTTAGTGTAAGGGTTATCGTTAGCGTTAGGGTTAGGGTTAGCATTAAGGTTAGGGTTAGGGTTAGGGTATGGGTAAGGGTTTGGGTTAGGGTTAGGGTTAGGGTAAGGGTAAGGGTTAGGGTTAGGGTTAGGAATAGGGTAAGGATTAGTGTTAGGTTTAGGGTTAGGTTTAGGTTTAGGGTTAGGGTAAGGTTTAGAGTTAGGTGTAGGTTTAGTGTTAGGGTTAAGGTTAGGGTAAGGTTTAGGGTTAGATTTAAGGTTAAGGTTAGTGTTAGGGTTATGGTTAGGGTTAGGGTAAGGGTAAGGGTTAGGGTTAGGGTTAGGGTTAGGGTAAGGGTTAGGGTTTGGGTTAGGGTTAGGGTTAGAGTTAGGGTTAGGGTTAGGGTTAGGGTTAGGGTAAGGTAAGGGTTAGGGTTAGGTTAGGGTTAGCGTAAAGGTTAGGGTTACGGTTAAGGTTAGGTGTAGGGTAAGGGTAAGGGTTAGAGTTAGGGTTAGGGTTAGGGTTAGTTTAGGGTTAGTTTTAGGGTAAGGGTAAGGGTTATGGTTATGGTTAGCGTTAGGGTTAAAGTAAGGGTTAGGGTTAGGGTTAGGGCAAGTTTAAGGCTTAGGGATAGGGTTAGGATTAGGGTAAGTATTAGGGTTAGGGTTAGGGTTAGGGTAAGGGTTATGGTTATGGTTAGGGTTAAAGTTAGGGTTAGGGTTAGGAATAGGGTTAGGGTAAGTTTAAGGCTAGGGTTAGGGTTAGGGTTAGGTTTAGGGTACATGCAAGGTTTAGGGTTAGGGTTAGGGTTAGGGTTAGGGTTAGGTTTAGGGTTAGGGTTATGGTAAGGGTGAGGTTTAGGATTAGGGTTAGGGTTAGGGTTAAGGTTAGGGTTAGGGTTAGGGTTAGGGTAAGGGTAAGGGTAAGGTTTAGGGTTCCAGTTAGGGTTAGGGATAGGGTTATGGAAAGGGTAAGGGTTAGTGTTAGGGTTAGGGTAAGGATTAGGGTTAGGTTTAGTGTAACCATAAGGGTTAGGGTTAGGGTTAGGGTAAGGGTAAGGTTTAGGATTAGGGTTAGGGTTATGGTTAGGGTTAGGGTTAGGGTTAGGGTTATGGTTAGGTTTAGGGTTAGGTTTATGGTTAGGGTTAGGGTAAGGGTTAGGGTTAGGTTTAGGTCTACGGTTAGGGTTAGGGAAAGGGTTAGGGTTAGGGTTAGGATTAGGGTTCGGGTTAGGTTTAGGGTTAGGGTAAGGGTTAGGGTTAGTGTTAGGGTTAGGGTTAGGGTTAGGGTAAGGGTAAGGTTTAGGGTTAGCGTTAAGGTTAGGGTTAAGTTTAGCGTTAGGGTTAGGGTTAGGCTAAGGGTTAGGGTTAGGTTTACGGTAAGGGTTAGGGTTAGGTTTAGGGTTAGGGTAAGGGTTAGGGTTAGTGTTAGGGTTAGGGTTAGGGTTAGGGTAAGGGTAAGGTTTAGGGTTAGCGTTAAGGTTAGGGTTAAGTTTAGCGTTAGGGTTAGGGTTAGGCTAAGGGTTAGGGTTAGGGTTAGGGTAAGGGTTAGGGTTTGTGTTAGGGTTAGGGTTAGAGTTAGGGTTAGGGTTAGGGTTAGGGTTAGGGTAAGGTAAGGGTTAGGGTTAGGTTAGGGTTAGGGTAAAGGTTAGGGTTACTGTTAGGGTTAGGGGTAGGGTAAGGGAAAGGGTTAGAGTTAGGTTTAGGGTTAGTGTTAATTTAGGGTTAGTGTTAGGGTAAGGGTAAGGGTTATGGTTATGGTTAGGGTTAGGGTTAAAGTAAGGGTTAGGGTTAGGGTTAGGGCAAGTTTAAGGCTTAGGGTTAGGGTTAGGGTTAGGTTTAGGGTACGGGAAAGTTTTAGGGTTAGGGTTAGGTTTAGGGTTAGGGTTAGGGTAAGGGTGAGTTTTAGGGTTAGGGTTAGGTTTAGGGTTAAGGTTAGGGTTAGGGCTAGGTTTAGGGTAAGGGTAAGGTTTAGGGATACAGTTAGGGTTAGGTTTAGGGTTAGGGAAAGGGTAAGGGTTAGGGTTAGGGTTAGGGTAAGGATTTGGGTTAGTGTTAGTGTAACCGTAAGGGTTAGGGTTAGGGTTAGGGTAAGGGTAATGGTTAGGATTAGGGTTAGGGTTAGGGTTAGGGTTAGGGTTAGGGTAAGGGTTAGGGTTAGGGTTAGGTTTCGGTTTAGGTTTAGGGTTAGGGTTAGGGTAAGTGTAAGGGTTAGGGTTAGGTTTAGGTCTAGGGTTAGGGTTAGGGTAAGGGTTAGGGTTAGGGTTAGTGTTAGGTTTAAGGTTAAGATTAGGGTTAGGGTAAACTTAAGGGTTAGGGTTAGGTGTTAGTGTTAGGGTTAGGGTTAGGTTTATGGTTAGGGTAAGGTAAGGTTTAGGGTTAGGGTTAGGGTTAGGGGTTAGGGTTAGTGTTAGTGTAAGGGTTAGGGTTAGGTTTAGGGTAAGGGTAAGGTTTAGGGTTAGGGTTAGGGTTAGGGTTAGGGGTAGGGTAAGAGTAAGGGTTAGATTTAGGGTTAGGGTTCGGGTTAGTGTTAGGTTTAGGGTTAAGGTTAGGGTTAGGGTAAACGTAAGGGTTAGGGTTAGGTATTAGTGTTAGGGTTAGGGTTACAGTTAGGTTTAGGTTTAGGGTTAGGGTTAGGGTTAGGGTTAGTGCTAAGGTAATGGTGAGTGTTACTTTACGAGTAAGGGTTAGGGTTAGGGATAGGGTTAGGATTAGGTTTAAGGTAAGGGTTAGGTCAAGGGTAAGGGTTAGGGTTAGAGTTAAGGTTAGGTTTAGGCTTAGGGTTAGGGTAAGGGTAAGTATTAGGGTTTGGGTTAGGGTTAGGTTTAATGTTTGTGTTAGCATAAGGGTAAGGGATAGGGTTAGGTTTAGGGTTAGGGTAAAGGTTAGGGTTACGGTTAAGGTTAGGGTAAGGGTAAGGGTTAGAGTTAGGGTTAGGGTGAGGGTTAGGTTAGGGTTATGGTTAGGGTTAGGGTTAGGGTTACAGTTAGGTTTAGGGTTAGGGTTAGGGTTAGGGTTAGTGTTAAGGTAACGGTGAGTGTTACGGTACGAGTAAGGGTTAGGGTTAGGGTTAGGCTTAGGATTAGGTTTAAGGTAAGGGTTAGGTTAAGGGTTAGGGTTAGGGTTAGGGTTAGGGTTAAGGTTAGGGTTAGGGAAAGTGTTAGGATTAGGGTTAGGGTAAGGATTAGGGTTAGGTTAAGGTTAAGGGTTAGGGTTAGGTTAGGGTTAGGGTTAGGGTTAGGGTAAGTATTAGGGTTAGGTTAAGGTTAGGGGTTAGGGTTAGGTTTAGCGTTAGGGTTAGGGTAAGGGTATGGGTTAGGGTAAGGGTTAGGGTTAGGGTTAGGGTTAGAGTAAGGTTAAGGGTGAGGGTTAGTGTTAGGGTTAGGGTTAGGGTTAGGGTTAGGGTTAGGTTTAGGATGAGGTTAGGGTTAGGGTTATGGTAAGAGTAAGGGTTAGGGTTAGGTTTAGGTTTAGGGTTAGGGAAAGGGTTAGGGTTAGGGTTAGGATTCGGTTTAGGGTTAAGTTTAGGGTTAGGTTTAGGCTAAGGGTAAGGGTTAGGGTTAGGGTGAGGGTTAGGGGTTAGGGTTAGGATAAGCGTTAGGGTTAGGTTTAGGGTAAGGGTAAGGTTTAGGGTTAGGGTTAAGGTTAGGATTGGGGTTAGGGTTTGGGTAAGAGTAAGGGTTATTGTTAGGGTTAGGGTTAGGGTAAGGGTAAAGGTTAGGGTTTGGGTTAGGGTTAGGGTTAAGGTTAGGGTTAGGGTTAGGCTTAGGCTAAGGGTTAGGGTTAGGGTTCTGGTAAGGGTTAGGGTTAGGGTTAGGGTAAGGGTTAGAGGTAGGGTTAGGGTTAGGGTAAGTGTAAGGGTTAGGGTTAGGGTTATGGTTAGGTTAAGGGTTAGGGTTAGGGTAATGATTAGGGTTAGGGTTAGGGTTAGGGTTAGAATTACGTTTAGGGTTAGGTTTAGGGTTAGGGTTAGGGTTAGGGAAAGGGTAAGTGTAAGGGTTAGGTTTAGGGTTAGGTTTAGGTTAAGGATAAGGGTTAGGTTTAGGTTTAGTGTAAGGGTTATGGTTAGCGTTAGGGTTAGGGTTAGCATTAAGGTTAGGGTTAGGGTTAGGGTATGGGTAAGAGTTTGGGTTAGGGTTAGGGTTAGGGGAAGGGTAAGGGTTAGGGTTAGGGTTAAAGTTAGGGTAAAGTCTAGGGTTAGGGTTAAGGTTATGGTTATGGTTATGGTAAGGGTAAGGGTTAGGGTTAGGGTTAGGGTTAGGGTAAGGGTTAGGGTTAGGGTTAGGGTTAGGGTTAAAGTTAGTGTGAGGGTGAGGGGAAGGGGAAGGGTGAGGTTATTTTTAGGGTAAGGGTTAGGGCTAGGGTTAGAGTTAAGGTTAGGGTAAGGGCTAGGGTTAGGGTTAAGGTTATGGTTATGGTAAGTGTAAGGGTTAGGGTAAGGGTTAGGGTTAGGGTTAGGGTTAGGTAAGGTTTAGGGTTAGGGGTTAGGGTTAGGTTTAGGGTAAAGGTTAGGGTGAGGGTAAGGATTAGTTTAAGATTTAGTTTTAGGTTTAGGGTTAGTGTTAGGGTAAGGGTAATGGTTAGGGTTAGGGTTAGGGTTAAGTTTAGGGTTAGGGTTAGGGTTAGGATTAGCGTGTAGGGGTTAGGAGTAGGGTTAGGGTAAGGGTAATGGTTAGGGTTAGGTTTAGGGTTAGGGTAAGAGTTAAGGTTAGGGTTAGGGTTAAAGTTAGGGTAAGGGCTAGGGTTGGGGTTAAGTTTATGGTTATGATAAGGGTAAGGGTTAGGGTTAGGGTTAGGGTAAGGGTTAGGGTTAGGGTTAGGGTTAAAGTTAGTGTGAGGGTGAGGGTAAGGGTAAGGGTGAGGTTATTTTTAGGGTAAGGGTTAGGGCTAGGGTTAGAGTTAAGGTTAGGCTTAGTGTTAGTGTTAGGGTTAGGGTTAGCGTAAGGGTAAGGGTTAGGGTTAGGGTTAGGGTAAGGGTAAGGGTAAGTGTTTGTTTTAGGTTTAGGTTCAGGGTTAGGGTTAGGGTAATGGTTAGGGTTAGGGTTAGTATTAGGTTTAGGGTTAAGGTTAGGGTTACGGTTAGGGTAAAGGTAAGGGTTAGGGTTAGGGTTAGGGTAAGGGTTAGGGTTAGGGTTAAAGTAGGGTGAGGGTTAGGGTAAGGGTAAGGGTTAGGTTAGTGTTAGGGTAAGGGCTAAGATTAGGGTTAGGGTTAAGGTTAGGGTTAGTGTTAGGGTTAGGATTAGGGTTTGGTTTAGGTTTATGTTTAGGCTTAGGGTAATGTTAAGGGTTAAGTTTAGGGTTAGGTTTAGGTTTAGGGTTAAGGGTAGGGTTAGGGTAAGTGTTAGGGAAAGGGTAAGGGTTAGGTTTAGGGTTAGGGTTAGGGTAAGAATTAGGTTTAGGTTTAGTGTTAGGTTTAGGGTTTGGTAAGCGTTAGGTTTAGGGTTGGGGTTACAGTTAAGGATAGGGTTAGGATAAAGGTTAGGTTTAGGCGTAGGTTTAGGGTTGAGGTAAGTGTAAGGGTTAGGTTAGGGTTAGGGTTAGGGTTAAGTTAAATGTAAGGGTTGTGGTTATGGTTAGGGATAGGGTTAAGTTTAGACTAGGGTTAGGGTAAGGCGAAGGGTTAGTGTCAGGGTTAGGGTAAGGGTTAGGGTTTGGGTTAGGGTTAGAGTTAGAGTTAGGGTTAAGATTAGGGTAAGGGTAAGGGTTAGGGTTAGGGTTAGGGTTAGGTAAGGTTTAGGGTTAGGGGTTAGGGTTAGGTTTAGGGTAAAGGTTAGGGTGAGGATAAGGATTAGTTTAAGATTTAGTTTTAGGTTTAGGGTTAGTGTTAGGGTAAGGGTAATGGTTAGGTTTAGGGTTAGGGTTAGGTTTAGGGTAAGGGTAAGGTTTAGGGTGAAGGTTAGGGATAGGTTTGGGGTTAGGGTTAGGGTAAGAGTAAGGGTTAGGGTTAGGGTTAGGGTAAGAGTAAGGGTTAGGGTTAGGGTTATGGTTAGGGTAAGGGTTAGGGTTAGGGATAGGGTTATTTTTGGGGTTGTATTACTGTTTGGGTTAGGGTTAGGGTTAGGATTAGGGTTAGGTTTAGGGTTAGGGTTAGGGTAAGGGTAAGGATTAGGGTTAAGGTTAGGGTAATTGTTAGGTTTATTGTTAGGGTAAGGATTAGGGTTAAGGTAAGGGTTATGGTTAGTTTTAGGGTTAGGTTAAGGGTTAGGGTTAGGGTAAGTGTAAGGGTTAGGGTTAGGTTTAGGGTTGGGGTTAGGGTTAGGGTAAGGGTGAGGGTAAGGGTAAGGGTTAAGTTTAGGGTTAGTGTTAGGGTTAGGGTTAGGGCTAGGGTAAGGGTAAGGGTTAGGGTTAGGGTTAGGTTAAGGTTGGGTTAGGGATAGGGTTAGGCTAAGGGTTAGGGTTAGGGTTAGTTTAAGGGTTAGGTTTAGGGTTAGGGTTAGAGGAAGGTTTAGCGTTAGGGTAAGGGTTAGGGTTAGGGGTTAGGGATAGGGTTAGGTTTAGGATAGGGTTAGGATTAGGGTTAGGGTTAGGTTTAGGTTTAGGGTTAGGTTTAGGGTTAGGGTAAAGGTTAGGGTTACGGTTAGGGTTAGGGTTAAGGTTAGGGTTAGATTTAGGGTTAGGGTTAGGGTAAGGGTAAGGGTTATGGTTAGGGTTAGGTTTAGGGTTAAAGTTAGGGTTAGGGTTAGGGTTAGGGTTAGGTTTTGGGTACGGGTAAGGTTTAGGGTTAAGGTTATGGTTAGGGTTAGGTTTAGGGTTAGGGTTAGTGTAAGGGTAATGTTTAGGATTAGGGATAAGTTTAGGGTAAAGTTAGGGGTAGGGTTAGGGTTACAGTTAGGGTAAGGTTAAGGGTAAGGTTTAGGGTTAGTGTTAGGGTTAGGGTTAGTGTTAGGGAAAGGGTAAGGTTTAGGGTTAGGGTTAGGGGAAATGTAACGGTTAGGGTTAGGCTTAGGTTTAGGGTTAAGGTTAGGGTTAGGGTAAGTGTAAGGGATAAGGTTAGGCTTAGGGTTAGGTTAAGGGTTAGGGTTAGGGTAAGGATTAGGGTTACGGTTAGGGTTAGTGTTAGCATTAAGTATAGGGTTATTGTCAGCGTTAGGGTTAGGAAAAGGGTAAGGGTAAGGGTTAGGGTTAGGTTTAGGGTTAGGTTAAGGATAAGGGTTAGGTTTAGGTTTAGGGTTAGGATTAGGGTAAGGGATAGAGTTAGGTTTAGGGTTCGGTTTAGGTTTAAGTTTAGGGTTAGGTTTAGGGTAAGGGTAAGGGTTAGGGTTAGGGTGAGGGTTAGGCGTTCGTGTTAGGTTTAGGGTTAGGTTTATGGTTAGGGTAAGGGTAAGGTTTAGTGTTAGGGTTAGTGTTAGGGGTTAAGGTTAGGGTTAGGGTTAGGTTTCGGTTTAGGGTTAGGGTAAGACTAAGGGTTAGGGTTTGGGTTAGGGTTAGGGTTAGGGGAAATGTAATGGTTAGGGTTAGGCTTAGGGTTAGGGTTAGGCTTAGGGTTAGGTTAAGGGTTAGGATTCGAGTAAGGATTAGGGTTAAGGTTAGGGTTAGGGTTAGCATTAAGTTTAGGGTTATTGTCAGGGTTAGGGTTAGGAAAAGGGTAAGGGTAAGGGTTAGGGTTAGGTTTAGGGTTAGGTTAAGGATAAGGGTTAGGTTTAGGTATAGGGTAAGGGTTATGGTTAGGGTTAGGGTTAGCATTAAGTTTAGGGTTAGGGTTAGAGTAAGGGTAAGGGTTAGGGGTAGGGTTAGGGTTAGGGTTAGGGTTAGGGTAAGGGTAAGGGTAAAGTTTAGGGTTAGGTTTAGGGTTAGGGTTAGGATTAGGGAAAGGGTAAGGTTTAGGGTTAGGATTAGGGTTAGGGTTAGGGTAAGGATTAGGGTTAGGGTTAGGGTAAGGATTAGGGTTAGGTTTAGGGTTAGCATTAAGTTTAGGGTTAAGGTTAGGGTAAGGGTAAGGGTTAGTGTTAGGTTTAGGGTTAGGGTACGGGTAAGGGATAGGATTAGGGTTACGGTTAGGGTTAGGTTTAGGGTAAGTGTTAGGGTTAGGGTTAGGTTTAGGGTTAGGTTTAGGGTTAGGGTTAGGGTAAGGGCAAAGTTTAGGGTTAGGTTTAGGTCTAGGGTTAGGGTTAGGGTAAGGGTTAGGGTTAGGGTTAGTGTTAGGTTTAGGGTTAATGTTAGGGTTAGGGTAAAGTTAAGGGTTTGGGTTAGGGTGAGGATTAGGGGTTATTGTCAGGGTAAGGGTTAGGTTTATTGTTAGGGTAAGGTAAGATTTAGGGTTAGGTTTAGGGTTAGGGGTTAGAGTTAGGGTTAGGGTTAGGTTTAGGTTTAGGGTTAGGGTAGGGTAAGGGTTAGGGTTAGGGTTAGGGTTAGGGTAAGGGTTAGTGTTAGGGTAAGGATTAGGGTTAGGGTTAGGGTTAGTGTTAGCATTAAGGTTAGGATTAGGGTTAGGGTTAGGGTTAGGGAAAGGGTAAGGGTTAGAGTAAGGGTTAGGGTTAGGTTTAGGGTAAGCATAAGGGTTAGGTTTAGTGTTAGGGTAAGGTTAGGGTTAGGGTTAGGGTTAGGGTTAGTTTTATGTTTAGGGTAAGGGTAAGGTTTAGGGTTAGGGTTAGTTTTAGGGTTAGGGTTAGGGTAAGAGTTAGGGTTAGGGTAAAGTTTAAGTTTAGGGTAAAGTTTACTGTCAGGGTTATGGTTAGGGTAAGGGTGAGGTTTAGGGTTAGGCTTTGGGTAAGTGTAGGGGTTAGGATTAATGTTAGGTTTAGGGTTAGTGTTAGGGTTAGGGTTAGGTTTAGGGTAAGGGTTAGGGTTAGGGTTAGGGTTAAGGTTATTGATAGTGTTAGGGTTAGGGTTAGGGTAAGGGTAAGGGTTATGATTAGGATAAGGGTAGGGTTTGGGTTAGGGTTAGGGTTAGAGTTAGGGTTAGGGTTAGGGTAAGGGTAACGGTTAGGGTTAGGGTTAGGGTTAGGGTAAGGGTTAGGGTTAGGGGTTAGGGTTAGGTTTAGGATAAGGGTTAGGTTAGGGTGTAGGGTTAGGGTAAGGGTTAGGGTTAAGGGTAGCGTAAGTCTAAGTGTTAAGGTTAGCGTGAGCTTTAGTGTATGGGTTAGGGTTAGGGGTTAGGGTTAGGGTTAGTGTAAGGGTCAGGGTTAGGGTTAGGGTAAGGGTTATGGTTAGGGTTAGGATTAGGGTAAGGCTAAAGGTTAGAGTTAGGGTTAGTGTTAGGGTTAGGGTTAGGGTTAAGGTTAGGGTTACGGTTAGGGTAAGGCTAAAGGTTAGGGTTAGGGTTAGGTTAAGGGTTAGGGTTAGGGTTAATGTTAGAGGTAGGGTTAGGGGTAGGTTAAGGGTAAGGGTTAGGGTTAGGGTTAGGGTAAGGGTTAGGGTTAGGGGTTAGGTTTAGGGTTAGGATTAGGGTAGGGTTAGGATTAGGGTTAGGGTTAGGTTTAGGGTTAGGGTTAGGGTTAGGGTAAAAGTTGGGGTTAGGCTTAGGATTAGAGTCAGGGTAAGTGTTAGGGTTAGGGTTAGGGTTAGGGTTAGGGTAAGGGTAAGTGTTAGGGTTAGGGTTAGGGTTGGGTTTAGGGTTGGGGTTAAGTTTAGGGTTAGGCTTAGGATAAGGGTGAGGGTTAGGTTTGGGGTTAGGTTAGGGTTAGGTTTAAGGTTAGAGTTAGGGTAAGGGAAAGGGTAAGGGTTAGGGTTAGGGTTAGCGTAAAGGTTTGTTAGGGTTAGGGTTAGGGTTAGGGTAAGGGTAAGGGTTAGGGTTAGGGTTAGGGTTAGGGTTAGGGTAAGGGTAAGGGTTAGGGATAGGGTTAGGGTTAGGGTTATGTAAGGGTAAGTGTTAGGGTTAGGGGTTAGGGTTAATCATAGGTTAGGTTTAGGGTTAGGGTAAGGTAAGGTTTAGGGTTAGGTTTAGGGTTAGGGGTTAGGGTTAGGGTTAGGGTTAAGGTTAGGGTAAGGGTAAGTGTTAGGTTTAGGGTAAGGGTAATATTTAGGGTTAGGGTTAGGTTTAGGTTTGGGTTAGGGTTAGGGTAAGAGTAAGGGTTAGGGTAAGATTTAGGATTAGGCTAAGGGTAAGGGTTAGGGTTAGGGTTAGGATTAGGTTTAAGTTTATGGTTAGGGTTAGGGTTAGGTTTAGGGTTGGGGTTAGGTAAGGGTAAGGGTTATGGTTAGGGTTAAGGTTATGGTTAGGGTTAGGTTTAGGTTTAGGGTTAGGTTAAGGTAAAGTTAGGGATAGGGATAGGGTTAGAGTTAGGGTAAGGGTAAGGGTAAGCTTTAGGGTTAGTTTTAGGGTTAGGTTTAGGATTAAGGAAAGGGTAAGGATTAGGGTTAAGGTTATGGTTAGGGTAAGGATTAGGGTTAGAGTTAGTGTAACCCTAAGTGTTAGGGTTAGGGTTAGGGTAAGGGTAAAGGTTGGGATTAGGGTTAGGGTTAGGTTTAGGGTAAGGGTTAGGGTTAGGTTTAGGTTTAGGGTTAGGTTAAGGGTTAGGATTAGGGTTAGGATTCCGTTTAGGGTTAAGTTTAGGGTTAGGTTTAGGCTAAGGGTAAGGGTTAGGGTTCGGGTGAGGGTTAGGGGTTAGTGTTAGGGTTAGGGTTAGGTTTATGGTTAGGGTAAGGGTAAGGTTTAGGGTTAGGGTTAGGTTTAGGGGTTAGGGTTAGGGTTAGGGTAAGCGTTAAGGTTAGATTTAGGGAAAGGGTAAGGTTTAGGGTTAGGGTTAGGGTTAGGTTTGGGTTTAGGGTTTGGGTAAGAGTAAGGGTTATTGTTAGGGTTAGGGTTAAGGTAAGGGTAAAGGTTAGGGTTTGGGTTAGGGTTAGGGTTAAGGTTAGGGTTAGGGTTAGGGTTAGGCTAAGGGTTAGGGTTAGGGTTAGGGTAAGGGTTAGGGTTAGGATTAGGGTTAGGGTTAGAGGTAGGGTTAAGTTTAGGGTAAGTGTAAGGGTTAGGGTTAGAGTTATGGTTAGGTTAAGGGTTAGGGTTAGGGCAATGATTAGGGTTAGGGTTAGGGTTAGGGTCAGAATTACGTTTAGGGTTAGTTTTAGGGTTAGGTTTAGGGTTAGGGAAAGGGTAAGGGTAAGGTTTAGGTTTAGGGTTAGGTTTAGGTTAAGGATAAGGGTTAGGTATAGGTTTAGTGTAAGGGTTATGGTTAGCGTTAGGGTTAGGGTTAGCATTAAGGTTAGGGTTAGGGTTAGGGTATGGGTAAGAGTTTGGGTTAGGGTTAGGGTTAGGGTAAGGGTAAGGGTTAGGGTTAGGGTTAGGATTAGGGTAAGGATTAGTGTTAGGTTTAGTGTTAGGTTTAGGTTTAGGGTTAGGGTAAGGGTAAGGGTTAGAGTTAGGTATAGGTTTAGGGTTAGGGTTAGGGTTAGGTTTAGGGTTAGGGTTAGGGTTAAGGTTAGGGTTAGTGTTAGGGTTAGGGTTAGGGTTATGGTTAGGGTAAGGGTAAGGGTTAGGTTAGGGTTAAGCTTAGGGTTAAGTTTAGCGTTAGGGTTAAGGTTAGGCTAAGGGTTAGGGTTAGGGTTAGGGTTAGGGTAAGGTAAAGGTTAGGGTTAGGTTAGGGTTACGGTTAAGGTTAGGGTTACGGTTAGGGTTAGGGGTAGGGTAAGGGAAAGGGTTACAGTTAGGGTTAGGGTTAGGGTTAATTTAGGGTTAGTGTTAGGGTAAGGGTTATGGTTATGGTTAGGGTTAGGGTTAAAGTAAGGGTTAGGGGTAGGGTTAGGGCAAGTTTAAGGCTTAGGGTTTGGGTTAGTTTAGGGTTAGTGTTAGGGTACGGGCAAGGTTTAGGGTTAGGGTTAGGGTTAGGGTTAGGTTTAGGTTTAAGGTTAGGGTTAGGGTTAGGGTTAGGTTAAGGGTAAGGGTAAGGTTTAGGTATACAGTTAGGTTTAGGTTTAGGGTTAGGGAAAGGGTAAGGGTTAGGGTAAGGGTTAGGGTAAGGATTTGGGTTAGTGTTAGTGTAACTGTAAGGGTTAGGATTAGGGTTAGGGTAAGGGTAATGGATAGGATTAGGGTTAGGATTAGGGTTAGGGTTAGGGTAAGGGTTAGGGTTATGGTTAGGTTTCAGGTTAGGTTTAGGGTTAGGGTTAAGGTAAGGGTAAGGGTTAGGGTTAAGTTTAAGTCTAGGGTTAGGGTTAGGGTAAGGGTTAGGGTTAGGGTTAGGGTTAGGTTTAGGGTTAAGGTTAGGGTTAGGGTAAACGTAAGGGTTAGGGTTAGGTGTTAGTGTTAGGTTTAGGGTTAGGGTAAGGGTAAAGATTAGGGTTTGGGTTAGGGTTAGGGTTAAGGGTAGGTTTAGGGTTAGTGTTAGTGTAAGGGTTAGGGTTAGGGTTAGGGTAAGGGTTAGGGTTAGGGTTAGGGTTAGGGTTAGGGTTAGAGGTAGGGTTAGGTTTAGGGTAAGTGTAAGGGTTAGGGTTAGAGTTATGGTTAGGTTAAGGGTTAGGGTTAGGTTAATGATTAGGGTTAGGGTTAGGGTTAGGGTTAGAATTAGGTTTAGGGTTAGTTTTAGTGTTAGGGTTAGGGTTAGGGAAAGGGTAAGGGTAAGGTTTAGGTTTAGGGTTAGGTTTAGGTTAAGGATAAGGGTTAGGTTTAGGTTTAGTGTAAGGGTTATGGTTAGCGTTAGGGTTAGGGTTACCATTAATGTTAGGGTTAGGGTTAGGGTATGGGTAAGAGTTTGGGTTAGGGTTAGGGTTAGGGTATGGGTAAGGGTTAGGGTTAGGGTATGGGTAAGAGTTTGGGTTAGGGTTAGGGTTAGGGTATGGGTAAGGGTTAGGGTTAGGGTTAGGATTAGGGTAAGGATTAGTGTTAGGTTTAGGTTTAGGTTTAGGTTTAGGGTTAGGGTAAGGGTAAGGGTTAGAGTTAGGTGTAGGTTTAGGGTTAGGGTTAGGGTTAGGTTTAGTGTTAGGGTTAGGGTTAGGGCTAGGGTAAGGTAAGGGTTAGGGTTAGGGTTAAAGTTAGGGTTAAGTTTAGCGTTAGGGTTAAGGTTAGGCTAAGGGTTAGGGTTAGGGTTAGGGTTCGGGTTATGGTTAGAGTTAGGGTTCGGGTTAGGGTTAGGTTTAGGTTAGGGCAAGGGTAAGTGTTAGGTTAGGTTTAGGTCTAGGGTTAGGGTTAGGGTAAGGGTTAGGGTTAGGGTTAGTGTTAGGTTTAGGGTTAAGGTTAGGGTTAGGGTAAGGGTAAGGTTTAGGGTTAGGCTTAGGGTTAGGTTTGGGGTTAAGGGTAGGGTTAGGGTTAGGTTTAGGGTAGGGTTAGGCTTAGTGTTAGGGTGAGGGTAAGGGTTAGGGTTAGGATTAGGGTTAGAGGTAGAGTTAGGATCAGGGTAAGGGTAATGGTTAGGGTTAGGGTTAGGGTAAGGTTTAGGGTTAGATGTTAGGGCTTATGGTTAGGGTTAGGTTTAGGGTAGTGTTAGAATCAGTTTTAGGATTAGGGTAAGGGTTAGGGTTAGGGTTAGAGTTAGGGTAAAGTTTAGGGTTACGGTTAGGGTTAGGGGTAGGGTTAGTTTAGGGTTAGGGTTAGGTAAAGGGTAAGGGTTATGTTTATGGTTAGGGTTAGGGATAAAGTTAGGGTTAGAGTTAGGGTAGGGTTAGGGTTAGGGAAAGTTTAAGGCTAGGGTTATGGTTAGGGTTAGGTTTAGGGTACGTGAAAGGTTTAGGGTTAGGGTTAGGGTTAGGGTTATTTTTAGGGTTAGGGTTAGGGTAAGGGTGAGGTTTAGGATTAGGGTTAGGGTTAGGGTTAAGGTTAGGGTTAGGGTTAGGGTTAGGGTTAGGGTAAGGGTAAGGATTAGGGTTAGGATTAGTGTTAGGGTTAGTGTAAGGGTAAGGTTTAGGGGTAGGGTTAGGATTAGGGTTAGGTTTAGGGTTAGGTTTAGGGTTAATGTAATGCTTAGGGTTATGGTTAGGGTTAGGTTAGTGTTAGGGTTAGGGTAAGGGTATGGTTTAGGGTTAGGGTTAGTTTTAGGTTAAGGGTAAGTGTTAGGGTTAGGTTTAGGGTCGGGGTTAAATTTAGGGTTAGTGTGAGGGTAAGGGTAAGGGTTAGGGTTAGGGTTAGGTTTAGGGTAAGGATTAGGGTTAGGGTTAGGGTTAGGGTTAGGGTGAGCGTTTGGGTATGTGTTAGGGTTAGTGGTTAGGGTTAGCGTAAGGGTAAGTGTTAGGATTAGGGTTAGGGTTAGGTTTAGGGTTAGGGTAAGGGTAAGGGTAAGGGTGAGGGTTAGGGTTAGGGTTAGAGTTGGGGTTAGGGTTAGGTTTAGGGTTAAGTTTAGGTTTATGGTTAGGGTTAGGGATAGGGTTAGGGTTAGGGTAAGGATTAGGGTTAGGGTTAGGTTAGGGTAAGGGTTATGGTTATGGTTAGGGTTAAAGTTAGGGTTAGGGTTAGGAATAGGGTTAGGTAAGTTTAAGGCTAGGGTTAGGGTTAGGGTTAGGTTTAGTGTTAGGGTTAGAGTAAGGGTAAGGATGAGGGTTAGGTTTAGGGTTAGGGTTAGGGTTAGGGTTAGGTTTAGTGTTAAGGTTAGGTTTAGGGTTAGGGTTAGGGATAGGGTTAGGGTTAGGGTAAGGATTAGGGTTAGGGTTAGGGTTACTTTAAGGGTTATGGTTATGGTTAGGGTTAAAGTTAGAGTTAGGGTTAGGGATAGGGTTAGGGTAAGTTTAAGGCTAGGGTTAGGGTTAGGGTTAAGTTTAGGGTACATGCAAGGTTTAGGGTTAGGGTTAGGGTTAGGGTTAGGATTAGGGTTAGGGTTAGGGTAAGTGTGAGGTTTAGTATTACGGTTAGGGTTAGGGTTAAGTTTAGGGTTGGGGTTAGGGTTAGGGTAAGGGTAAGGGTAAGGTTTAGAGTTCCTGTTAGGGTTAGGAATAGGGTTATGGAAAGGGTAAGGGTTAGTGTTAGGTTTAGGGTAAGGATTAGGGTTAGGTTTAGTGTAACCATAAGGGTTAAGTTTAGGGTTAGGGTAAGGGTTAGGGTTAGGTTTAGGTCTAGGGTTAGGGTTAGGGAAAGGGTTAGGGTTAGGGTTAGTGTTAGGATTAGGGTTAAGTTTAGGGTTAGGGTAAACTTAATGGTTAGGGTTAGGGGTTAGTGTTAGGGTTACGGTTAGGTTTATGGTTAGGGAAAGGTAAGGTTTAGGGTTAGGGTTAGGGTTAGGGGTTAGGGTTAGTGTTAGTGTAAGGGTTAGGGTTAGGTTTAGGGTAAGGGTAAGGTTTATGGTTAGGGTTAGGGTTGGGTTTGGGTTTAGGGTTAGGGTTAGGGTTAGGTTATGGGTAGGGTAAGGATTAGTGTTAGGGTTAGGGTAAGGATTAGGTTTAGGGTTAGGGTTAGAGGTAGAGTTGGATCAGGGTAAGGGTAAGGGTTAGGGTTAGGG
The DNA here is from genome assembly GCA_024803745.1 of Megascapheus bottae. Classification (NCBI taxonomy): domain Eukaryota; kingdom Metazoa; phylum Chordata; class Mammalia; order Rodentia; family Geomyidae; genus Megascapheus; species Megascapheus bottae. The sequence goes on along the minus strand of JANJXV010000556.1, from coordinate 110,919 downwards.
TTAGGGTAACGTTTAGGGTTAGGGGTTAGGGTTAGGGTTAGGGTTAGGTTTAGTGTAGGGTTAGGATTAGTGTTAGGGTTAGGGTAAGGGTTAGGGTTAGGGTTAGGGTTAGAGTTAGGGTAAGGGTAAGGGTTAGGGTTAGGGTTAGGGTTAGGGTTAGCGTAAAGGTTCGGGTTAGGGTTAGAGTTAGGGTAAGGGTAAAGTTTAGGGGTAGGGTTAGGTTAGGGTTAGGTTTAGGTTTAGGGTTAGGGTTAGGGTAATGGTTCAGGTTATGGTTAGGGTTAGGTTTAGCGTTAGGGTTAGGGTGAGGGTATGGGTTAGGGTTAGGGTTAGGGAAAGGGTAAGTGTTTGGGTTAGGTTAAGGTCGGGGTTAGATTTAGGGTTAGTGTGAGGATAAGGGTAAGGGTTAGGGTTAGGGTTAGGGTTAGGGTAAGGGTTAGGGTTAGGGTTAGGGATAGGTTGAGCGTTGGGGTATGTGTTAGGGTAGGGGTTAGGGTTAGGGTTAGGGTTAGGGTAAGTATTAGGATTAGGGTTAGGGTTAGGTTTAGGGTTAGTGTTAGAGTAAGGGTAAGGGTGAGGGTTAGGGTTAGGGGTAGGGTTGGGGTTAGGGTTAGATTTAGGGTTAAGTTTAGGGTTATGGTTAGGGTTAAGGATAGGGTTAGTGTTAGGGTAAGGATTATGGTTAGGGTTAGGGTTAGGGTTAGGTTTAGGGTTAGGGTTAGAGTAAGGGTAAGGGTGAGGGATAGGTTTAGGGTTAGGTTTAGGGTTAGGGTTAGGTTTAGGGTTAAGGTTAGGTTTAGGGTTAGGGTTAGGATAGGGTTAGGGTTAGGGTAAGGATTAGGGTTAGGGTTAGGGTTAGGGTTAGGTTTAGGGTTAGGGTTAGGCTTAGGGTTAGCATTAAGTTTAGGGTTAGGGTTAGGGTAAGGGTTAGGGTTAGGCTAAGGGTTAGGGTTAGGGTTAGGGTAAGTGTAAGGGTTAGGGTTAGGCTTAGGGTTAGTTAAGGGTTAGGGTTAGGATTAGGGTTAGGGTTAGGGTTAGGGTTAGCATTAAGTTAGGGTAATGATTAGGGTTAGGGTTAGGGTTAGGGTTAGAATTACGTTTAGGGTTAGGTTTAGGGTTAGGGTTAGGGTTAGGGAAAGGGTACGTGTAAGGGTTAGGTTTAGGGTTAGGTTTAGGTTAAGGATAAAGGTTAGGTTTAGGTTTAGTGTGAGGGTTATGGTTAGCGTTAGGGTTAGGGTTAGCATTAAGGTTAGGGTTAGGGTTAGGGTATGGGTAAGAGTTTGGGTTAGGGTTAGGGTTAGGGTAAGGGTAAGGGTTAGGATTAGGGTAAGGATTAGTGTTAGGTTTAGGGTTAGGTTTAGGTTTAGGTTTAGGGTAAGGTTAAGGGTTAGAGTTAGGTATAGGTTTAGGGTTAGGGTTAGGGTTAGGTTTAGGGTTAGGGTTAAGGTTAGTGTTAGGGTTAGGGTTAGGGTTAGGGTTAGGGTTAGGGTTAGGCTAAGGGTTAGGGTTAGGGTTAGGGTAAGGGTTAGGGTTTGTGTTAGGGTTAGGGTTAGAGTTAGGGTTAGGGTTAGGGTTAGGGTTAGGGTAAGGTAAGGGTTAGGGTTAGCTTAGGGTTTGTGTAAAGGTTAGGGTTACGGTTAGGGTTAGGGGTAGGGTAAGGGAAAGGGTTAGAGTTAGGGTTAGGGTTAGGGTTAGTTTAGGGTTAGTGTTAGGGTAAGGGTAAGGCTTATGGTTATGGTTAGGGTTAGGGTTAAAGTAAGGGTTAGGGTTAGGGTTAGGGCAAGTTTAAGGCTTAGGGTTAGGGTTAGGGTTAGGGTTAGGGTAAGGGTGAGTTTTAGGGTTAGGGTTAGGTTTAGGGTTAAGGTTAGGGTTAGGGTTAGGTTTAGGGCAAGGGTAAGGGTAAGGTTTAGGTATACAGTTAGGGTTAGGTTTAGGGTTAGGGAAAGGTTAAGGGTTAGGGTTATGGTTAGGGTAAGGATTTGGGTTACTGTTAGTGTAACCGTAAGGGTTAGGGTTAGGGTTAGGGTAAGGGTAATGGTTAGGATTAGGGTTAGGGTTAGGGTTAGGGTTAGGGTAAGTGTTAGGGTTAGGTTTAGGTCTAGGGTTAGGGTTAGGGTAAGGGTTAGGGTTAGGGTTAGTGTTAGCTTTAGGGTTAAGGTTAGGGTTAGGGTAAACGTAAGGGTTAGGGTTAGGTGTTAGTGTTAGTGTTAGTGTTAGGTTTATGGTTAGGGTAAGGTAAGGTTTAGGGTTAGGGTTAGGGTTAGGGGTTAGGGTTAGTGTTAGTGTAAGGGTTAGGGTTAGGTTTAGGGTAAGGGTAAGGTTTAGGGTTAGGGTTAGGGTTAGGTTTGGGGTTAAGGGTAGGGTTAGGGTTAGGTTTAGGGTAGGGTTGGGATTAGTGTTAGGGTTCGGGTAAGGGTTAGGGTTAGGGTTAGGGTTAGAGGTAGAGTTAGGATCAGGGTAAGGGTAAGGGTTAGGGTTAGGGTTAGGGTAAGGTTTAGGGTTAGATGTTAGGGGTTATGGTTAGGGTTAGGTTTAGGGTAGGGTTAGGATCAGTTTTAGGGTTAGGGTAAGGGTTAGGGTTAGGGTTAGAGTTAGGGTAAGGTAAGGGTTAGGGTTAGGATTAGGGTTAGTGTTAGGGTACGGTAAGGTAAGGGTTAGGGTTAAGGTTAGGGTTAGGGTAAAGTTTAGGGTTACTTTTAGGGTTAGGGGTAGGGTAATGGTAAGGGTTAGAGTTAGGGTTAGGGTTAGGGTTAGTTTAGGGTTAGGGTTAGGTTAAGGGTAAGGGTTATGTTTATGGTTAGGGTTAGGGATAAAGTTAGGGTTAGGGTTAGGGATAGGGTTAGGGTAAGTTTAAGGCTAGGGTTAGGGTTAAGGGTAGGTTTAGGGTACGTGAAAGATTTAGGGTTAGGGTTAGGGTTAGGGTTATTTTTAGGGTTAGGGTTAGGGTAAGGGTGAGGTTTAGGATTAGGGTTAGGGTTTGGGTTAAGGTTAGGGTTAGGGTTAGGGTTAGGGTAAGGGTAAGGATTAGGGTTAGGATTAGTGTTAGGGTTAGGGTAAGGGTAAGGTTTAGCGCTAGGGTTAGGATTAGGGTTAGGTTTAGGGTTAGGGTTAGGGTTAGTGTAATGGTTAGGGTTATGGTTAGGGTTAGGTTTAGTGTTAGGGTTAGGGTAAGGGTATGGGTTAGGGTTAGGGTTAGGGTTAGGGTTAGGTTAAGGGTAAGTGTTAGGGCTAGGTTTAGGGTCGGGGTTAAATTTAGGGTTAGTGTGAGGGTAAGGGTAAGGGTTAGGGTTAGGGTTAGGTTTAGGGTAAGGGTTAGGGTTAGGGTTAGGGTTCGGGTGAGCGTTTGGGTATGTGTTAGGGTTAGGGGTTAGGGTTAGGGTTAGGGTTATGGTAAGTGTTAGGATTAGGGTTAGGGTTAG
>JANJXV010000556.1:35000-90000 GCA_024803745.1 Megascapheus bottae | reverse complement strand
TTAGGTTTCGGTTTAGGTTTAGGGTTAGGGTTAGGGTTAGGGTAAGTGTAAGGGTTAGGGATAGGTTTAGGTCTAGGGTTAGGGTTAGGGTAAGGGTTAGGGTTAGGGTTAGTGTTAGGTTTAGGGTTAAGGTTAGGGTTAGGGTAAACTTAAGGGTTAGGGTTAGGTGTTAGTGTTAGGGTTAGGGTTAGGTTTATTGTTAGGGTAAGGTAAGGTTTAGGGTTAGGGTTAGGGGTTAGGGTTAGTGTTAGTGTAAGGGTTAGGGTTAAGGTTAGGGTTAGGGTAAGGTTTATGGTTAGGGTTAGGGTTAGGGGTAGGGTAAGGGTAAGGGTTAGAGTTAGGGTTAGGGTTAGGGTTAGTGTTAGGTTTAGGGTTAAGGTTAGGGTTAGGGTAAATGTAAGGGTTATGGTTAGGTGTTAGTGCTAGGGTTAGGGTTACAGTTAGGTTTAGGTTTAGGGTTAGGGTTAGGGTTAGGGTTAGTGCTAAGGTAACGATGAGTGTTACTTTACGAGTAAGGGTTAGGGTTAGGGTTAGGATTAGGTTTAAGGTAAGGTTAGGTCAAGGGTAAGGGTTAGGTTTAGAGTTAAGGTTAGGTTTAGGGTTAGGGTTAGGGTAAGGGTAAGTATTAGGGTTTGGGTTAGGGTTAGGTTTAATGTTTGGGTTAGCGTAAGGGTAAGGGTTAGGGTTAGGGTTAGGGTTAGGGTAAAGGTTAGGGTTACGGTTAAGGTTAGGGTAAGGGTAAGGGTTAGAGTTAGGGTTAGGGTTAGGGTTAGGTTAGGGTTAGGGTTAGGGTTAGGGTAAGGGTAAGGTTATGGTTATGGTTAGGGTTAGGGTTAAAGTTAGGGTTAGTGTTAGGGTTAGGATAAGGGTTAGGGTTAGCGTTAGGATTAGGGTTAGCATTAAGGTTAGAGTTAGGGTTAGTGTAAGGTTTAGGGTTAAGGTTATGGTTTGGGTTAGGGTTAGGGTTAGGTTTAGGGTTGGGGTTAGGGTAAGGGTAAGGGTTATGGTCAGGGTTAAGGTTATGGTTAGGGATAGGTTTAGGGTTAGGGTTAGGGTAAGGGTAAGGTTTAGGTTTAGGGTTAGGGTTAGGGGAAAGTTAGGGGTAGGATTAGTGTTAGAGTTAGGGTAAGGGTAAGGGTAAGGTTTAGGGTTAGTGTTAGGGTTAGGGTTATGGGTAGGGAAAGGGTAAGTGTTAGGGTTAGGGTTAGGGTAAAGATTAGGGTTAGGGTTAGTGTAACCGTAAGGGTTAGTGTTAGGGTTAGTGTAAGGGTAAGGGTTAGGATTAGGGTTAGGGTTAGTGTTAAGTTTAAGGTTAGTGTTAGGGTAAGTGTCAGGGTTAGGGTTAGGTTTAGGGTGAGGTTTAGGGTTAGGTTTAGGGGAAGCGTTAGGGTTAGCGTTAGGGTGGTTAGCATTAAGGTTAGGGTTAGGGTTAGGGTAAGGGTAAGGGTTAGGGTTAGGGTTAGGGTTAGGGTAATGGTAAGAGTTAGAGTTAGGTTTAAGGTTAGCGTTAGGATTAGGGTTAGGCTAAGGGTTATGGTTAGGGTTAGGGTAAGGGTTAGGATTTGGGTTAGGGTTAGTGTTAGAGTTAGAGTTAGGGTTAGGGTTAGGGTAAAGTTTAGTGTTACGGTTAGGGTTAGGGTAAAGTTTAGGGTTAGATTTAGGGTTAGGGGTAGGGTAAGGGTAAGGGTTAGAGCTAGGGTTAGGGTTAGGGTTAGCTTTAGGGTTAGGGTTAGGGAAGGGTAAGGGTTATGGTTATGGTTAGGGTTAGGTTTAAAGTTAGGGTTAGGGATACGTTTAGGGTTTGGGTAAGTTTAAGGCTTAGGGTTAGGCTTAGGGTTAGGTTTAGGGTACGGGTAAGGTTTCGGGTTAGGTTTAGGTTTAGGCTTAGGTTTAGGGTTAGAGTAAGGGTAAGGGTTAGGGTTAGGGTTACTGTACGGGTAAGGATAAGGTTTAGGGTTAGGTTTAGTGTTAAGGTTAGGGCTTGGGAAAGGGCAAGGGTTAGGGTTTGGGTTAGGTTTAGGGTTAGGGTGAGGTTTAGGGTTAGGGTTAGAGTAAGGGTTAGGGTTAGGGTTAGGGTTAGGGTTAGGTTTAGGGTTAGGGTTAGAGTAAGGGTAAGGGTGAGGGATAGGTTTAGGTTTAGGGTTAGGGTTTCGGTTAGGGTTAGGGTAAGGGTAAGTGTTAGGGTTAGGGTTAGGGTTAAGTTTAGCGTTACGGTTAGGGTAAGAGTTTGAGTTCGGCTTAGGTTAGGTTCACGGTTAGGATTAGGGTTAGGGTTAGGGTTAGGGTTAGGGTTAGGGTTAGGGATAAGGTTAGGGTTAGGGTTAGGGTTAGATTTGGGGTTAGGGTTAGTGTAAGAGTAAGGGTTAGGGTTAGGGTTAGGGTTAGGGTAAGGGTTAGGGTTATTGTTAGGAATAGGGTTATTTTTGGGGTTAGGGTTATGGTAAGGGTAAGGGTTAAGGTTAGGATTAGGGTTAGGTTTAGGATTAGGGTTAGGGTTAAGTTTAGGATAAGGGTAAGGGTTAGGGTTAAGGTTAGGGTTAGGGTTAGGGTTATTGTAAGGGTTAGTGTTAAGTTTAGGGATTGGTTAAGGTTTAGGGTTAGGGTAAGGGTAAGGGTAAGGGTTAGGGTTAGGTTTTCGGTGAGGGTTAGGTTTAGGGTTAGGTTTAGGGTTAGGGTAAGAGTAAGGGTAAGGGTTAGGTTTAGGTTTAGGTTTAGGGTTAGGATTATTGTTAGTGTTAGGTTTAGGGAAAGGGTTACGGTTAGGGTTAGGATTAGGGTTAAAGTTAGGGTTAGGGTTAGGTTTAGGGTTAGGTTTAGGGTACGGGTAAGGTTTAGGGTTAGTGTTATTGTTAGGGTTAGGTTTAGGTTTAGGGTTCGGGTTACGGTAGGGTAAGATTTAGGGTTAGGGTTATGGTTAGGGTAAATGTTAGTGGTAGGATTAGGTTTAGGGTTAGGTTAAGGGTAAGGGTAAGGTTTAGGGTTAGGGTTAGGGAAAGGGTTAGGATTAGGGTTAGGGTTAGGTTTAGGGTAAGGGTTAGGGTTAGGGTTATGGTAAAAGTTGGGGTTAGGTTTAGGATTAGGGACAGGTTAAGTGTTAGGGTTATGGTTAGGGTTAGGCTTAGTGGTAGGTAAGGGTAAGTGTTAGGGTTAGGGTTAGGGTTAGGGTTAGGTTTAGGGTTAGGGTTAGTGTAAGGATAAGTGTTAGGGTTACTGTTAGGTTCAGGGTTAGGGTTAGGGTAAAGGTTAGAGTTAGGGTTAGTGTTAATGTTAGGTTTAGGGTTAAGTTTAGGGTTCGATTTAGGGTAAGGGTAAGGGTTAGGGTTAGGGTTAGGGTTAGGGTTAAGGTGAGGTTTAGGGCTAGGGTAAGGGTAAGGTTTAGGGTTAGGTTTAGTGTTATGGGTTAGGGTTAGGGTTAGGGTTAGAGTAAGGGTTAGGGTTAGGTTTAGGGTAAGGGTAAGGTTTAGGGTTTGGGTTAGGGTTAGTTTGGGGTTTAGGGATAGGGTAAGATTAAGGGTTAGGGTTAGGGTTAGGGTTAGGCTAAGGGTGAGGGTTTGGGTTAGGGTTAGGGTTACAGATAGGTTTAGGTTTAGGGTAAGGGTAAGGGTTACGGTTAGGGTTAGGGTTAGGTTTAGGGCTATTGTTAGGTTTAGGGTACGGGTAAGGTTTAGGGTCAGTGTTATGGTTAGGGTTAGGGTTAGGTTTAGGGTTAGGGTTAGGGTAGGGTAAGGTTTAGGGTTAGGGTTAGGGTTAGGGTAAAGGTTAGGGGTAGGGTTAGGTTTAGGGTAAGAGTAAGGGTTACGGTTGGGGTTAGGGTTAGGGGTTAGGGTTAGGGTTAAGGTTAGGTTTAGGGTTAGTTTAAGGGTAAGGTTTAGGGTTAGGTTTAGGGTTAGGGGTTAGGTTTAGGGTAAGGGTAAGGTTTAGGGTTAGGGTTAGGGTTACAGTTAGGTTTAGGGTTAGGGTAATGGTAAGGGTTAGGGTTAAGGTTAGGGTTAGCGGTTATTGTTAGGGTTAGGGTTAAGGTGAGGTTTAGGGTTAGGGTAAGGGTAAGGGTTCGGGTTAGGGTTAGGGTTAGGTTTAGGGTTAGAGTTAGGGTAAGGGTTAAGGTTAGGGTTAGAGTTAGGTTTAGGGTTAAGTTTAGGGTTAGGGTTAGGATAAGTGTTAGAATTAGAGTTAGGGTTAGGGTTAGGGGTTATGGTTAGGGTTAAGGTTAGGTATAGGGTGAGGGTAAGGGTGAGGTTTAGGTTTAGGATTAGGGTTAGGGTTTAGGGTTAGGGTTAGGGTTAGGGTAAGGTTTAGGGTTAGGTTTAGGGTTAGGGATTAGGGTTAGGCTTAGGGTTAGGGTTAGGGTTAGGGGTTAGTGTTAGGGTTAGGTTTAGGGTAAGGGTTGGGGTTAGGTTTAGGGCAAGGCTAAGGTTTAGGGTTAGGGTTAGGGTTAGGTTTGGGGTTAAGGTTAGTGTAAGAGTGAGGGTTAGGGTTATGTTTAGGCGAAGGGTAAGGGATAGGGTTAGATTTAGTGTTACAGTTAGGTTTAGGGTTAGGGTTAGGGTTAGGGTAAGGGTAAGGATTAGGGTTTGGGTTAGTGTTAGGTTTAAGGTTAGGGTTAAGGTAAGGGTAATGGTTAGAGTTAGGTTTAGGGTTAGGGTAAAGGTTAGGGTTACAGTTAGGGTTAGGGTAAGGGTAAGGGTTAGAGTTAGGGTTAGGGTTAGGGTTAGGTTTAGGGTTAGGGTTAGGGTAAGGTAAGGGATATGGTTAGGGTTAGGGTTAGGGTTAAAGTTAGGGTTAGGTTTAGGGTTAAGGTTAGGGTTAGGTTTAGGGTACCGGTAAGGTTTAGGGTTAGGGTTATGGTTAGGGTTAGGTTTAGGGTTAGGGTTAGGGTAAGGGTAAGGTTTAGGGTTAAGATTACGGTTAGGGTAAAGGTTAGGGGTAGGGTTAGGGTTAGAGTGAGGGTAAGGGTCAGGTTTAGGGTTAGGGTTAGGGAAAGGGTAAGGGTTAGGGTTAGGGTTAGGGTTAGGGTAAGAATTAGGGTTATGATTAGTGTAAGCATAAGGGTTAGTGTTAGGGTGAGGGTAAGGATAACGGTTAGGATTAGGGTTAGGGTTAGGGTTAGGATTAGGGTAAGGGTTAGGGTGAGGATTAGGTTTAGCGTTAGGTTTAGGGTTAGGGTTAGGGTAATGATAAGGGTTACTGTTAGGTTTAGGTTTAGGGATAGGTTTAGGGTAAGGGTTAGGGTTAAGGTTAGGGTTCGGTTTAAGGTTAAGTTTAGGGTTAGGTTTAGGGTAAGGGTAAGGCTTAGGATTAGGGTGAGGGTTAGTGTAAACTTTAGGGTTAATTTTATGGTTAGGGTAAGTATAAGGTTTAGGGTTAGGGTTAGGGTTAGCGGTTAGGGTTAGGGTTAGGGTTAGGGTAAGGGTTCAATTTAGGTTTAGGTTAAGGGTAAGGTTTAGTGTTAGGGTTAGGGTTAGGGTTAGGGGTTAGGGTTAGGATAAGCGTTAGGGTTAGGTTTAGGGTAAGGGTAAGGTTTAGGGTTAGGGTTAAGGTTAGGATTGGGGTTAGGGTTTGGGAAAGATTAAGGGTTATTGTTAGGGTTAGGGTTAGGGTAAGGGTAAAGGTTAGGGTTTGGGTTAGGGTTAGGGTTAAGGTTAGGGTTAGGGTTAGGCTAAGGGTTAGGGTTAGGGTTAGGGTAAGGGTTAGGGTTAGGGTTAGGGTTAGGGTTAGAGGTAGGGTTAGGGTTAGGGTAAGTGTAAGGGTTAGGGTTAGGGTTATGGTTAGGTTAAGGGTTAGGGTTAGGGTAATGATTAGGGTTAGGGTTAGGGTAAGGGTTAGAATTACGTTTAGGTTTAGGTTTAGTGTAAGGGTTATGGTTAGAGTTAGGGAAAGGGTAAGTGTAAGGGTTAGGTTTAGGGTTAGGTTTAGGTTAAGGATAAGGGTTAGGTTTAGGTTTAGTGTAAGGGTTATGGTTAGCGTTAGGGTTAGGGTTAGCATTAAGGTTAGGGTTAGGGTTAGGGTATGGGTAAGAGTTTGGGTTAGGGTTAGGGTTAGGGTAAGGGTAAGGGTTAGGGTTAGGGTTAGGATTAGGGTAAGGATTAGTGTTAGGTTTACGGTTAGGTTTAGGTTTAGGTTTAGGGTAAGGGTAAGGGTTAGAGTTACGGTTAAGGTTAGGTTAAGGGTAGGGGTTAGGTTTAATGTTAGGGTTAAGTTTAGGGTTAGGGTTAGGTTTAGTTTAAGGGTAAGGGTTAGAGTTAGGGTTATGGTTAGGGTTAGTGTAAGGGTTAAGGTTAGGGTTAGTGTTAGGGTTAAGTTTAGGGTTAGCGTTAGGGTTATGGTTAGGCTAAGAGTTAGGGTTAGGTTTAGGGTAAGGGTTAGGGTTAGGGTTAAGGTTACGGTTAAGGTTAGCGTTAGGGTTATGGTTAGGCTAAGAGTTAGGGTTAGGGTTAGGGTAAGGGTTAGGGTTTGGGTTAGGGTTAGGGTTAGAGTTAGGGTTAGGGTTAGGGTCAGGGTAAGGGTAAGGGTTAGGGTTAGGGTTAGGGTTAGGATTAGGGTTAGGGTTAGGATTAGGGTTAGGGTTAGGGTTACGGTTATGGTAAAAGTTGGGGTTAGGTTTAAGGTTAGGGTTAGGGTAAGAGTAAGGGTTATGGTTATGGTTAGGGTTAAGGTTAAAGTTAGGGTTAGCATTAAGTTTAGGGTTGGGTTAGGGTAAGGTTAAGGTTTAGGGTTTGGGTTAGGGTTAAGTTTGGGTTTAGGGATAGGGTAAGAGTAAGGGTTAGGGTTAGGGTTAGGATTAGGCTAAGGGTAAGGGTTTTTGTTAGGGTTAGGGTTACAGTTAGGTTTAGGGTTAGGGTTAGGGTTAGGGTTAGGTTTAGGTTTAGGGTTAGGGTAAGGGTTAGGGTTAGGGTTAAGGTTAGTTTTAGGGTTAGGGTTAGGGTTATGGTAAGGGTAAGGATTAGGTTTTGGGTTAGGGTTAGGTTAAAGGTTAGGGTTAGGGTAAGGGTAATGGTTAGGGATAGGTTTAGGGTTAGGGTAAAGGTTAGGGTTACGGTTAGGGTTAGGGTAAGGGTAAGGGTTAGAGTTAGGGTTAGGGTTAGGGTTAGGTTTAGTGTTAGGGTTAGGGTAAGGGTAAGGGTTATGGTTAGGGTTAGGATTAGGGTTAAAGTTAGGGTTAGGGTTAGGTTTAGGGTTAGGTTTAGGGTACGGGTAAGGTTTAGGGTTAGTGTTATTGTTAGGGTTAGGTTTAGGTTTAGGGTTAGGTTTAGGGTAGGGTAAGGTTTAGGGTTAGGGTTATGGTTAGCGTAAACGTTAGTGGTAGGGTTAGGTTTAGGGTTAGGTTAAGCTTAAGGGTAAGGTTTCGGGTTAGGGTTAGGGTTAGGGAAAGGGTTAGGATTAGGGTTAGGGTTAGGTTTAGGGTAAGGGTTAGGGTTAGGGTTGTGGTAAAAGTTGGGGTTAGGTTTAGGATTAGGGACAGGTTAAGTGTTAGGGTTATGGTTATGGTTAGGCTTAGTGGTAGGTAAGGGTAAGTGTTAGGGTTAGGGTTAGGGTTATGGTTAGGTTTAAGGTTAGGGTTAGTGTAAGGATAAGTGTTAGGGTTACTGTTACGTTCAGGGTTAGGGTTAGGGTAAGGGTTAGAGTTAGGGTTAGTGTTAATGTTAGGTTTAGGGTTAAGTTTAGGGTTCGATTTAGGGTAAGGGTAAGGGTTAGGGTTAGGGTTAGGGTTAGGGGTTAGGGTTAGGGTTAAGGTGAGGTTTAGGGCTAGGGTAAGGGTAAGGTTTAGGGTTAGGTTTGGTGTTATGGGTTAGGGTTAGGGTTAGGGTTAGGGTAAGGGTTAGGGTTAGGTTTAGGGTAAGGGTAAGGTTTAGGGTTTGGGTTAGGGTTAGTTTTGTGTTTAGGGATAGGGTTAGATTAAGGGTTAGGGTTAGGGTTAGGGTTAGGCTAAGGGTGAGGGTTTGGGTTAGGGTTAGGGTTACAGATAGGTTTAGGGTTAGGGTTAGGTTCAGGGTTAGGTTTAGGGTTAGGGATAAGGTAAGGTTGAGGGTTACGGTAAGGGTAAGGGTTAGGTTAGGGTTAAGGTTAGTTTTAGGGTAAGGGTTAGGGTTACGGTAAGGTTAAGGATTAGGTTTGGGTTAGGGTTAGGTTTAAGGTTAGGGTTAGGGTAAGGGTAATGTTTAGGGTTAGGTTTAAGGTTAGGGTAAAGGTTAGGGTTAAGGTTAGGGTTAGGGTAAGGGTAAGGGTTAGAGTTAGGGTTAGGGTTAGGGTAAGGTTTAGGGTTAGGTTTAGGGTTACAGTTAGGTTTAGGTTTAGGGTAAGGGTAAGGGTTACGGTTAGGGTTAGGGTTAGGTTTAGGGCTAGGGTTAGGTTTAGGGTACGGGTAAGGTTTAGGGTTAGTGTTATGGTTAGGGTTAGGGTTAGGTTTAGGGTTAGGGTTAGGGTAGGGTAAGGTTTAGGGTTAGGGTTAGGGTTAGGGTAAAGGTTAGGGGTAGGGGTAGGTTTAGGGTAAGGGTAAGGGTTACGGTTAGGGTTAGGGTTAGGGGTTAGGGTTAGGGTTAAGGTTAGGTTTAGGGTTAGGGTAAGGGTAAGGTTTAGGGTTAGGTTTAGGGTTAGGGGTTAGGTTTAGGTTAAGGGTAAGGTTTAGGGTTAGGGTTAGGGTTACAGTTAGGTTTAGGGTTAGGGTAATGGTAAGGGTTAGGGTTAAGGTTAGGTTTAGCGGTTATTGTTAGTTTTAGAGTTAAGGTTAGGTTTAGGGTTAGGGAAGGGTAAGGGTTAGGGTTAGGGTTAGGGTTAGGTTTAGGGTTAGGGTTAGGGTAAGGGTTAAGGTTAGGGTTAGAGTTAGGTTTAGGGTTAAGTTTAGGGTTAGGGTTAGGATAAGTGTTAGAGTTAGAGTTAGGGTTAGGGTTAGGGGTTATGGTTAGGGTTAAGGTTAGGTATAGGGTGATGGTAAGGGTGAGGTTTAGGTTTAGGATTAGGGTTAGGGGTTAGGGTTAGGGTTAGGGTTAGGGTAAGGTTTAGGGTTAGGTTTAGGGTTAGGGATTAGGGTTAGGCTTAAGGTTACGGTTAGGGTTAGGGGTTAGTGTTAGGGTTAGGTTTAGGGTAAGGGTTGGGGTTAGGTTTAGAGCAAGGCTAAGGTTTAGGGTTAGGGTTAGGGTTAGGTTTGGGTTTAAGGTTAGTGTAAGAGTGAGGGTTAGGGTTATGGTTAGGCTAAGGGTAAGGGATAGGTTTAGATTTAGGGTTACAGTTAGGTTTAGGGTTAGGGTTAGGGTTAGGGTAAGGGTAAGGATTAGGGTTTGGGTTAGGGTTAGGTTTAAGGTTAGGGTTAAGGTAAGGGTAATGGTTAGAGTTAAGTTTAGTGTTAGGGTAAAGGTTAAGGTTACAGTTAGGGTTAGGGTAAGGGTAAGGGTTAGAGTTAGGGTTAGGGTTAGGGTTAGGTTTAGAGTTAGGGTTAGGGTAAGGTAAGGGATATGGTTAGGGTTAGGGTTAGGGTTAAAGTTAGGGTTAGGTTTAGGGTTAGGGTTAGGGTTAGTTTAAGGGTACCGGTAAGGTTTAGGGTTAGGGTTATGGTTAGGGTTAGGTTTAGGGTTAGGGTTAGGGTAAGGGTAAGGTTTAGGGTTAAGATTACGGTTAGGGTAAAGGTTAGGGGTAGGGTTAGGGTTAGAGTAAGGGTAAGGGTCAGGTTTAGGGTTAGGGTTAGGGAAAGGGTAAGGGTTAGGTTAGGGTAAGGATTAGGGTTATGATTAGTGTAAGCATAAGGGTTAGTGTTAGGGTGAGGGTAAGCATAACGGTTAGGATTAGGGTTAGGGTTAGGGTTAGGGTAAGGGTTAGTGTTAGGGTTAGGTTTAGCGTTAGGTTTAGGGTTAGGTTTAGGGTAAGGGTTAGGGTTAAGGTTAGGGTTCGGTTTAAGGTTAAGTTTAGGGTTAGGTTTAGGGTAAGGGAAAGGCTTAGGATTAGGGTGAGGGTTAGGGGTTAGTGTAAAGTTTAGGGTTAATTTTATGGTTAGGGTAAGTATAAGGTTTAGGGTTAGGGTTAGGGTTAGCGGTTAGGGTTAGGGTTAGGGTTAGGGTAAGGGTTCAATTTAGGTTTAGGTTAAGGGTAAGATTTAGTGTTAGGGTTAGGTTTAGGTTTGGGATTAGGGTTAGGTAAAGGTAAGGGTTAGGTTTAGGGTTAGGGTTAGGGAAAGGATAAGGGTTAGGGTTAGGGTTAGGATTAAGGAAAGGGTTAGGGTTAGGGTTAGGCTAAGAGTTACTGTTAGGGTTAGGGTAAGGGTTAGGGTTAGAGTAATGGTTAGGGTTAGGGTTAGAGGTAGGGTTAGGGTTACGGTACGGGTAAGGGTTAGGGTTAGGGTTAGGGTTAGGGTAAGGGTTAGGGTTAGGGTAAGGATAAGGGTTAGGTTTAGGTTTAGGGTAAGGGTTAAGGTTAGCGTTAGGGTTAGGGTTATCATTAAGTTTAAGGTTAGCGTAAGGGTAATTTTTAGGGTTAGGGTAAGGGTAAGTGATAGGGTTAGGGTCAGGGTTAGGGTAAATATTAGTGTTAAGGTTTGGGTTAGGGTTAGGTTAGGGTTAGGGTAAAGGTAAGGGTTAGGGTTAGGGTTAGGGTTAGGTTAAGGGTTAGGGTTAGGGTTAGGGTTAGGGTTAGGGATAGGTTTGTGGTTAGGATTAGAGTAAGGGTTAGGGTTAGGTTAAAGTTGAGGGTTAGGGTTAGGGTAAGGTTATGTGTTAGGGTTAGGGTTAGTGTTAGGGTTAGGGTTAGGGTTAGGGTAAGGGAAAGGGTTAGGGTTAGGGTTAGTGTTAGGGTTAGGGTTAGGGTTAGGGTTAATATTAGGGTTAGTGTTAGGTTTAGAGTTAGGGTTAGGGTAAGGGTAAGGGTTAGAATTATGGTTAAGGTTAGGGTAAGGGTAGGGGTTAGGTTTAATGTTAGATTTAAGTTTAGGGTTAGGGTTAGGGTTAGTTTAAGGGTAAGGGTTAGAGTTAGGGTTATGGTTAGGTTTAGTGTAAGGGTTAAGGTTAGGGTTAGTGTTATGGTTAAGTTTAGGGTTAGTGTTAGGGTTAGGGTTAGGGTAAGGGTAAAGGTTAGGGTTAGGGTTAAGGTTAGGGTTAAGGTTAGCGTTAGGGTTATGGTTAGGCTAAGAGTTAGGGTTAGGGTTAGGGTAAGGGTTAGGGTTTGGGTTAGGGTTGGGGTTAGAATTAGGGTTAGGGTTAGGGTTAGGGTAAGGGTAAGGGTTAGGGTTAGGGTTAGGGTTAGGATTATGGTTAGGGTTAGGTTTTGGGTTAGGGTTAGGGTTAGCGTTATGGTAAAAGTTGGGGTTAGGTTTAAGGTTAGGGTTAGGGTAAGAGTAAGGGTTATGGTTATGGTTATGGTTAAGGTTAAAGTTAAGGTTAGCATTAAGGTTAGGGTTGGTTAGGGTAAGGGTAAGATTTAGTGTTAGGTTTAGGGTAAGGGTAAGCGTTAGGGTTAAGGTAAGGGTTAGGGTTAGGGTTAGGGTTAGGGTAAGGGTTAGAGTTAGGGTAAGGATTAGGGTTAGGGTTTGGGTTAGGGTTAGGGTTAGCATTAAGGTTAGGTTTAGGTTTACGGTTAGGGTTAGGGAAAGGGTAAGGTTAGGGTTAGGGTTAGGGTTAGGGTTAGGGTAAGGATAAGGGTTAGGTTTAGGGTGAGGGTTAGGGTTAGGGTTAGGTTTAGGGTAAGGGTAAGGATTAGGGTTTGGGTTAGGGTTAGGTTTAAGTTTAGGGTTAGAGTAAGGGTAAGGGTTAGTGTTAGGTTTAGTGTGAGGGTGAGTTTTAGGGTTAGGGTTAGAGTTAGGGTTAGGGTGAGGGTTAGGGTTACGGTAAGTATAACCATTAGGGTTTGGTTTAGGGTTAGATTTAAGGTTAGGTTTAGGGTAAGGGTAATGGTTAGGGTTAGGTTTAGGGTTAGTGTAAAGTTTAGGTTACGGTTGCGGTTAGGGTAATGGTAAGGGTTAGAGTTAGGGTTAGGGTTATTGTTAGGGTTAGGGTAAGGTAAGGGTTATGGATAGGGTTAGGGTTAGATTTAAGGTTAGGTTTAGGGTAAGGGTAATGGTTAGGGTTAGGTTTAGGGTTAGTGTAAAGTTTAGGTTACGGTTGCGGTTAGGGTAATGGTAAGGGTTAGAGTTAGGGTTAGGGTTATTGTTAGGGTTAGGGTAAGGTAAGGGTTATGGATAGGGTTAGGGTTAGGGTTAAAGTTAGGGTTAGGGTTAGGGTTAGCGTTAGGTTTAGGGTTCCGGTAAGGTTTACAGTTAGGGTTAGGCTTAGGGATAGTTTTAGGTTTAGGGTTAGGGTAAGGGTAAGGTTTAGGGTTAAGGTTACGGTTAGGGTAAAGTTTAGGGGTAGGGTTAGGGTTAGGGTTAGAGTAAGGGTAAGTGTCAGGTTGAGGGTTAGGGTTAGGGTTAGGGTTAAGGAAAGGGTAAGGGTTAGGGTTAGGGTTAGTTTTAGTGTAAGGATTAGGGTTAGGGTTAGTGTAAGCATAAGGTTTAGGGTTAGGGTGAGGGTAAGGGTAATGGTTAGGGTTAGGGTTAGGGTTAGGTAAAGGTTAGGGTTAGGGTTAGGGTTAGGGTAAGGGTTTGGGTTTGGGTTATGGTTAGGTTTAGGGTTAGGGTTAGGGTTAGGGTTAGGGTAAGGATTAGGGTTAGGGTTAGAGTAAGCAGAAGGGTTAGGGTTACGGTGAGGGTAAGGGTAAGGGTTAGGGTTAGGGTTAGGGTTAAGTTAGTGTTAGGGTAAGGGTTAAGGTTAGGGTTAGGGTTAAGGTTAGGGTTAGTTTTAGGGTTTGGATTAGGGTTTGGTTTAGGTTTATGGTTAGACTTAGTGTAAGGGTAAGTGTTAACATTAGGATTAGGTTAAGGGTTAGGGTTAAGGGTAGGGTTAGGGTAAGTGTTAGGGAAAGTGTAAGGGTTAGGTTTAGGGTTAGGGTTAGGGTAAGGATTAGGTTAAGGTTTAGGGTTAGGGTTATGGTTAGGGTAAGCGTTAGGGTTAGGGTTAGGGTTACAGTTAGGGATAGGGTTAGGATAAGGGTTAGGTTTAGGTGTACGGTTAGGGTTAGGGTTAGGGTTAGGGTTAGGGTTAAGTTAAGTGTAAGGGTTGTGGTTATGGTTAGGGATAGGGTTAACGTTAGGCTTAGGGTTAGGGTTAGGCTAAGGGTTAGTGTCACGGTTAGGGTAAGGGTTAGGTTTTGGGTTAGGGTTAGAGTTAGGGTTAAGATTAGGGTAAGGGTAAGGGTTAGGGTTAGGTTTAGGGTAAGGTTTAGGGTTAGGGGTTAGGGTTAGGTTTAGGGTAAGGGTTAGGGTGAGGGTAAGGATTAGTTTTAGAGTTAGATTTAGGTTTAGGTTTAGGGTTAGGGTAAGGGTAATGGTTAGGGTTAGGGTTAGGGTTAAGTTTAGGGTTAGGGTTAGGGTTAGGATTAGGGTTAGGTTAGGGTTAGGGTTAGGGTTAGGGTTAGGTGAAAGGGTAGGGTCAGGGTTAGGGTTAGGGAAAGTGTAAGGGTTAGGGTTAGGGTTGGGGTTAGGGTAAGGATTAGGGTTAGGGTTTGGGTTAGGGTAAGTGTTAGGGTTAGGGTTAGGGTTAGCATTAAGGTTAGGGTTAGGATTAGGGTAAGGGTAAGGGTTAAGGTTAGGGTTTGGATTAGGGTTAGGGTTCAGGATTAGGTTAGGATTAGGGTTAGAGTTAGGGTTAGAGTTAGGGTAAGGGTAAGGCTTAGGGTTAGGGTTAGGATTAGCGGTTAGGTTGAAGCTTAGGGTTAAGTTTAGGGTAAGGGTTAGGGTTAGGTTTAGGGTAAGGGTATGTGTTAGGGTTAGGGTTAGGGTTAGGGTTAGGGTAAGGGTTAGGGTTACGATTAGCTTTAGGGTTAGGATTAGGGTTAGGGTAAGTGTTAGGGTTAGGGTTAGGGTTAGGGATAGGGTAAGGGTAAGGGTTAGGGTTAGGGGTTAGGGTTAGTGTTAGGTTTAGGTTTAGGGTTAGGGTTAGAGTAAGGGTAAGGGTGAGGGTTGGGTTAGGGTTAGGGTTAGCGTTACATTTAGGGTTAAGTTTAGGGTTAGGGAAAGGTTTAGGGTTAGGGATAGGGTTAGGGTTAGGGTAAGGATTAGGGTTAGGGTTAGGGTTAGGTTTAGAGTTAGGTTTAGGGTTAGGGTTAGGGTTAGGGTTAGGGTAAGGGTTAGGGTAAGGGTTAGGGTTAGGTTTAGCATTAAGTTTAGGGTTAGGGTTAGGTTTAGGGTAAGGGTTAGGTTTAGGGTTAGGGTTAGGGTTAGGGTTAGGTTTACGGTAAGGATGAGGTTTCGGTTTAGGGTTTGGGTTAGGGTTAGGGTTAGGGTTAGGGTTAGCGGTTAGGTTTAGGATTAGGGTTAGGGATAGGGTTAGCATTAAGGTTAGGATTAGGATTAGGGTAAGGGTAAGGGTTAGGTTTAGGGTTAGGGTTAGTGTAAGGATTAGGTTTCGGGTTAGGGTTAGGGTTAGCATTAAGGTTAGGATTAGGGTTAGGGTAAGGGTAAGGGTAGATTTAAGGTTAGGGTTAGCGTAAGGGTTAGGGTTAGGTTTAGGGTTAGGGTTAAGATTAGTGTTAGGATTAGGGTTAGGGTTAGGGGAAGGGTAAGGGCTAAGGTTAGGGTTAGGGTTAGGGTTAATTTTATGGTAAGGGTAATGTTTAGGGTTAGGGTTAGGGTTAGGGTTAGGGTTAGGTTTAGGGTAGGGTTAGGGTTATGGTTTAGGTTAGGGTTAGGGTTAGGGTTAGGGTAAGGGTAAGGGTAAGGTTAAGAGTTAGGGTTAGGGTTAGGTTTAGGGTTAGGCGTAGGGAAAGGGTAAGGGTTAGGGTTAGGGTTAGAGTTAGGTTTAGGGTTAGGATTAGGGTTAGGGTTAGGGTAAGTGTTAGGGTTAAGGTTAGGGTTAGCATTAAAGTTAGGGTTAGGTTTAGGGTAAGGGTTAGGGTTAGTGTTAGGGTTAGGGTAAGGGTAAGGGTTAGGGTTAGGGTTAGGGTTAGATTTCGAGTTAGGGATAGGGTAAGGGAAAGGATTAGGGTTAGTTTTAGTTTCAGGGTTAGGTTTAGGGTAAAAGTTATGGTTAGGATTAGTGTTAGGTTTAGAGTTAAGGTTAGGGTTAGGGTTAGGGTAAGGGTAAGGTTTAGGGTTAAGGTTAGGGGTCATGGTTAGGTTTAGGGTTAGGTTTAGGGTTAGGGTTAGGGTTAGGGTTAGGTTTGGGGTGAGGGTTAGGGCAAGAGTAAGGGTTAGGTTTAGGGTTAGGGTAAGGATTAGGGTTAGGGTTAGGGTAAGGGTTAGGGTTAGGGTTAGGGTTAGCATTAAGGTTAGGGTTAGGGTTAGGGTAAGGTTAATGGTTAGGGTTAGGGTTACGTAAGGGTAAGGGTTAGGATTAGGGTTAGGGTTAAGGTTAGGTTTAGGGTTAGGGTTAGGGTAAGGGTTAGGGTTAGGTTTAGGGTAAGGGTAAGGTTTGGGGTTAGGGTTAGCTTTAGGTTTGGGTTAGGGTTAGGGTAAGAGTAAGGGTAAGGGTTAGGGTTAGGTTTAGGATTAGGTTTAAGTTTATGGTTAGGGTTAGGGTTAGGGTTAGGTTTAGGGATGGGGTTAGGGTAAGGGTAAGGGTTATGGTTAGGATTAGGGTTAGGGTTAAAGTTAGGGTTAGGTTTAGGTTTAGGGTACGGTTAATGTTTAGTTTTAAGGTTATGGTTATGGTTAGGTTTAGTGTTAGGGTTAGGGTAAGGGTAAGGTTTAGGCTTAGGGTTAGGGTTAGGGTAAAGTTAGGTGTAGGGTTAGGGTTAGAGTTAGGGTAAGGGTAAGGGTAAGGTTTAGGGTTAGGGTTAGGTTTAGGGTTAGGGTTAAGGAAAGGGTAAGGATTAGGGTTAGGGTTAGGGTTAGGGTAAGGATTAGGGTTAGGTTTAGTGTAACCACAAGGGTTAGGGTAAGGGTTAGGGTAAGGGTTAGGGTTGGTATTAGGGTTAGGGTTAGGGTTAGGGTTAGGGTAAGGGTTAGGGTTAGGGTTAGGTTTAGGGTGAGGTTAGGGTAGGGTTATGATAAGGGTAAGCGTTAGGGTTAGGTTTAGGTTTAGGGTTAGGGTAAGGGTTACGGTTAGGTTTAGGATTCTGTTTAGGGTTAAGTTTAGGGTTAGGTTTAGGCTAACTGTAATGGACAGGGTTAGGGTGAGGGTTAGGGGTTAGTGTTAGGGTTAGGGTTAGGTTTATGGTTAGGGTAAGGGTAAGGTTTAGGGTTAGGGTTAGGGTTATGGGTAAGGGTTAGGGTTAGGGTAAGGGTTAGGGTTAGGTTTAGGGTAAGGGTAAGGTTTAGGGTTAGGGTTAGGGTTAGGTTTGGGGTTAGGGTTTGGGTAAGACTAAGGGTATTGTTAGGGTTAGGGTTAGGGTAAGGGTAAAGGTTAGGGATTGGGTTAGGATTAGTGTTAAGTTTAGGGTTAGGGTTAGGGTTAGGCTAAGCGTAAGGGTTAGGGTTAGGGTTAGGGTAGAGGTAGGGTTATGGTTAGGGTAAGTGTAAGGGTTAGGGTTAGGGTTAGGGTTAGGTTAAGGTTAGGGTTAGGGTAATGATTGGGGTTATGGTTAGGGTTAGGGTTAGAATTATATTTAGGTTTAGGGTTAGGGTTAGGGTTAGGGTTAGGGAAAGGGTAAGGGTAAGGGTTAGGTTTAGGATTAGGTTTAGGTTAAGGATAAGGGTTAGGTTTAGGTTTAGTGTAAGGATTATGGTTAGCGTTAGGGTTAGGGTTAGCATGAAGGTTAGGGTTAGGGTTAGGGTATGGGTAAGGGTTTGGTTTATTGTTAGGGTTAAGGGTAAGGGTTAGGGTTAGGTTTACGATTAGGGTAAGGATTAGTGTTAGGTTTAGGGTTAGGTTTAGGTTTAGGGTTAGGGTAAGTGTAAGGGTTAGAGTTAAGGTAACGGTAAGGGTTAGGGTTAGGGTTAAGGTTAGGGTTAAGTTTAGCGTTAGGGTTAGGGTTAGGCTAAGGGTTAGGGTTAGGGTTAGGGTAAGGGTTAGGGTTTGGGTTAGGGTTAGCTTTAGAGTTAGGGTTAGGGTTAGAGTTAGGGTTAGGGTAAGGTAAGGGTTAGGGTTAGGTTAGGGTTAGGGTAAAGGTTAGGGTTACGGTTAGGGTTAGGTGTAGGGTAAGGGTAAGGGTTAGTGTTAGGGTTAGGGTTAGGGTTAGGGTTAAAGTTAGAGTTAGGGTTAGGGTTAGGGTTAGGGTAAGTTTATGGCTTAGGGTTAGGGTTAGGGTTAGGTTTACGGTACGGGATAGGGTTAGGGTTAGTGTTAGGGTAAGGGTGAGGTTTAGGGTTAGGGTTAGGTTTAGGGTTAAGGTTAGGGTTAGGGTTAGGGTTAGGGTAAGGGTAAGGGTAAGGGTAAGGGTAAGTTTAGGGATACAGTTAGGGTTAGGGTTAGGGTTAGGGAAAGGGTAAGGGTTAGGGTTAGGGTTACGTTAAGGATTAGGGTTAGTGTTAGTGTAACCGTAAGGGTTAGGGTTAGGGTTAGGGTAAGGTAAAGGTTATGATTAGGGTTACGGTTAGGGTTAGGGTTAGGGTAAGGGTTAGGGTTAGGGTTAGGTTTAGGGTTGATTTAGAGTTAGGGTTAGGGTAAGGGTTGGGGTTAGGGTTAGGGTTAGGGAAAGGGTAAGAGTTAGGGTTAGGGTTAGCGTAAGGATTAGGGTTAGTGTTAGTGTAACCGTAAGGGTTAGGGTTAGGGTTAGGGTAAGGGTAAGGGTTAGGATTAGGGTTAGGGTTAGGGTTCCGGTTAGGGTAAGGGTTAGGGTTAGGGTTAGGGTTAGGTTTAGGGTTAGGTTTAGGGTTAGGGTTAGGATAAGGGTAAGGGTAAGGGTTAGGGTTAGGTTTAGGTCTAGGTTTAGGTTTAGGGTAAGGGTTAGGGTTAGGGTTAGTGTTAGGTTTAGGGTTAAGGTTAGGGTTAGGGTTAGGTTTAGGGTTAGGGTTATGTTTAGGGTAAGGGTTAGGGTTAGGGTTAGGGTTAGGGTTAGGTTTAGGGTTAAGGTTAGGGTTAGGGTAAGGGTAAGGTTTAGGGTTAGGGTAAGGGTAAGGGTTAGGGTTAGGGTTAGGGTTAAGTTTATTGTTAGGGTTAGGCTAAGGGTTAGGTTTAGGTTTAGGGTAAGGGTTAGGGTTAGGTTTAAGTTTAGTGTTAGGGTAAGGTTAAGGGTTAGGTTTAGGGTTACGGTTAGGGTTAAGGTTACGGTTAGGGTTAATGTTAGGGTTAGTGTTAGGGTTAGGGTCAGGGTTAGGGTAAGTGTAAGGGTTACGGTTAGGATTAGGGTTAGGGTTAAGGTTATGGTTAGCATTAAGGTGAGGGATAGGGTTAGGGTTAAGTTTAGGGAAACGGTAAGGGTTAGGGTTAGGGTTAATTTAAGTATAAGGGTAAGGTTTAGGGTTAGGGTAAGGGTTAGCGTTAGCGTTAGGTTTAGGGTTAGCATTAAGGTTAGAGTAAGGGTAAGGGTTAGGGTTAGGGTTAGGTTTAGGGTAAGGATTAGTGTTAGGGTTAGGGTTAGGTTTAGGGTTAGAGTAAGGGTTAGGGTTAGGGTTAGGTTTAGGGTTAGGGTTAGGGTAAGGGTTAGGGTTAGGGTTAGTGTTAGGGTTAGGGTTAGGGTTAGGGTAAGGGTTAGGGCTAGGCTTAGGGTTAGGGTTCGGTTTTGTGTTAGGGTTAGGGTAAGGGTTAGGATTAGGGTTAGGGTTAGTGTTAGTTTTAGTGTTAGGTTTAAGGTTAGGGTTAGGGTAAGGTTAAGGGTTAGTGTTAGGGTTAGGGTAAGGGTTAAGGTTACGGTTAGGGTTAATGTTAGGTTTAGTGTTAGGGTTAGGGTAGGGTTAGGGTAAGTGTAATTGTTAGGGTTAGGATTAGGGTTAGGGTTAGGGTTAGGATAATGTTAAGGGTTATGGTTAGGGTTAGGGTTAGGGTTAAAGTTAGGGTTAGTGTTAGGGTTAGGGATAGAGTAAGTTTAAGGCTTAGGGTTAGGATTAGGTTTAGGTTTAGGATACTGGTAGGGTAAGTGTAAGGGTTAGGGGTAGGTTTAGGTTTAGGATACTGGTAGGGTAAGTGTAAGGGTTAGGGTTAGGATTAGGGTTAGGGTTAGGGTTAGGGTTAGGATAATGTTAAGGGTTATTGTTAGGGTTATTGTTATGGTAAAGGTAAGGTTTAGGGTTAGGGTTAGGGTTTGGATTAAGGTTAGGGTTAGTGTTAGGGTTAGGGTAAAGGCAAGGCTAAGGTTTAGGGTAGGTTTAGGTTTAGGGTTAGGGTTAGGGAAAGGGTAAGGGTTAGGATTAGGGTTAGGGTTAGGGTTAGGGTTAGGATTATTGTAAGGATTAGGATTAGGGTTAGGATTAGGGTAAAGGTTAGGGTTAGGGTTAGGGTTAACATTAAGGTTAGGTTTAGGGTTAGGGTCAGGGTAAGGATTAGGGTTAAGGCTAGGGGAAGGGTAAGGCTTAGGATTAGGTTTAGGGTTAGGGTTAGGGTTAGCGTTAGGCTAAGGGTAAGGGTTAGAGATAGGGTCAGGGTAAGGGTAAGGGTTAGGGTTAGGTTTAGGGTTAGGGTAAGGATTGGTGTTAGGTTTACGGTTAGGTTTAGGGTAAGGGTAAGGTTTAGGGTTAGTGTTAGGTTTAGGGTTAGGGTTAGGGTAAGGGTTAGGGTTAGGGTTAGTGTTAGGTTTAGGGTTAGGGTCAGGGTTGGGTTAGGGTTAGGGTTAGGGTTAGGTTTGTTGTTAGGGTTGGGGTAAGGGTTAGGGTTAGGGTAAAGGTTAGGGTTATGGTTATGGTTACGTTTAGGGTAAGTGTAAGTGTTAGGGTCAGTGTTAGGGTTAGTGTTACGTTTAGGATTAGGTTTAGGGTAAGGGTAAGGTTTAGGGTTAGGGTTAGTGTTTAGGGTAAGGGTAAGGGTTAGGATTAATTTTAGGGTTAGGGTAAGGGTAAGGGTTAGGGTTAGGGTTAGGTTTAGGGTAAGGGTTAGTGTTACGGTTAGGGTTAAGTTTAGGGTTAGTGTTAGTGTTAGTGTTAGGGTTAGGGTTAGGGTAAGTGTAAGGGTTAGGGTTAGGGTTACGGTTAAGGTTACGGTTAGGGTTAGGGTTAGGCTGAGGGTTAGGGTTAGGGTTAGGGTAAGGGTTAGGGTTAGGGTTAGAGTTAGGGTTAGCGTTAGGGTAAGGGTTAGGGTTAGGGTTAGGGTAAGGGTAAGGGTTAGGGTTATGGTTAGGGTTAGGGTTCGGGTTAGGGTTAGGTTTAGGGTTAGGGCAAGGGTAAGTGTTAGGGTTAGTGTTAGGGTTAGCGTTAGGGTTAGGGTGAGGGTAAGGGTTAGGGTTAGGGTTAGGGTTAGGTTTAGGTTTAGGTTTGGGGATAAGGTTAGGGTTAGGGTTAGGGTAAGGGTAAGTGTTAGGGTTAGGGTTAGGTTTAGTGTTGGGTTAGGGTGAGGGTAAGGGTTAAGGTTATGGTTAGGTTTAGGTTTAGGTTTGGGGTTAAGGTTAGGGTTAGGGTTAGGGTAAAGGTAAGTGTTAGGGTTAGGGTTAGGTTTAGGGTTGGGTTAGGGTAATGGTAAGGGTTATGTTTAGGGTTAGGGTTATGGTTAGGGTTAGGGTTAGTGTTAAGGTTAGTGTTAGGTTTAGGGTTAGGGTTAGGGTAAGGGTAAGGTTTAGGCTTTGGGTTAGGGTTAGGGGTTAGGTTTAGGGTTAGAGTTAGGGTAAGGGTTAGGGTTAAGTTTACAGTAAGGGTAAGGTTTAGGGTTAGGTTTGGTGTTAAGGTTAGGGTAAGAGTAAGGGTTAGGATTAGGGTGAGGGTAAGGGTAACGGTTAGGGTTAGGGTTAGGTTTAGGGTTAAGGTTAGGGTTAGGGTTAGGGTTAGGGTTAGGCTAAGGGTTAGGGTTAGGGTTAGGGTTAAAGGTAGGGTTAGGGTGAGGGTAAGGGTTAGGGTAAGGGTAAGTGTTAGGTTTAGGGTTAGGGTAAGGTTTAGGGTTAACGTTAGGTTTAGGGTTAGCTTTAAGTTTAGCGTTAATGTTAGGGTAAGGGTAAGGGTTAGGAATAGGGTTAGGGTAAGATAAGGGTTAGGGTTAGTGTTAGGGTTAGGGTTAGGGTAAGGATTAGTGTTAGTGTTAGGGTTAGGGTTAGGGTAAGGGTAAGGGTTAGGGTTAGGGTTAGGCTTAGAGTTAGGCTTAGAGTAAGGGTTAGGGTTAGGGTTAGAGTTAGGGTTAGGTTTGTGGTTAGGGTTAGGGTAAGGGTGAGGGTTAGGGTAAAATTTAGGGTTAGGGTTAGGGTTAGGGTAAGGGTAACTGTTAGGGTTAATGTTAGGGTTAGGGTTAAGTTTAGTGTTACAGTTAGGGTAAGGGTAAGGGTTAAGGTTACGGTTAGGGTTAGTGTTAGGGTTAGGGTTAGGGGTATGGTTATGGTTAGGGTTAGGGTTAAGTTTAGTGCAAGGGTTAGGGATAGGGTTTAGAGTTATGGTTAGGGTTTGTGTAAGGGTTAGGGTTAGGACAAGGGTTAGGGTTAGGACAAGGGTTAGGGTTAGGGTAAGGGTTAGGGTTAGGGTTAGGGTTAAGGCAAGGGTAAGTGTTAGGATTAGTGTTAGGGTTAGCGATAGGGTTAGGGTAAGGGTAAGGGTTAGGGTTATGTTTAGGTTTATGTTTAGGTTTGGGGTTAAGGTTAGGGTTAGGGTAAGGGTAAGGGAAAGTGTTAGGGTTAGGGTTAGGTTTAGGGTTTGGGTTAGGTTTAAGTTTACGGTAAGGGTATGTGTAAGGGTTAGGGTTAGGTTTAGGGTTAGGGTTAGGTAAGGATTAGTTTTAGAGTTAGGGTTAGGTTTAGGGTTAGGGTTAGGGTAAGGGTAATGGTTAGGTTTAGGGTTAGGGTTAGGGTTAGAATAAGGATTAGGTTTCGGGTTAGGGTAAGGGTTTGCATTAAGTTTTGGGTTAGGGTTAGGGTAAGGGTAAGGGTTAGATTTAGGGTTAGGGTCTGTGTTAGGTAAGGGTTAGGTTTAGGGTTCGGGTTAGGGTTATGTTTAGGGTTAGGGTTAGGGTTAGGGGTAGCATTAAGGTGAGGGTTAGGGTTAGGGTTAGGGTTAGGGTTAGGGTTAGCATTAAGGTTAGGGTTATTGTAAGGATAAGGGTTAGGTTTAGGGTTAGGGTAAGGGTTAGGGTTAGCGTTAGGGTTAGGGTTAGCATTAAGGTTAGGGTTAGGTTTAGGCTAAGGGTAAGGTTTAGGGTTAGGGTTAGGGTAAAGGTAAGGGTTAGGGTTAGGGTTAGGGTTAGGGTAAGGATTAGTGTTAGGGTTAGGGTTAGGTTTAGGGTTAGGGTAAGGGTTAGGGTTAGGGTTAGGTGTAGGTTAGGATTAGGGTAAGGGTTAGGGTTAGGGTTAGTTTTAGGGGTAGGGTTAGGGTAAGGGTTAGGGTTAGTGTTAGGGGTAGGGTTAGGGTAAGGTTAGGGTTAGACTTAGCGTTAGGGTTGGGTTTGGGGTTAGGTTTAGGGTAAGAGTTAGGGTTAGGGTAAAGGTTAGGGTTAGGGTTAGGGTTAGGGTAAGGGTCAGGGTTGCGTTAGGGTTACGGTTAGGGTTAGGTTTGTGGTTAGGGTTGGGGTAAGGGTTAGGGTTAGGGTAAAGGTTAGGGCTATGGTTATGGTTACGTTTAGGGTAAGTGTAAGTGTTAGGGTTAGTGTTAGGGTTAGTGTTACGTTTAGGATTAGGTTTAGGGTAAGGGTAACGGTTAGGGTTAGGGTTAGTGTTAGGGTAAGGGTAAGGGTTAGGATTAATTTTAGGGTTAGGGTAAGGGTAAGGGTTAGGGTTAGGTTTAGAGTTAGGGCAAGGGTAAGTGTTAGGGTTAGTGCTAGGGTTAGCGTTAGGTTTAGGGTGAGGGTAAGGGTTAGGTTTAGGGTTAGGTTTAGGTTTAAGTTTGGGGTTAAGGTTAGGGTTAGGGTTAGGGTTAGGCTGAGGGTTAGGTTTAGGGTTAGGGTAAGCGTTAGGGTTTGGGTTAGGGTTAGGGTTAGAGTTAGGGTTAGTGTTAGGGTAAGGGTTAGGGTTTGGGTTAGGGTTAGGGTTAGGGTTAGGATTAGTGTTAGGGTTAGCGTTTGGGTAAGGGTTAGGGTTAGGGTTAGGGTTAGGGTAAGGGTTAGGGTTAGGGTTAGGGTTAGGGTTCGGGTTAGGGTTAGGTTTAGAGTTAGGGCAAGGGTAAGTGTTAGGGTTAGTGCTAGGGTTAGCGTTAGGTTTAGGGTGAGGGTAAGGGTTAGGTTTAGGGTGAGGTTTAGGTTTAAGTTTGGGGTTAAGGTTAGGGTTAGGGTTAGGGTAAGGGTAAGTGTTAGGGTTAGGGTTAGGTTTAGGGTTGGGTTAGGGTGAGGGTAAGGGTTAAGGTTATGGTTAGGTTTAGGTTTAGGTTTGGGGTTAAGGTTAGGGTTAGGGTTAGGGTAAAGGTAAGTGTTAGGGTTGGGGTTAGGTTTAGGGTTGGGTTAGGGTGAGGGTAAGGGTTAAGGTTATGGTTAGGTTTAGGTTTAGGTTTGGGGTTAAGGTTAGGGTTAGGTTTAGGGTTAGGGTTAGGGTAAGGGTAAGGTTTAAGCTTTGGGTTAGGGTTACGGGTTAGGTTTAGGTTTAGGGTTAGGGTAAGGGTTAGGGTTAAGTTTACGGTAAGGGTAAGGTTTAGGGTTAGGTTTGGTGTTAAGATTAGGGTAAGAGTAAGGGTTAGGGTTAGGGTTAGGGTTAGGGTAAGGGTAACGTTTAGGGTTAGGGTTAGGTTTAGGGTTAAGGTTAGGGTTAGGTTTAGGGTTAGGGTTAGGCTAAGGGTTAGGGTTAGGGTTAGGGTTAGAGGTAGGGTTAGGGTGAGGGTAAGGGTTAGGGTAAGGGTAAGTGTTATGTTTAGGGTTAGGGTAAGGTTTAGGGTTAGCGTTAGGTTTAGGGTTAGCTTTAAGTTTAGCGTTAATGTTAGAGTAAGGGTAAGGGTTAGGAATAGGGTTAGGGTAAGAGGAAGGGTTAGTGTTAGTGTTAAGGTTAGGGTTAGGGTAAGGATTAGTGTTAGTGTTAGGGTTAGGGTTAGGGTAAGTGTAAGGGTTAGGGTTAGGGTTAGGCTTAGAGTTAGGGTTAGGGTAAGGGTTAGGGTTAGGGTTAGTGTTAGGGTTAGGGTTAGGGTTAGGGTTAGGGTTAGAGTTAGGGTTAGGTTTGTGGTTAGGGTTAGGGTAAGGGTGAGGGTTAGGGTAAAATTTAGGGTTAGGGTTAGGGTTAGGGTAAGGGTAACTGTTAGGGTTAGGGTTAGGGTTAGGGTTAAGTTTAGTGTTAGAGTTAGGGTAAAGGTAAGGGTTAAGGTTACGGTTAGGGTTAGTGTTAGTGTTAGGGTTAGGGTTATGGTTATGGTTAGGGTTAGGGTTAAGTTTAGTGCAAGGGTTAGGGATAGGGTTTAGAGTTAGGGTTAGGGTTAGTGTAAGGGTTAGGGTTAGTGTTAGGGTTAGGGTTAGGACAAGGTTTAGGGTTAGGGTTAGGCTAAGGGTTAGGGTTAGGGTTAGGGTTAAGGCAACGGTAAGTGTTAGGATTAGTGTTAGGGTTAGCGTTAGGGTTAATGTAAGGGTAAGGGTTAGGGTTATGTTTAGGTTTATGTTTAGGTTTGGGGTTAAGGTTAGGGTTAGGGTAAGGGTAAGGGTAAGTGTTAGGGTTAGGGTTAGGTTTAGGGTTTGGGTTAGGTTTAAGTTTACGGTAAGGGTATGGGTAAGGGTTAGGGTTAGGTTTAGGGTTAGGGTTAGGTTTAGGGTTTGGGTTAGGTAAGGATTAGTTTTAGAGTTAGGGTTAGGTTTAGGGTTAGGGTTAGGGTAAGGGTAATGGTTAGGTTTAGGGTTAGGGTTATGGTTAGGATAAGGATTAGGTTTCGGGTTAGGGTAAGGGTTTGCATTAAGTTTTGGGTTAGGGTTAGGGTAAGGGTAAGGGTTAGATTTAGGGTTAGGGTCAGTGTTAGGTAAGGGTTAGGTTTAGGGTTCGGGTTAGGGTTATGTTTAGGGTTAGGGTTAGGGTTAGGTTAGGGGTAGCATTAAGGTGAGTGTTAGGGTTAGGGTTAGGGTTAGGGTTAGCGTTAGGGTTAGGGTTAGCATTAAGGTTAGGGTTAGGGTAAGGGTAAGGGTTAGGGTTATGGTTAGGTTTAGGTTTAGGTTTGGGGTTAAGGTTAGGGTTAGGGTTAGGGTAAAGGTAAGTTTTAGGGTTAGAGTTAGGTTTAGGGTTGGGTTAGGGTAATGATAAGGGTTATTTTTAGGGTTAGGGTTAGGGTTAGGGTTAGTGTTAAGGTTAGTGTTAGGTTTAGGGTTAGGGTTAGGGTAAGGGTAAGGTTTAGGCTTTGCTCTAGGGTTAGGGGTTAGGTTTAGGGTTAGGGTTAGGGTAAGGGTTAGGGTTAAGTTTACGGTAAGGGTAAGGTTTAGGGTTAGGTTTGGTGTTAAGGTTAGGGTAAGAGTAAGTATTAGGGTTAGGGTTAGGTTTAGGGTAAGGGTAACGGTTAGGGTTAGGGTTAGGTGTAGGGTTAAGTTTAGGGTTAGGGTTAGGGTTAGGGTTAGGCAAAGGGTTAGGGTTAGGGTTAGGGTTAGAGGTAGGGTTAGGGTGAGGGTAAGGGTTAGGGTAAGGGTAAGTGTTAGGTTTAAGGTTAGGGTATGGTTTAGGGTTAGCGTTAGGGTTAGGGTTAGCTTTAAGTTTAGCGTTAATGTTAGGGTAAGGGTAAGGGTTAGGAATAGGGTTGGGGTAAGAGTAAGGGTTAGGGTTAGGGTTAGGGTTAGGGTTAGGTTAAGGATTAGTGTTAGGATTAGGGTTAGGGTAAGGGTAAGGGTTAGGGTTAGGGTCAGGCTTAGAGTTAGGGTTAGGGTAAGGGTTAGGGTTAGGGTTAGTGTTAGTGTTAGGGTTAGGGTTAGAGTTAGGGTTAGGGTAAGGGTTAGGATTAGGGTTAGAGTTAGGGTTAGGTTTGTGGTTAGGGTTAGGGTAAGGGTGAGGGTTAGGGTAAAATTTAGGGTTAGGGTTAGGGTTAGGGTAAGGGTAACTGTTAGGGTTAGTGTTAGGTTAGGGTTAAGTTTAGTGTTAGAGTTAGGGTAAGGGTAACTGTTAAGGTTACGGTTAGGGTTAGTGTTAGGGTTAGGGTTAGGGTTATGGTTATGGTTAGGATTAGGGTTAAGTTTAGTGCAAGGGTTAGGGATAGGGTTTAGAGTTAGGGTTAGGGTTAGTGTAAGGGTTAGGGTTATTGTTAGGGTTAGGGTTAGGACAAGGGTTAGGGATAGGGTTAGGGTTAGGGTTAGTGCAAGGGTAAGTGTTAGGATTAGTGTTAGGGTTAGCGTTAGGGTTAGGGTAAGGGTAAGGGTTAGGGTTATGTTTAGGTTTATGTTTAGGTTTGGGGTTAAGGTTAGGGTTAGGGTAAGGGTAAGGGTTAAGTGTTAGGGTTAGGGTTAGGTTTAGGGTTTGGGATAGGTTTAAGTTTACGGTAAGGGTATGGGTAAGGGTTAGGGTTAGGTTTAGGGTTAGGGTTAGTTAAGGATTAGTTTTAGAGTTTGGGTTAGGTTTAGGGTTAGGGTTAGGGTAAGGGTAATGGTTAGGTTTAGGGTTAGGGTTAGGGTTAGGCAAAGGGTTAGGGTTAGGGTTAGGGTTAGGGTTAGAGGTAGGGTTAGGGTGAGGGTAAGGGTTAGGGTAAGGGTAAGTGTTAGGTTTAAGGTTAGGGTAAGGTTTAGGGTTAGCGTTAGGGTTAGGGTTAGCTTTAAGTTTAGCGTTAATGTTAGGGTAAGGGTAAGGGTTAGGAATAGGGTTGGGGTAAGAGTAAGGGTTAGGGTTAGGGTTAGGGTTAGGGTTAGGTTAAGGATTAGTGTTAGGGTTAGGGTTAGGGTAAGGGTAAGGGTTAGGGTTAGGGTCAGGCTTAGAGTTAGGGTTAGGGTAAGGGTTAGGGTTAGGGTTAGTGTTAGTGTTAGGGTTAGGGTTAGGGTTAGGGTAAGGGTTAGGATTAGGGTTAGAGTTAGGGTTAGGTTTGTGGTTAGGGTTAGGGTAAGGGTGAGGGTTAGGGTAAAATTTAGGGTTAGGGTTAGGGTTAGGGTAAGGGTAACTGTTAGGGTTAGTGTTAGGTTAGGGTTAAGTTTAGTGTTAGAGTTAGGGTAAGGGTAAGGTTTAAGGTTACGGTTAGGGTTAGTGTTAGGGTTAGGGTTAGGGTTATGGTTATGGTTAGGGTTAGGGTTAAGTTTAGTGCAAGGGTTAGGGATAGGGTTTAGAGTTAGGGTTAGGGTTAGTGTAAGGGTTAGGGTTATTGTTAGGGTTAGGGTTAGGACAAGGGTTAGGGATAGGGTTAGGGTTAGGGTTAGGGTTAGTGCAAGGGTAAGTGTTAGGATTAGTGTTAGGGTTAGCGTTAGGGTTAGGGTAAGGGTAAGGGTTAGGGTTATGTTTAGGTTTATGTTTAGGTTTGGGGTTAAGGTTAGGGTTAGGGTAAGGGTAAGGGTAAGTGTTAGGGTTAGGGTTAGGTTTAGGGTTTGGGATAGGTTTAAGTTTACGGTAAGGGTATGGGTAAGTGTTAGGGTTAGGTTTAGGGTTAGGGTTAGGTTTAGGGTTAGGGTTAGGGTAAGGGTAATGGTTAGGTTTAGGGTTAGGGTTAGGGTTAGGGTTAGGATAAGGATTAGGTTTCGGGTTAGGGTAAGGGTTTGCATTAAGGTTTGGGTTAGGGTTAGGGTAAGGGTAAGGGTTAGATTTAGGGTTACGGTCAGTGTTAGGTAAGGGTTAGGTTTAGGGTTCGGGTTAGGGTTATGTTTAGGGTTAGGGTTAGGGTTAGGGGTAGCATTAAGGTGAGGGTTAGGGTTAGGGTTAGGTTTAGGGTTAGCGTTAGGGTTAGGGTTAGCATAAAGGTTAGGGTTAGGGTAAGGATAAGGGTTAGGTTTAGGGTTAGGGTAAGGGTTAGGGTTAGCGTTAGGGTTAGGGTTAGCATTAAGGTTAGGGTTAGGGTTAGGCTAAGGGTAAGGTTAGGGTTAGGGTTAGGGTAAAGGTAAGGGTTAGGGTTAGGGTTAGGGTAAGGATTAGTGTTAGGGTTAGGGTTAGGTTTAGGGTTAGGGTAAGGGTTAGGGTTAGGTGTAGGTGTAGGTTAGGATTAGGGTAAGGGTCAGGGTTAGGGCTAGTTTTAGGGGTAGGGTTAGGGTAAGGGTTAGGGTTAGTGTTAGGGGTAGGTTTAGGGTAAGGTTAGGGTTAGACTTAGCGTTAGGGTTGGGTTTGGGGTTAGGTTTAGGGTAAGAGTTAGGGTTAGGGTAAAGGTTAGGGTTAGGGTTAGGGTTAGGGTAAGGGTATGTGTTAGAGTTAGGGTTAGGGTTAGGGTTAGGTCCAATGTTAGGGTTAGGGTAATGGTAAGGGTTAGAGTTAGGGTTAGGGTTAGTGTTAGTGTTAGGGTTAGGGTTAGGGTTAGGGTTAGGGTTAGGTTTAGGGTTAGGGTTAGGGTAAGGGTAAGGCTTAGGGTTTGGGTTAGAGTTACGGTAAGGGTTAGGGTTGTGGTTAGGGTTAGGGTTAGGGTTAGTGTTAGGGTTAGGTTTGGGGTTAGGGTTAGTGATAGGGTTAGTGTTATGTTTTGGGTTAGGGTTAGCGTAAGGGTAAGGTTTAGGGTTAGCGTTAGGGTTAGGGGTTAGGGTTAGGGTTATTGTTAGGGTAAGGGTTACGGTTAGGTTTATTGTAAGGGTAAGGTTTAGGGTTGGGTTTAGGGTTAGGTTTGGAGTTAGGGTTAGGGTAAGAGTAAGGGTTAGGGTTAGGGTTAGGGTTAGGGTAAGGGTAAGTGTTAGAGTTAGGGTTAGGTTTAGAGTTAAGTTTAGGCTTAGTGTTAGGGTTAGGGTTAGGGTAAGGGTTAGGGTTCGGGTTAGAGGTACTGTTAGGGTGATGGTAAGGGTTAGGGTAAGGATAAGTGTTAGGTTTAGGGTTACAGTAAAGGTTAGGTTTAGCGTTAGTGTTAGGGTTAGCATTAAGGTTAGAGTTAGGGTTAGGGTAAGGGTAAGGATTAGGGATAGGGTTAGGGTAAGGATAAGGTTTAGGGTTAGGGTTAGGGTTAGGGTAAGGATTAGTGTTAGGGTTAGGGTTAGGGTTAGGGTAAGGGTAAGGTTTAGGGTTAGGGTTAGGTTTAGGGTTAGGGTAAGGGTTAAGGTTAGGGTTAGTGTTAGTGTTACGGTTAGGGTTAGGGTAAGGGTTAGGGTTAGTGTTAGGTTTAGGGTTAGGTTTAGGGTAAGGGTTAGGGTTAGGGTTAGTTTTAGGGTTAGGGTTAGGGTCAGGGTTGGGTTAGGGTTAGGGTTAGGGTTAAGTTTGTGGTTAGGGTTGGGGTAAGGGTTAGGGTTAGGGTAAAGGTTAGGGTTATGGTTATGGTTACGTTTAGGGTAAGTGTAAGTGTTAGGGTTAGTGTTAGGGTTAGTGTTACGTTTAGGATTAGGTTTAGGGTAAGGGTAAGGGTTAGGGTTAGGGTTAGTGTTAGGGTAAGGTAAGG
Source organism: Megascapheus bottae (assembly GCA_024803745.1). NCBI lineage: Eukaryota > Metazoa > Chordata > Mammalia > Rodentia > Geomyidae > Megascapheus > Megascapheus bottae. The sequence goes on along the minus strand of JANJXV010000556.1, from coordinate 60,638 downwards.
GTTAGGATTAATTTTAGGGTTAGGGTAAGGGTAAGGGTTAGGGTTAGGGTTAGGTTTAGGGTAAGGGTTAGTGTTACGGTTAGGTTTAAGGTTAGGGTTAGTGTTAGTGTTAGGGTTAGGGTTAGGGTAAGGGTAAGGGTAAGGGTAAGGGTAAGGGTAAGGGTTAGGGTTAGGGTAAGGGTTAGGGTTTGGGTTAGGGTTAGGGTTAGAGTTAGGGTTAGCGTTAGGGTAAGGGTTAGGGTTAGGGTTAGGGTTAGGGTAAGGGTAAGGGTTAGGGTTAGGGTTAGGGTTAGGATTAGAGTTACGATTAGGGTTAGGGATAGGGTTAGGGTTAGGGTTATGTAAGGGTAAGTGTTAGGGTTAGGGGTTTGGGTTAATCATAGTTTAGGTTTAGGGTTAGGGTAAGGTAAGGTTTAGGGTTAGGTTTAGGGTTAGGGGTTAGGTATAGGTTTGGGTTAGGGTTAGGGTAAGTGTAAGGGTTAGGTTTAGGGTTAGGGTTAGGCTAAGGGTAAGGGTTAGGGTTAGCGTTAGGGTTAGGATTAGGTTTAAGTTTATGGTTAGGGTTAGGGTTAGGTTTAGGGTTGGGGTTAGGGTAAGGGTAAGGGTAAGGGTTATGGTTAGGGTTAAGGTTATGGTTATGGTTAGGTTTAGGGTTAGGGTTAGGGTAAGGGTATGGTTTAGGGTTAGGGTTAGGGTTAGGGTAAAGTTAGGGGTAGTGTTAGGGTTAGAGTTAGGGTAAGGGTAAGGGTAAGATTTAGGGTTAGTGTTAGGGTGAGGGTTAGGATTAAGGAAAGGGTAAGGATTAGGGTTAGGGTTATGGTTAGGGTAAGGATTAGGGTTAGAGTTAGTGTAACCATAAGGGTTAGGGTTAGGGTTAGGGTAAGGGTAAAGGTTGGGATTAGGGTTAGGGTTAGGGTTAGGGTTAGGGTAAGGGTTAGGGTTAGGGTTAGGTTTACGATGAGGTTAGGGTTAGGGTTATGGTAAGGGTAAGGGTTAGGTTTAGGTTTAGGTTTAGGTTTAGGGTTAGGGTAAGGGTTAGGGTTAGGGTTAGGATTCAGATTAGGGTTAAGTTTAGGGTTAGGTTTAGGCTAAGGGTAAGGGTTAGGGTTAGGGTGAGGGTTAGGGGTTAGTGTTAGGATTAGGGTTAGGTTTATGGTTAGGGTAAGGGTAAGGTTTAGGGTTAGGGTTAGGGTTAGGGTTATGGTAAGCGTTAGGGTTAGGTTTAGGGTAAGGGTAAGGTTTAGGGTTAGGGTTAGGGTTAGGTTTGGGGTTAGGGTTTAGGTAACAGTAAGGGTTATTGTTACGGTTAGGGTTAGGGTAAGGGTAAAGGTTAGGGTTTGGGTTAGGGTTAGGGTTAAGGTTAGGGTTAGGGTTAGGGTTAGGCTAAGGGTTAGGGTTAGGGTACGGGTTAGGGTTAGGGTTAGGGTTAGGGTTAGGGTGAGGGTTATTGGTTATTGTCAGGTTAGGTTGAGGTTTATTGTTAGGGTAAGGTAAGATTTAGGGTTAGGTTTAGGGTTAGGGGTTAGAGTTAGGGTTAGGTTTAGAGGGAGGTTTAGGGTTAGGGTAAGGGTAAGGGTTAGGGTTAGGGTTAGGGTTAGGGTTAGGGTTAGGATAAGGGTAGGGTGTGGGTTCTGGTTAGGGTTTGAGTTAGGGTTAGGTTAGGGTAAAGGTAACGGTTAGGGTTAGGGTTATGGTTAGGGTAAGGGTTAGGGTTAGGAGTTAGGGTTAGGTTTAGGATAAGGGTTAGGTTAGGGTGTAGGGTTAGGGTAAGGGTTACGGTTAGGGTTAGTGTAAGTGTTAGTGTTAAGGTTAGCGTGAGCTTTAGTGCATGGGTTAGGGTTAGGGGTTAGGGTTAGAGTTAGTGTAAGGGTCAGGGTTAGGTTTAGGGTAAGGGTTATGGTTAGGGTTAGGATTAGGGTAAGGCTAACGGTTAGAGTTAGGGTTAGGGTTAGGGTTAGGGTTAGGGTTAGGGTTAAGGTTAGGGTTACGGTTAGGGTAAGGCTAAAGGTTAGGGTTAGGGTTAGGTTAAGGGTTAGGGGTAGGGTTAGAGGTAGGGTTAGGGGTAAGTTAAGGGTAAGGGTTAGGGTTAGGGTAAGGGTTAGGGTTAGGGGTTAGGGTTAGGGTTAGGATTAGGGTAGGGTTAGGATTAGGGTTAGGGTTAGGTTTAGGGTTAGGGTTAGGGTTAGGGTAAAAGTTGGGGTTAGGCTTAGGATTAGAGTCAGGGTAAGTGTTAGGGTTAGGGTTAGGGTTAGGGTTAGGGTTAGGATAAGGGTAAGTGTTAGGGTTAGGGTTAGGGTTGGGTTAGGGTTAGGGTTAGGGTTAGGGTTAGGTTTAGGGTAAGAGTAAGGGTTAGGGTTAGGGTTAGGGTTGGGGTTAGGTTAGGGCTAGGTTTAAGGTTAGAGTTAGGGTAAGGGTAAGGGTAAGGGTTAGGGTTAGGGTTAGCGTAAAGTTTTGTTAGGGTTAGGATTAGGGTTAGGGTAAGGGTAAGGGTTAGGGTTAGGGTTAGGGTTAGGGTTAGAGTTACGATTAGGGTTAGGGATAGGGTTAGGGTTAGGGTTATGTAAGGGTAAGTGTTAGGGTTAGGGGTTTGGGTTAATCATAGTTTAGGTTTAGGGTTAGGGTAAGGTAAGGTTTAGGGTTAGGTTTAGGGTTAGGGGTTAGGTATAGGTTTGGGTTAGGGTTAGGGTAAGTGTAAGGGTTAGGTTTAGGGTTAGGGTTAGGCTAAGGGTAAGGGTTAGGGTTAGCGTTAGGGTTAGGATTAGGTTTAAGTTTATGGTTAGGGTTAGGGTTAGGTTTAGGGTTGGGGTTAGGGTAAGGGTAAGGGTAAGGGTTATGGTTAGGGTTAAGGTTATGGTTATGGTTAGGTTTAGGGTTAGGGTTAGGGTAAGGGTATGGTTTAGGGTTAGGGTTAGGGTTAGGGTAAAGTTAGGGGTAGTGTTAGGGTTAGAGTTAGGGTAAGGGTAAGGGTAAGATTTAGGGTTAGTGTTAGGGTGAGGGTTAGGATTAAGGAAAGGGTAAGGATTAGGGTTAGGGTTATGGTTAGGGTAAGGATTAGGGTTAGAGTTAGTGTAACCATAAGGGTTAGGGTTAGGGTTAGGGTAAGGGTAAAGGTTGGGATTAGGGTTAGGGTTAGGGTTAGGGTTAGGGTAAGGGTTAGGGTTAGGGTTAGGTTTACGATGAGGTTAGGGTTAGGGTTATGGTAAGGGTAAGGGTTAGGTTTAGGTTTAGGTTTAGGTTTAGGGTTAGGGTAAGGGTTAGGGTTAGGGTTAGGATTCAGATTAGGGTTAAGTTTAGGGTTAGGTTTAGGCTAAGGGTAAGGGTTAGGGTTAGGGTGAGGGTTAGGGGTTAGTGTTAGGATTAGGGTTAGGTTTATGGTTAGGGTAAGGGTAAGGTTTAGGGTTAGGGTTAGGGTTAGGGTTATGGTAAGCGTTAGGGTTAGGTTTAGGGTAAGGGTAAGGTTTAGGGTTAGGGTTAGGGTTAGGTTTGGGGTTAGGGTTTAGGTAACAGTAAGGGTTATTGTTACGGTTAGGGTTAGGGTAAGGGTAAAGGTTAGGGTTTGGGTTAGGGTTAGGGTTAAGGTTAGGGTTAGGGTTAGGGTTAGGCTAAGGGTTAGGGTTAGGGTACGGGTTAGGGTTAGGGTTAGGGTTAGGGTTAGAGGTAGGGTTAGGGTTAGGTTAAGTGTAAGGGTTAGGGTTAGGGTTATGGTTAGGTTAAGGGTTAGGGTTAGGGTAATGATTAGGGTTAGTGTAAGGGTTAGGGTTAGAATTACGTTTAGGGTTAGGTTTAGGGTTAGGGTTAGGGTTAGGGAAAGTGTAAGGTTAAGGGTTAGGTTTAGGGTTAGGTTTAGGTTAAGGATAAGGGTTAGGTTTAGGTTTAGTGTAAGGGTTATGGTTAGCGTTAGGGTTAGGGTTAGCATTAAGGTTAGGGTTAGGGTTAGGGTATGGGTAAGAGTTTGGGTTAGGGTTAGGGTTAGGGTAAGGGTAAGGGTTAGGGTTAGGGTAAGGATTAGGGAAAGGATTAGTGTTAGGTTTAGGGTTAGGTTTAGGTTTAGGGTAAGGGTTAGAATTAGGTGTAGGTTTAGGGTTAGGGTTAGGGTTAGGTTTAGGGTTAGGGTTAAGGTTAGGGTTAGTGTTAGGGTTAGGGTTAGGGTTAGGGTTAAGGTTAGGGTTAAGTTTAGCGTTAGGGTTAGGGTTAGGCTAAGGGTTAGGGTCAGGTTTAGGGTAAGGGTTAGGGTTTGTGTTAGGGTTAGGGTTAGAGTTAGGGTTAGGGTTAGGGTAAGGTAAGGGTTAGGGTTACGTTAGGGTTAGGGTAAAGGTTAGGGTTACGGTTAGGGTTAGGGGTAGGGTAAGGGAAAGGGTTAGAGTTAGGGTTAGGGTTAGGGTTAGTTTAGGGTTAGTGTTAGGGTAAGGATAAGGGTTATGGTTATGGTTAGGGTTAAGATTAAAGTAAGGGTTAGGGTTAGGGTTAGGGCAAGTTTAAGGCTTAGGGTTAGGGTTAGGGTTAGGTTTAGGGTACGGGCAAGGTTTAGGGTTAGGGTTAGGGTTAGGGTTAGGTTTAGGGTTAGGGTTAGGGTAAGGGTGAGGTTTAGGGTTAGGGTTAGGTTTAGGGTTAAGGTTAGGGTTAGGGTTAGTGTTAGGGTAAGGGTAAGATTAAGGTTTAGGGATACAGTTAGGGTTAGGTATAGAGTTAGGGAAAGGGTAAGGGTTAGGGTAAGGGTTAGGGCAAGGATTTGGGTTAGTGTTAGTGTAACCGTAAGGGTTAGGGTTAGGGTTCGGGTAAGGGTAATGGTTAGGATTAGGGTTAGGGTTAGGGTTAGGGTAAGGATTAGGGTTAGGGTTAGGTTTCGGGTTAGGTTTAGGGTTAGGGTTAGGGTAAGGGTAAGGGTTAGGGTTAGGTTTAGGGTTAGGGTTAGGGTAAGGGTAAGGGTTAGGGTTAGGTTTAGGTCTAGGTTTAGGGTTAGGGTAAGGGTTAGGGTTAGGGTTAGTGTTAGGTTTAGGGTTAAGGTTAGGGTTAGGGTAAACGTAAGGGTTAGGGTTAGGTGTTAGTGTTAGTGTTAGGGTTAGGATAATGGTTAGGGTAAGGTAAGGTTTAGGGTTAGGGTTAGGGTTAGGGGTTAGGGTTAGTGTTAGTGTAAGGGTTAGGGTTAGGTTTAGGGTAAGGGTAAGGTTTAGGGTTAGGGTTAGGGTTAAGTTTGTGGTTAGGGTTGGGGTAAGGGTTAGGGTTAGGGTAAAGGTTAGGGTTATGGTTATGGTTACGTTTAGGGTAAGTGTAAGTGTTAGGGTTAGTGTTAGGGTTAGTGTTACGTTTAGGATTAGGTTTAGGGTAAGGGTAAGGGTTAGGGTTAGGGTTAGTGTTAGGGTAAGGGTAAGGGTTAGGATTAATTTTAGGGTTAGGGTAAGGGTAAGGGTTAGTGTTAGGGTTAGGTTTAGGGTAAGGGTTAGTGTTACGGTTAGGTTTAAGGTTAGGGTTAGTGTTAGGGTTAGGGTTAGGGTTAGGGTAAGGGTAAGGGTAAGGGTAAGGGTTAGGGTTAGGGTTAAGGTTATGGTTAGGGTTAGGGTTAGGCTGAGGGTTAGGGTTAGGGTTAGGGTAAGGGTTAGGGTTTGGGTTAGGGTTAGGGTTAGAGTTAGGGTTAGCGTTAGGGTAAGGGTTAGGGTTAGGGTTAGGGTTAGGGTAAGGGTTAGGATTATGGTTAGGGTTAGGGTTCGGGTTCAGGTTAGGTTTAGGGTTAGGGCAAAGGTAAGTGTTAGGGTTAGTGTTAGGGTTAGCGTTAGGGTTAGGGTGAGGGTAAGGTTTAGGGTTAGGATTAGGTTTAGGTTTAGGTTTGGGGTTAAGGTTACAGTTAGGGTTAGGGTAAGGGTAAGTGTTAGGGTTAGGGTTAGGTTTAGGGTTGGGTTAGGGTGGGGGTAAGGGTTAGGGTTATGGTTAGGTTTAGGTTTAGGTTTGGGGTTAAGGTTAGTTTTAGGGTTAGGGTTAGGGTTAGGTTTAGGGTTGGGTTAGGGTAATGGTAAGGGTTATGTTTAGGGTTAGGGTTAGGGTTAGGGTTAGTGTTAAGGTTAGTGTTAGGTTTATGGTTAGGGTTAGGGTAAGGGTAAGGTTTAGGCTTTGCTCTAGGGTTAGGGGTTAGGTTTAGGGTAAGGGTTAGGGTTAAGTTTACGGTAAGGGTAAGGTTTAGGGTTAGGTTTGGTGTTAAGGTTAGGGTAAGAGTAAGTATTAGGGTTAGGGTTAGGGTTAGGATAAGGGTAACGGTTAGGGTTAGGGTTAGGTTTACGGTTAAGTTTAGGGTTAGGGTTAGGGTTAGGCTAATGGTTAGGGTTAGGGTTAGGGTTAGAGGTAGGGTTAGGGTGAGGGTAAGGGTTAGGGTAAGGGTAAGTGTTAGGTTTAGGGTTAGGGTAAGGTTTAGGGTTAGCGTTAGGGTTAGGGTTAGCTTTAAGTTTAGCGTTAATGTTAGGGTAAGGTTAAGGGTTAGGAATAGGGTTAGGGTAAGAGTAAGGGTTAGGGTTAGGGTTAGGGTTAGGGTAAGGATTAGTGTTAGGGTTAGGGTTAGGGTTAGGGTAATGGTAAGGGTTAGCGTTAGGGTTAGGCTTAGAGTTAGGGTTAGGGTAAGGGTTAGGGTTAGGGTTAGTGTTAGGGTTAGGGTTAGGGTTAGGGTTAGGGTAAGGGTTAGGGTTAGAGTTAGGGTTAGGGTTAGGTTTGTGGTTAGGGTTAGGGTAAGGGTGAGGGTTAGGGTAAAGTTTATGGTTAGGGTTAGGGTTAGGGTAAGGGTAACTGTTAGGGTTAGTGTTAGTGTTAGGGTTAGGGTTAGGGTAAGGGTTAGGGTTAAGTTTACGGTAAGGGTAAGGTTTAGGGTTAGGTTTGGTGTTAAGGTTAGGGTAAGAGTAAGTATTAGGGTTAGGGTTAGGGTTAGGGTAAGGGTAACGGTTAGGGTTAGGGTTAGGTTTAGGGTTAAGTTTAGGGTTAGGGTTAGGGTTAGGCTAATGGTTAGGGTTAGGGTTAGGGTTAGAGGTAGGGTTAGGGTGAGGGTAAGGGTTAGGGTAAGGGTAAGTGTTAGGTTTAGTGTTAGGGTAAGGTTTAGGGTTAGCGTTAGGGTTAGGGTTAGCTTTAAGTTTAGCGTTAATGTTAGGGTAAGGTTAAGGGTTAGGAATAGGGTTAGGGTAAGAGTAAGGGTTAGGGTTAGGGTTAGGGTTAGGGTAAGGATTAGTGTTAGGGTTAGGGTTAGGGTTAGGGTAATGGTAAGGGTTAGCGTTAGGGTTAGGCTTAGAGTTAGGGTTAGGGTAAGGGTTAGGGTTAGGGTTAGGGTTAGGGTTAGGGTAAGGGTTAGGGTTAGAGTTAGGGTTAGGGTTAGGTTTGTGGTTAGGGTTAGGGTAAGCGTGAGGGTTAGGGTAAAGTTTAGGCTTAGGGTTAGGGTTAGGGTAAGGGTAACTGTTAGGGTTAGTGTTAGGGTTAGGGTTAAGTTTAGTGTTAGAGTTAGGGTAAGGGTAAGGGTTAAGGTTACGGTTAGGGTTAGTGTTAGGGTTAGGGTTAGGGTTATGGTTATGGTTAGGGTTAGGGTTAAGTTTAGTGCAAGGGTTAGGGATAGGGTTTAGAGTTAGGGTTAGGTTAGTGTAAGGGTTAGGGTTAGTGTAGGGTTAGGGTTAGGACAAGGGTTAGGGTTAGGGTTAGGGTAAGGGTTAGGGTTAGGGTTAGGGTTAGGGCAAGGGTTAGGGTTAGGATTAGTGTTAGGGTTAGCGTTAGGGTTAGGGTAAGGGTAAGGGTTAGGGTTATGTTTAGGTTTATGTTTAGGTTTGGGGTTAAGGTTAGGGTTAGGGTAAGGGTAAGGGTAAGTGTTAGGGTTAGGGTTAGGTTTAGGATTTGGGTTAGGTTTAAGTTTAGGGTAAGGTTATGGGTAAGGGTTAGGGTTAGGTTTAGGGTTAGGGTTAGGTTTATGGTTAGGGTTAGGGTAAGGGTAATGGTTAGGTTTAGGGTTCGGGTTAGGTTTATGATAAGGATTAGGTTTCGGGTTAGGGTAAGGGTTTGCATTAAGGTTTGGGTTAGGTTTAGGGTAAGGGTAAGGGTTAGATTTAGGGTTAGGGTCAGTGTTAGGTAAGGGTTAGGTTTAGGGTTAGGGTTATGTTTAGGGTTAGGGTTAGGGTTAGGGGTAGCATTAAGGTGAGGGGTAGGGTTAGGGTTAGGGTTAGGGTTAGCGTTAGGGTTAGGGTTAGGATTAAGGTTAGGGTTAGGGTAAGGATAAGGGTTAGGTTTAGGGTTAGGGTAAGGGTTAGGGTTAGGGTTAGCGTTAGGGTTAGGGTTAGCATTAAGGTTAGGGTTAGGGTTAGGCTAAGGGTAAGGGTTAGGGTTAGGGTTAGGGTAAAGGTAAGGGTTAGGGTTAGGGTTAGGGTTAGGGTAAGGATTAGTGTTAGGGTTAGGGTTAGGTTTAGGGTTAGGGTAAGGGTTAGGGTTAGGGTTAGGTGTAGGTTAGGGTTAGGGTAAGGGTTAGGGTTAGGGTTAGTTTTAGGGGTAGGGTTAGGTTAAGGGTTAGGGTTAGTGTTAGGGGTAGGGTTAGGGTAAGGTTAGGGTTAGACTTAGCGTTAAGGTTGGGTTCGGGGTTAGGTTTAGGGTAAGAGTTAGGGTTAGGGTAAAGGTTAGTGTTAGGGTTAGGGTTAGGGTAAGGGCCAATGTTAGGGTTAGGGTAAGGGTTAGGGTTGCGGTTAGGGTTAGGGTTAGGGTTAGGGGTTACGATTAGGTTTATTGTAAGGGTAAGGTTTAGGGTTGGGTTTAGGGTTAGGTTTGGGGTTAGGGTTAGGGTAAGAGTAAGGGTTAGGGTTAGGGTTAGGGTTAGGGTTAGGGTAAGGGTAAGGGTTAGGGTTAGGGTTAGGTTTAGTGTTAAGTTTAGGCTTAGTGTTAGGTTTAGGGTTAGGGTTAGGGTTAGGGATAGGATTAGGTTTCGGGTTAGGTTTAGGGTTTGCATTAAGGTTAGGGTTAAGTTTAGGGGAAGGGTAAGGGTTAGATTTACGGTTAGGGTCAGGTTTAGGGTTAGGGTAAGGGTTAGGTTTAGGGTTAGGGTTAGGTTTAGGGTTAAGATTAGGATTAGGTTTAGGGTTAGGGTAAGGGTAAGGGCTAGGGTTAGGGTTAGGGTTAGGGTTCTGTTTAGGGTAAGGGTAAGGGTTAGGGTTAGGTTTAGGGATAGGGTTATGGTAAGAGTAAGGGTTAGGGTTAGGGTTAGGGTTAAGGTTAGGGTTAGGGTTAGGGTTAGGTTTAGGGTAAGGTTATGGGTAAGGGTTAGAGTTAGGGTTAGGCTTAGGGTTTAGGGTTAGGTCTAGGGTTAGGTTAAGGGTTAGGGTTAGGGTTAGGGTAATGGTAAGTGTTAGGGTTAGGGTTAGGGTAAGCGTAAGGGTAAGGGTTAGGTTTAGGTTTAGGTTTAGGGTTAGGGTTAGGGTTAGGTTTGGGTTAGGGTTAGGGTAAGGGTAAGGGTTAGGGTTAGGGTTAGGGTTTGGGTAAGGGTAAGGGTAAGGTTTAGGGTTAGGGTTAGTGTTAGGTTTAGGTTTAGGGTTAGGGATTAGGGTTAGGTTTAGGGTAAAGATTAGGGTAAGGTTAGGGTTAGGGTTTAGGTTTAGGGTTAGGGTTAGGGTGAGGGTAGGGGTTAGGGTTAGGGTTAGGGTTAGACTAAGGTTAGGGTTAGGGTAAGCGTAAGGCTTAGAGTTAGGGTTAGGGTTAGGATTAGCGGTTAGGTTTAGGCTTGGGGTTAAGGTTACGGTAAGGATTAGGGTTAGGTTTAGGGTAAGGGTAAGTGTTAGGGTTAGGGATAGGTTAAGGGTAAGGGTTAGGGTTAGGGGTTATGGTTAGGGTTAGGGTTAGGTTTAGGGTTAGGTTTAGAGTAAGGGTAAGGGTTCGGGTTAGGGTTAGGTTTAGGATTAAGGTTAGGTTTAGGGAAAGGGTTAGGGTTAGGGTTAGGTTTAGGGTTAGGGTAAGGATTAGGGTTAGGGTTAGGGTTAGGGTAAGGGTTAGGGTTAGGGTTAGGTTTAGGTTTAGCATTAAGTTTAGGGTTAGGGTTAGAGTAAGGGTTAGGTTTAGGGTTAGGGTTAGGGTTAGGGTTAGGGTAAGGATGAGGTTTCGGTTTAGGGTTAGGGTTAGCATTAAGTTTAGGGTTAGGTTTAGAGTAAGGGTTCGGGTTAGGGTTAGGGTTAGGGTTAGGGGTTAGGTGTAGGGTTAGGGTTAGGTATAGGGTTAGCAATAAGGTTAGGTTTAGGGTTAGAGTAAGGGTAAGGATTAGGTTTAGGGTTAAGGTTAGTGTAAGGATTAGGTTTCGCGTTAGGGTTAGGGTTAGCATTAAGGTTAGGATTAGGGTTAGGGTAAGGGTAAGGGTTAGATTTAGGGTTAGGGTAAGGGTGAGGGTAAGGGTAAGGGCTAGGGTTAGGGTTAGGGTTAGGGTTAGGGTTAAGATTAGTGTTAGGGTTAGGGTTAGGGTAAGGGTAAGGGCTAAGGTTAGGGTTAGGGTTAAGGTTAGCGTTAGGGTTAGGGAAAGGGTAAGGATTAGGGTTAGGGTTAGAGTTAGGTTTAGGGTAAGGATTAGGGTTAGAGTTAGGGTTAGGGTACGGGTTAGGTTTAGGGTTAGGGTTAGCATTAAGGTTAGGGTTAGGTTTAGGGTAAGGGTTAGGGTTAGTGTTAGGGTTAGGGTAAGGGTAAGAGTTACAGTTAGGGTTAGGCTTAATGTAAGGTTTAGGGTTAGGGTTAGGGTTAGGTTTAGGGTTAGGGTTAGGGTAAGGGTAAGGATTAGGGTTAGGTTTAGTTTCAGGGTTAGGTTTAGGGTAAAGGTTACGGTTAGGATTAGTGTTAGGTTTAGTGTTACGGTTAGGGTTAGGGTTAGGGTAAGGTTTAGGGTTAAGTTTAGGGGTCATTGTTAGGTTTAGGGTTAGGTTTAGGGTTAGGGTTATGTTTGGCGTGAGGGTTAGGGAAAAAGTAAGGGTTAGGGTTAGGGTAAGAATTACGGTTAGGGTTAGGGTTAGGGTAAGGGTTAGGGTTAGTTTTAGGGTTAGCATTAAGGTTAGGGTTAGGGTTAGGGTAAGGGTAAGGTTTAGGGTGAGGGTTAGGGTTAGGTTTGGGGTTAGGGTTAGGGTAAGAGTAAGGGTTAGGGTTAGGGTAAGAGTAAGGGTTAGGGTTAGGGTTAGGGTAAGGGTTAGGGTTAGGGTTAGGGATAGGGTTATTTTTGGGGTTGTGTTAGTGTTAGGGTTAGGGTTAGGGTTAGGGTTAGGGTTAGGTTTAGGGTTAGGGTTAGGGTAAGGGTAAGGATTAGGGTTAAGGTTAGGGTTATTGTTAGGTTTAGGGTTAGGGTAAGGATTAGGGTTAGGGTAGGCGTTATGGTTAGTTTTAGGGTTAGGTTAAGGGTTAGGGTTAGGGTAAGGGTAAGGGTTAGGGTTAGGTTTAGGGTTGGGTTTAGGGTTAGGGTAAGGGTGAGGGTAGGGCTAATGGTTAAGTTTAGGGTTAGTGTGAGGGTTAGGGTTAGGGTTAGGGTTAGGGTAAGGGTAAGGTTTAGGGTTAGGGTTAGGGTTAGGTTAAGGTTAGGGTTAGGGATAGGGTTAGGCTAAGGGTTAGGGTTAGGTTAAGGTTTAGGGTTAGGGTTAGGGTTAGAGGTAGGTTTAGCGTTAGGGTAAGGGTTAGGGTTAGGGGTTAGGGTTCGGGTTAGGTTTAGGATAGGGTTAGGATTAGGGTTAGGGTTAGGTTTAGGTTTAGGGTTAGGTTTAGGGTTAGGGTAAAGGTTAGGGTTACGGTTAGGGTTAGGGTTAAGGTTAGGGTTAGGTTTAGGGTTAGGGTTAGGGTAAGGGTAAGGTTTATGGTTAGGGTTAGGTTTAGGGTTAAAGTTAGGGTTAGGGTTAGGTTTACGGTTAGGTTTTGGGTACGGGTAAGGTTTAGGGTTAAGGTTATGGTTAGGGTTAGGTTTAGGGTTACGGTTAGGGTTAGGGTTAGGGTTAGGGTTATGGTTAGGGTTAGGTTTGGGATTAGGTTTAGGGTTAGGATTAGGGTAAGGGATAGAGTTAGGTTTAGGGTTCGGTTTAGGGTTAAGTTTAGGGTTAGGTTTAGGGTAAGGGTAAGGGTTAGGGTTAGGGTGAGGGTTAGGCGTTCGTGTTAGGTTAAGGTTAGGTTTATGTTTACGGTAAGGGTAAGGTTTAGTGTTAGGTTTAGTGTTAGGGGTTAAGGTTAGGGTTAGGGTTAGGTTTCGGTTTAGGGTTAGGGTAAGACTAAGGGTTAGGGTTTGGGTTAGGGTTAGGGTTAGGGGAAATGTAACGGTTAGGGTTAGGCTTAGGGTTCGGGTTAGGGTTAGGGTTAAGGTTAGGCTAAGGGTTAGGGTTAGGGTTAGGGTTAGGGTTAGGGTAAGTGTAAGGGTTAGGGTAAGGATTAGGGTTAGGGTTAGGGTTAGGGTTAGCATTAAATTTAGGGTTATTGTCAGGGTTAGGGTTAGGAAAAGGGTAAGGGAAAGTGTTAGGGTTGGGTTTAGGGTTAGGTTAAGAATAAGGGTTAGGTTTAGGTTTAGGGTAAGGGTTATGGTTAGCATTAGGTTTAGGGTTAGCATTAAGGTTAGGGTTAGGGTTAGGGTAAGGGTAAGGGTTAGGGTTAGAGTTACTGTTAGGGTTACGGTTAGGGTAAGGGTAAGGGTTAGGGTTAGGGTTAGGGTAAAGGATAGGGTTACTGTTACGGTTACGGGTAGGGTAAGTGTAAGGGTTAGAGTTTGGGTTAGGGTTAGGGTTAGGGTAGGGTTAGGTTTAGGGTTAGGGTTAGGGTAAGGGTAAGGGTTATGATTATGGTTATGATTAAAGTTAGGGTTAGGTTTAGGGTACGGGCATGGTTTAGGGTTAGGGTTATGGTTAGGGTTAGGTTTAGGTAATTGTTAGGGTAAGGGTAAGGTTTAGGGTTAGGGTTAGGTTTAGGTTTAGGGTTTAGGGTTAGGGTAAGACTAAGGGTTAGGGTTTGGGTTAGGGTTAGGGTTAGGGGAAATGTAACGGTTAGGGTTAGGCTTAGGGTTAGGGTTAGGGTTAGGGTTAGGGTTCGGTTTAGGGTTAAGTTTAGGGTTAGGTTTAGGGTAAGAGTAAGGGTTAGGGTTAGGGTGAGGGTTAGGCATTCGTGTTATTGTTAGGGTTAGGTCTATGGGTAGGGTAAGGGTAAGGTTTAGAGTTAGGGTTAGTGTTAGGGGTTAAGGTTATGGTTAGGGTTAGGTTTGGGTTTAGGGTTAGGGTAAGACTAAGGATTAGGTTTTGGGTTAGGGTTAGGGTTAGGGGAAATGTAACGGTTAGGGTTAGGCTTAGGGTTAGGGTTAAGGTTAGGGTTAGGGTTAGGGTTAGGCTAAGGGTTAGGGTTAGGGTTAGGGTTAGGCTTAGGGTAAGTGTAAGGGTTAGCGTTAGGCTTAGGGTTAGGTTAAGGGTAAGGGTTAGAGGTAGGGTTAGGGTTAGGGTTAGGGTTAGGGTAAGGGTAAGGGTAAAGTTTAGGGTTAGGTTTAGGGTTAGGGTTAGGATTAGGGAAAGGGTTAGGGTTAGGGTTAGGGTTAGGGTTAGGGTTAGGGTTAGCATTAAGTTTAGGGTTAAGGTTAGGGTAAGGGTAAGGGTTAGGGTTAGGTCTAGGGTTAGGGTACGGGTAAGGGATAGGATTAGGGTTAGGGATAGGGTTAGGTTTAGGGTAAGTGTTAGGGTTAGGGTTAGGTTTAGGGTTAGGTTTAGGGTTAGGGTTAGGTTTAGGGAAAGGGTAAGGTTTAGGGTTAGGATTAGGGTTAGGGTTAGGGTAAGGATTAGGGTTAGGGTTAGGGTAAGGATTAGGGTTAGGTTTAGGGTTAGCATTAAGTTTAGGGTTAAGGTTAGGTTAAGGGTAAGGGTTAGGTGTAAGTTTAGGGTTAGGGTACGGGTAAGGGATAGGATTAGGTTTAGGGTTAGGGTTAGGTTTAGGGTAAGTGTTAGGGTTAGGGTTAGGTTTAGGTTAGGTTTACGGTTAGGGTTAGGGTAAGGGCAAAGGTTAGGGTTAGGTTTAGGTCTAGGGTTAGGGTTAGGGTAAGGGTTAGGGTTAGGGTTAGTGTTAGGTATAGGGTTAATGTTAGGGTTAGGGTAAAGTTAAGGGTTAGGGTTAGGGTGAGGGTTATTGGTTATTGTCAGGTTAGGTTGAGGTTTATTGTTAGGGTAAGGTAAGATTTAGGGTTAGGTTTAGGGTTAGGGGTTAGAGTTAGGGTTAGGTTTAGAGGGAGGTTTAGGGTTAGGGTAAGGGTAAGGGTTAGGGTTAGGGTTAGGGTTAGGGTTAGGGTTAGGATAAGGGTAGGGTGTGGGTTCTGGTTAGGGTTTGAGTTAGGGTTAGGTTAGGGTAAAGGTAACGGTTAGGGTTAGGGTTATGGTTAGGGTAAGGGTTAGGGTTAGGAGTTAGGGTTAGGTTTAGGATAAGGGTTAGGTTAGGGTGTAGGGTTAGGGTAAGGGTTACGGTTAGGGTTAGTGTAAGTGTTAGTGTTAAGGTTAGCGTGAGCTTTAGTGCATGGGTTAGGGTTAGGGGTTAGGGTTAGAGTTAGTGTAAGGGTCAGGGTTAGGTTTAGGGTAAGGGTTATGGTTAGGGTTAGGATTAGGGTAAGGCTAACGGTTAGAGTTAGGGTTAGGGTTAGGGTTAGGGTTAGGGTTAGGGTTAAGGTTAGGGTTACGGTTAGGGTAAGGCTAAAGGTTAGGGTTAGGGTTAGGTTAAGGGTTAGGGGTAGGGTTAGAGGTAGGGTTAGGGGTAAGTTAAGGGTAAGGGTTAGGGTTAGGGTAAGGGTTAGGGTTAGGGGTTAGGGTTAGGGTTAGGATTAGGGTAGGGTTAGGATTAGGGTTAGGGTTAGGTTTAGGGTTAGGGTTAGGGTTAGGGTAAAAGTTGGGGTTAGGCTTAGGATTAGAGTCAGGGTAAGTGTTAGGGTTAGGGTTAGGGTTAGGGTTAGGGTTAGGATAAGGGTAAGTGTTAGGGTTAGGGTTAGGGTTGGGTTAGGGTTAGGGTTAGGGTTAGGGTTAGGGTTAGGGTAAGAGTAAGGGTTAGGGTTAGGGTTAGGTTTGGGGTTAGGTTAGGGCTAGGTTTAAGGTTAGAGTTAGGGTAAGGGTAAGGGTAAGGGTTAGGGTTAGGGTTAGCGTAAAGTTTTGTTAGGGTTAGGATTAGGGTTAGGGTAAGGGTAAGGGTTAGGGTTAGGGTTAGGGTTAGGGTTAGAGTTACGATTAGGGTTAGGGATAGGGTTAGGGTTAGGGTTATGTAAGGGTAAGTGTTAGGGTTAGGGGTTTGGGTTAATCATAGTTTAGGTTTAGGGTTAGGGTAAGGTAAGGTTTAGGGTTAGGTTTAGGGTTAGGGGTTAGGTATAGGTTTGGGTTAGGGTTAGGGTAAGTGTAAGGGTTAGGTTTAGGGTTAGGGTTAGGCTAAGGGTAAGGGTTAGGGTTAGCGTTAGGGTTAGGATTAGGTTTAAGTTTATGGTTAGGGTTAGGGTTAGGTTTAGGGTTGGGGTTAGGGTAAGGGTAAGGGTAAGGGTTATGGTTAGGGTTAAGGTTATGGTTATGGTTAGGTTTAGGGTTAGGGTTAGGGTAAGGGTATGGTTTAGGGTTAGGGTTAGGGTTAGGGTAAAGTTAGGGGTAGTGTTAGGGTTAGAGTTAGGGTAAGGGTAAGGGTAAGATTTAGGGTTAGTGTTAGGGTGAGGGTTAGGATTAAGGAAAGGGTAAGGATTAGGGTTAGGGTTATGGTTAGGGTAAGGATTAGGGTTAGAGTTAGTGTAACCATAAGGGTTAGGGTTAGGGTTAGGGTAAGGGTAAAGGTTGGGATTAGGGTTAGGGTTAGGGTTAGGGTTAGGGTAAGGGTTAGGGTTAGGGTTAGGTTTACGATGAGGTTAGGGTTAGGGTTATGGTAAGGGTAAGGGTTAGGTTTAGGTTTAGGTTTAGGTTTAGGGTTAGGGTAAGGGTTAGGGTTAGGGTTAGGATTCAGATTAGGGTTAAGTTTAGGGTTAGGTTTAGGCTAAGGGTAAGGGTTAGGGTTAGGGTGAGGGTTAGGGGTTAGTGTTAGGATTAGGGTTAGGTTTATGGTTAGGGTAAGGGTAAGGTTTAGGGTTAGGGTTAGGGTTAGGGTTATGGTAAGCGTTAGGGTTAGGTTTAGGGTAAGGGTAAGGTTTAGGGTTAGGGTTAGGGTTAGGTTTGGGGTTAGGGTTTAGGTAACAGTAAGGGTTATTGTTACGGTTAGGGTTAGGGTAAGGGTAAAGGTTAGGGTTTGGGTTAGGGTTAGGGTTAAGGTTAGGGTTAGGGTTAGGGTTAGGCTAAGGGTTAGGATTAGGGTACGGGTTAGGGTTAGGGTTAGGGTTAGGGTTAGGGTGAGGGTTATTGGTTATTGTCAGGTTAGGTTGAGGTTTATTGTTAGGGTAAGGTAAGATTTAGGGTTAGGTTTAGGGTTAGGGGTTAGAGTTAGGGTTAGGTTTAGAGGGAGGTTTAGGGTTAGGGTAAGGGTAAGGGTTAGGGTTAGGGTTAGGGTTAGGGTTAGGGTTAGGATAAGGGTAGGGTGTGGGTTCTGGTTAGGGTTTGAGTTAGGGTTAGGTTAGGGTAAAGGTAACGGTTAGGGTTAGGGTTATGGTTAGGGTAAGGGTTAGGGTTAGGAGTTAGGGTTAGGTTTAGGATAAGGGTTAGGTTAGGGTGTAGGGTTAGGGTAAGGGTTACGGTTAGGGTTAGTGTAAGTGTTAGTGTTAAGGTTAGCGTGAGCTTTAGTGCATGGGTTAGGGTTAGGGGTTAGGGTTAGAGTTAGTGTAAGGGTCAGGGTTAGGTTTAGGGTAAGGGTTATGGTTAGGGTTAGGATTAGGGTAAGGCTAACGGTTAGAGTTAGGGTTAGGGTTAGGGTTAGGGTTAGGGTTAGGGTTAAGGTTAGGGTTACGGTTAGGGTAAGGCTAAAGGTTAGGGTTAGGGTTAGGTTAAGGGTTAGGGGTAGGGTTAGAGGTAGGGTTAGGGGTAAGTTAAGGGTAAGGGTTAGGGTTAGGGTAAGGGTTAGGGTTAGGGGTTAGGGTTAGGGTTAGGATTAGGGTAGGGTTAGGATTAGGGTTAGGGTTAGGTTTAGGGTTAGGGTTAGGGTTAGGGTAAAAGTTGGGGTTAGGCTTAGGATTAGAGTCAGGGTAAGTGTTAGGGTTAGGGTTAGGGTTAGGGTTAGGGTTAGGATAAGGGTAAGTGTTAGGGTTAGGGTTAGGGTTGGGTTAGGGTTAGGGTTAGGGTTAGGGTTAGGGTTAGGGTAAGAGTAAGGGTTAGGGTTAGGGTTAGGTTTGGGGTTAGGTTAGGGCTAGGTTTAAGGTTAGAGTTAGGGTAAGGGTAAGGGTAAGGGTTAGGGTTAGGGTTAGCGTAAAGTTTTGTTAGGGTTAGGATTAGGGTTAGGGTAAGGGTAAGGGTTAGGGTTAGGGTTAGGGTTAGGGTTAGAGTTACGATTAGGGTTAGGGATAGGGTTAGGGTTAGGGTTATGTAAGGGTAAGTGTTAGGGTTAGGGGTTTGGGTTAATCATAGTTTAGGTTTAGGGTTAGGGTAAGGTAAGGTTTAGGGTTAGGTTTAGGGTTAGGGGTTAGGTATAGGTTTGGGTTAGGGTTAGGGTAAGTGTAAGGGTTAGGTTTAGGGTTAGGGTTAGGCTAAGGGTAAGGGTTAGGGTTAGCGTTAGGGTTAGGATTAGGTTTAAGTTTATGGTTAGGGTTAGGGTTAGGTTTAGGGTTGGGGTTAGGGTAAGGGTAAGGGTAAGGGTTATGGTTAGGGTTAAGGTTATGGTTATGGTTAGGTTTAGGGTTAGGGTTAGGGTAAGGGTATGGTTTAGGGTTAGGGTTAGGGTTAGGGTAAAGTTAGGGGTAGTGTTAGGGTTAGAGTTAGGGTAAGGGTAAGGGTAAGATTTAGGGTTAGTGTTAGGGTGAGGGTTAGGATTAAGGAAAGGGTAAGGATTAGGGTTAGGGTTATGGTTAGGGTAAGGATTAGGGTTAGAGTTAGTGTAACCATAAGGGTTAGGGTTAGGGTTAGGGTAAGGGTAAAGGTTGGGATTAGGGTTAGGGTTAGGGTTAGGGTTAGGGTAAGGGTTAGGGTTAGGGTTAGGTTTACGATGAGGTTAGGGTTAGGGTTATGGTAAGGGTAAGGGTTAGGTTTAGGTTTAGGTTTAGGTTTAGGGTTAGGGTAAGGGTTAGGGTTAGGGTTAGGATTCAGATTAGGGTTAAGTTTAGGGTTAGGTTTAGGCTAAGGGTAAGGGTTAGGGTTAGGGTGAGGGTTAGGGGTTAGTGTTAGGATTAGGGTTAGGTTTATGGTTAGGGTAAGGGTAAGGTTTAGGGTTAGGGTTAGGGTTAGGGTTATGGTAAGCGTTAGGGTTAGGTTTAGGGTAAGGGTAAGGTTTAGGGTTAGGGTTAGGGTTAGGTTTGGGGTTAGGGTTTAGGTAACAGTAAGGGTTATTGTTACGGTTAGGGTTAGGGTAAGGGTAAAGGTTAGGGTTTGGGTTAGGGTTAGGGTTAAGGTTAGGGTTAGGGTTAGGGTTAGGCTAAGGGTTAGGGTTAGGGTACGGGTTAGGGTTAGGGTTAGGGTTAGGGTTAGAGGTAGGGTTAGGGTTAGGTTAAGTGTAAGGGTTAGGGTTAGGGTTATGGTTAGGTTAAGGGTTAGGGTTAGGGTAATGATTAGGGTTAGTGTAAGGGTTAGGGTTAGAATTACGTTTAGGGTTAGGTTTAGGGTTAGGGTTAGGGTTAGGGAAAGTGTAAGGGTAAGGGTTAGGTTTAGGGTTAGGTTTAGGTTAAGGATAAGGGTTAGGTTTAGGTTTAGTGTAAGGGTTATGGTTAGCGTTAGGGTTAGGGTTAGCATTAAGGTTAGGGTTAGGGTTAGGGTATGGGTAAGAGTTTGGGTTAGGGTTAGGGTTAGGGTAAGGGTAAGGGTTAGGGTTAGGGTAAGGATTAGGGAAAGGATTAGTGTTAGGTTTAGGGTTAGGTTTAGGTTTAGGGTAAGGGTTAGAGTTAGGTGTAGGTTTAGGGTTAGGGTTAGGGTTAGGTTTAGGGTTAGGGTTAAGGTTAGGGTTAGTGTTAGGGTTAGGGTTAGGGTTAGGGTTAAGGTTAGGGTTAAGTTTAGCGTTAGGGTTAGGGTTAGGCTAAGGGTTAGGGTCAGGTTTAGGGTAAGGGTTAGGGTTTGTGTTAGGGTTAGGGTTAGAGTTAGGGTTAGGGTTAGGGTAAGGTAAGGGTTAGGGTTACGTTAGGGTTAGGGTAAAGGTTAGGGTTACGGTTAGGGTTAGGGGTAGGGTAAGGGAAAGGGTTAGAGTTAGGGTTAGGGTTAGGGTTAGTTTAGGGTTAGTGTTAGGGTAAGGATAAGGGTTATGGTTATGGTTAGGGTTAAGATTAAAGTAAGGGTTAGGGTTAGGGTTAGGGCAAGTTTAAGGCTTAGGGTTAGGGTTAGGGTTAGGTTTAGGGTACGGGCAAGGTTTAGGGTTAGGGTTAGGGTTAGGGTTAGGTTTAGGGTTAGGGTTAGGGTAAGGGTGAGGTTTAGGGTTAGGGTTAGGTTTAGGGTTAAGGTTAGGGTTAGGGTTAGTGTTAGGGTAAGGGTAAGATTAAGGTTTAGGGATACAGTTAGGGTTAGGTTTAGAGTTAGGGAAAGGGTAAGGGTTAGGGTAAGGGTTAGGGCAAGGATTTGGGTTAGTGTTAGTGTAACCGTAAGGGTTAGGTTTAGGGTTCGGGTAAGGGTAATGGTTAGGATTAGGGTTAGGGTTAGGGTTAGGGTAAGGATTAGGGTTAGGGTTAGGTTTCGGGTTAGGTTTAGGGTTAGGGTTAGGGTAAGGGTAAGGGTTAGGGTTAGGTTTAGGGTTAGGGTTAGGGTAAGGGTAAGGGTTAGGGTTAGGTTTAGGTCTAGGTTTAGGGTTAGGGTAAGGGTTAGGGTTAGGGTTAGTGTTAGGTTTAGGGTTAAGGTTAGGGTTAGGGTAAACGTAAGGGTTAGGGTTAGGTGTTAGTGTTAGTGTTAGGGTTAGGATAATGGTTAGGGTAAGGTAAGGTTTAGGGTTAGGGTTAGGGTTAGGGGTTAGGGTTAGTGTTAGTGTAAGGGTTAGGGTTAGGTTTAGGGTAAGGGTAAGGTTTAGGGTTAGGGTTAGGGTTAAGTTTGTGGTTAGGGTTGGGGTAAGGGTTAGGGTTAGGGTAAAGGTTAGGGTTATGGTTATGGTTACGTTTAGGGTAAGTGTAAGTGTTAGGGTTAGTGTTAGGGTTAGTGTTACGTTTAGGATTAGGTTTAGGGTAAGGGTAAGGGTTAGGGTTAGGGTTAGTGTTAGGGTAAGGGTAAGGGTTAGGATTAATTTTAGGGTTAGGGTAAGGGTAAGGGTTAGTGTTAGGGTTAGGTTTAGGGTAAGGGTTAGTGTTACGGTTAGGTTTAAGGTTAGGGTTAGTGTTAGGGTTAGGGTTAGGGTTAGGGTAAGGGTAAGGGTAAGGGTAAGGGTTAGGGTTAGGGTTAAGGTTATGGTTAGGGTTAGGGTTAGGCTGAGGGTTAGGGTTAGGGTTAGGGTAAGGGTTAGGGTTTGGGTTAGGGTTAGGGTTAGAGTCAGGGTTAGCGTTAGGGTAAGGGTTAGGGTTAGGGTTAGGGTTAGGGTAAGGGTTAGGATTATGGTAGGGTTAGGGTTCGGGTTCAGGTTAGGTTTAGGGTTAGGGCAAAGGTAAGTGTTAGGGTTAGTGTTAGGGTTAGCGTTAGGGTTAGGGTGAGGGTAAGGTTTAGGGTTAGGATTAGGTTTAGGTTTAGGTTTGGGGTTAAGGTTACAGTTAGGGTTAGGGTAAGGGTAAGTGTTAGGGTTAGGGTTAGGTTTAGGGTTGGGTTAGGGTGGGGGTAAGGGTTAGGGTTATGGTTAGGTTTAGGTTTAGGTTTGGGGTTAAGGTTAGTTTTAGGGTTAGGGTTAGGGTTAGGTTTAGGGTTGGGTTAGGGTAATGGTAAGGGTTATGTTTAGGGTTAGGGTTAGGGTTAGGGTTAGTGTTAAGGTTAGTGTTAGGTTTATGGTTAGGGTTAGGGTAAGGGTAAGGTTTAGGCTTTGCTCTAGGGTTAGGGGTTAGGTTTAGGGTAAGGGTTAGGGTTAAGTTTACGGTAAGGGTAAGGTTTAGGGTTAGGTTTGGTGTTAAGGTTAGGGTAAGAGTAAGTATTAGGGTTAGGGTTAGGGTTAGGATAAGGGTAACGGTTAGGGTTAGGGTTAGGTTTACGGTTAAGTTTAGGGTTAGGGTTAGGGTTAGGCTAATGGTTAGGGTTAGGGTTAGGGTTAGAGGTAGGGTTAGGGTGAGGGTAAGGGTTAGGGTAAGGGTAAGTGTTAGGTTTAGGGTTAGGGTAAGGTTTAGGGTTAGCGTTAGGGTTAGGGTTAGCTTTAAGTTTAGCGTTAATGTTAGGGTAAGGTTAAGGGTTAGGAATAGGGTTAGGGTAAGAGTAAGGGTTAGGGTTAGGGTTAGGGTTAGGGTAAGGATTAGTGTTAGGGTTAGGGTTAGGGTTAGGGTAATGGTAAGGGTTAGCGTTAGGGTTAGGCTTAGAGTTAGGGTTAGGGTAAGGGTTAGGGTTAGGGTTAGTGTTAGGGTTAGGGTTAGGGTTAGGGTTAGGGTAAGGGTTAGGGTTAGAGTTAGGGTTAGGGTTAGGTTTGTGGTTAGGGTTAGGGTAAGGGTGAGGGTTAGGGTAAAGTTTATGGTTAGGGTTAGGGTTAGGGTAAGGGTAACTGTTAGGGTTAGTGTTAGTGTTAGGGTTAGGGTTAGGGTAAGGGTTAGGGTTAAGTTTACGGTAAGGGTAAGGTTTAGGGTTAGGTTTGGTGTTAAGGTTAGGGTAAGAGTAAGTATTAGGGTTAGGGTTAGGGTTAGGGTAAGGGTAACGGTTAGGGTTAGGGTTAGGTTTAGGGTTAAGTTTAGGGTTAGGGTTAGGGTTAGGCTAATGGTTAGGGTTAGGGTTAGGGTTAGAGGTAGGGTTAGGGTGAGGGTAAGGGTTAGGGTAAGGGTAAGTGTTAGGTTTAGTGTTAGGGTAAGGTTTAGGGTTAGCGTTAGGGTTAGGGTTAGCTTTAAGTTTAGCGTTAATGTTAGGGTAAGGTTAAGGGTTAGGAATAGGGTTAGGGTAAGAGTAAGGGTTAGGGTTAGGGTTAGGGTTAGGGTAAGGATTAGTGTTAGGGTTAGGGTTAGGGTTAGGGTAATGGTAAGGGTTAGCGTTAGGGTTAGGCTTAGAGTTAGGGTTAGGGTAAGGGTTAGGGTTAGGGTTAGGGTTAGGGTTAGGGTAAGGGTTAGGGTTAGAGTTAGGGTTAGGGTTAGGTTTGTGGTTAGGGTTAGGGTAAGCGTGAGGGTTAGGGTAAAGTTTAGGGTTAGGGTTAGGGTTAGGGTAAGGGTAACTGTTAGGGTTAGTGTTAGGGTTAGGGTTAAGTTTAGTGTTAGAGTTAGGGTAAGGGTAAGGGTTAAGGTTACGGTTAGGGTTAGTGTTAGGGTTAGGGTTAGGGTTATGGTTATGGTTAGGGTTAGGGTTAAGTTTAGTGCAAGGGTTAGGGATAGGGTTTAGAGTTAGGGTTAGGTTAGTGTAAGGGTTAGGGTTAGTGTAGGGTTAGGGTTAGGACAAGGGTTAGGGTTAGGGTTAGGGTAAGGGTTAGGGTTAGGGTTAGGGTTAGGGCAAGGGTTAGGGTTAGGATTAGTGTTAGGGTTAGCGTTAGGGTTAGGGTAAGGGTAAGGGTTAGGGTTATGTTTAGGTTTATGTTTAGGTTTGGGGTTAAGGTTAGGGTTAGGGTTAGGGTAAGGGTAAGGGTAAGTGTTAGGGTTAGGGTTAGGTTTAGGATTTGGGTTAGGTTTAAGTTTAGGGTAAGGTTATGGGTAAGGGTTAGGGTTAGGTTTAGGGTTAGGGTTAGGTTTATGGTTAGGGTTAGGGTAAGGGTAATGGTTAGGTTTAGGGTTCGGGTTAGGTTTATGATAAGGATTAGGTTTCGGGTTAGGGTAAGGGTTTGCATTAAGGTTTGGGTTAGGTTTAGGGTAAGGGTAAGGGTTAGATTTAGGGTTAGGGTCAGTGTTAGGTAAGGGTTAGGTTTAGGGTTAGGGTTATGTTTAGGGTTAGGGTTAGGGTTAGGGGTAGCATTAAGGTGAGGGGTAGGGTTAGGGTTAGGGTTAGGGTTAGCGATAGGGTTAGGGTTAGGATTAAGGTTAGGGTTAGGGTAAGGATAAGGGTTAGGTTTAGGGTTAGGGTAAGGGTTAGGGTTAGGGTTAGCGTTAGGGTTAGGGTTAGCATTAAGGTTAGGGTTAGGGTTAGGCTAAGGGTAAGGGTTAGGGTTAGGGTTAGGGTAAAGGTAAGGGTTAGGGTTAGGGTTAGGGTTAGGGTAAGGATTAGTGTTAGGGTTAGGGTTAGGTTTAGGGTTAGGGTAAGGGTTAGGGTTAGGGTTAGGTGTAGGTTAGGGTTAGGGTAAGGGTTAGGGTTAGGGTTAGTTTTAGGGGTAGGGTTAGGTTAAGGGTTAGGGTTAGTGTTAGGGGTAGGGTTAGGGTAAGGTTAGGGTTAGACTTAGCGTTAAGGTTGGGTTCGGGGTTAGGTTTAGGGTAAGAGTTAGGGTTAGGGTAAAGGTTAGTGTTAGGGTTAGGGTTAGGGTAAGGGCCAATGTTAGGGTTAGGGTAAGGGTTAGGGTTGCGGTTAGGGTTAGGGTTAGGGTTAGGGGTTACGATTAGGTTTATTGTAAGGGTAAGGTTTAGGGTTGGGTTTAGGGTTAGGTTTGGGGTTAGGGTTAGGGTAAGAGTAAGGGTTAGGGTTAGGGTTAGGGTTAGGGTTAGGGTAAGGGTAAGGGTTAGGGTTAGGGTTAGGTTTAGTGTTAAGTTTAGGCTTAGTGTTAGGGTTAGGGTTAGGGTTAGGGTTAGTGATAGGGTTAGTGTTATGTTTTGGGTTAGGGTTAGCGTAAGGGTAAGGTTTAGGGTTAGGGTTAGGGTTAGGGTACGGGTTACGATTAGGTTTATTGTAAGGGTAAGGTTTAGGGTTGGGTTTAGGGTTAGGTTTGGGGTTAGGGTTAGGGTAAGAGTAAGGGTTAGGGTTAGGGTTAGGGTTAGGGTTAGGGTAAGGGTAAGGGTTAGGGTTAGGGTTAGGTTTAGTGTTAAGTTTAGGCTTAGTGTTAGGGTTAGGGTTAGGGTTAGGGTTAGTGATAGGGTTAGTGTTATGTTTTGGGTTAGGGTTAGCGTAAGAGTAAGGTTTAGGGTTAGGGTTAGGGTTAGGGTACGGGTTACGATTAGGTTTATTGTAAGGGTAAGGTTTAGGGTTGGGTTTAGGGTTAGGTTTGGGGTTAGGGTTAGGGTAAGAGTAAGGGTTAGGGTTAGGGTTAGGGTTAGAGGTAGGGTTAGGGTGAGGGTAAGGGTTAGGGTAAGGGTAAGTGTTAGGTTTAGGGTTAGGGTAAGGTTTAGGGTTAGCGTTAGGGTTAGGGTTAGCTTTAAGTTTAGCGTTAATATTAGGGTAAGGTTAAGGGTTAGGAATAGGGTTAGGGTAAGAGTAAGGGTTAGGGTTAGGGTTAGGGTTAGGGTAAGGATTAGTGTTAGGGTTAGGGTTAGGGTTAGGGTAATGGTAATGGTTAGCGTTAGGGTTAGGCTTAGAGTTAGGGTTAGGGTAAGGGTTAGGGTTAGGGTTAGTGTTAGGGTTAGGGTTAGGGTTAGGGTTAGGGTAAGGGTTAGGGTTAGAGTTAGGGTTAGGGTTAGGTTTGTGGTTAGGGTTAGGGTAAGGGTGAGGGTTAGGGTAAAGTTTATGGTTAGGGTTAGGGTTAGGGTAAGGGTAACTGTTAGGGTTAGTGTTAGGGTTAGGGTTAGGGTTAGGGTAAGGGTTAGGGTTAAGTTTACGGTAAGGGTAAGGTTTAGGGTTAGGTTTGGTGTTAAGGTTAGGGTAAGAGTAAGTATTAGGGTTAGGGTTAGGGTTAGGGTAAGGGTAACGGTTAGGGTTAGGGTTAGGTTTAGGGTTAAGTTTAGGGTTAGGGTTAGGGTTAGGCTAATGGTTAGGGTTAGGGTTAGGGTTAGAGGTAGGGTTAGGGTGAGGGTAAGGGTTAGGGTAAGGGTAAGTGTTAGGTTTAGTGTTAGGGTAAGGTTTAGGGTTAGCGTTAGGGTTAGGGTTAGCTTTAAGTTTAGCGTTAATGTTAGGGTAAGGTTAAGGGTTAGGAATAGGGTTAGGGTAAGAGTAAGGGTTAGGGTTAGGGTTAGGGTTAGGGTAAGGATTAGTGTTAGGGTTAGGGTTAGGGTTAGGGTAATGGTAAGGGTTAGCGTTAGGGTTAGGCTTAGAGTTAGGGTTAGGGTAAGGGTTAGGGTTAGGGTTAGTGTTAGGGTTAGGGTTAGGGTTAGGGTAAGGGTTAGGGTTAGGGTTAGGGTTAGGGTTAGGGTAAGGGTTAGGGTTAGAGTTAGGGTTAGGGTTAGGTTTGTGGTTAGGGTTAGGGTAAGCGTGAGGGTTAGGGTAAAGTTTAGGGTTAGGGTTAGGGTTAGGGTAAGGGTAACTGTTAGGGTTAGTGTTAGGGTTAGGGTTAAGTTTAGTGTTAGAGTTAGGGTAAGGGTAAGGGTTAAGCTTACGGTTAGGGTTAGTGTTAGGGTTAGGGTTAGGGTTATGGTTATGGTTAGGGTTAGGGTTAAGTTTAGTGCAAGGGTTAGGGATAGGGTTTAGAGTTAGGGTTAGGTTAGTGTAAGGGTTAGGGTTAGTGTAGGGTTAGGGTTAGGACAAGGGTTAGGGTTAGGGTTAGGGTAAGGGTTAGGGTTAGGGTTAG
>JANJXV010000556.1:27500-30000 GCA_024803745.1 Megascapheus bottae | reverse complement strand
TTAGGGTTAGGGTTAGGGTTAGGCTAATGGTTAGGGTTAGGGTTAGGGTTAGAGGTAGGGTTAGGGTGAGGGTAAGGGTTAGGGTAAGGGTAAGTGTTAGGTTTAGTGTTAGGGTAAGGTTTAGGGTTAGCGTTAGGGTTAGGGTTAGCTTTAAGTTTAGCGTTAATGTTAGGGTAAGGTTAAGGGTTAGGAATAGGGTTAGGGTAAGAGTAAGGGTTAGGGTTAGGGTTAGGGTTAGGGTAAGGATTAGTGTTAGGGTTAGGGTTAGGGTTAGGGTAATGGTAAGGGTTAGCGTTAGGGTTAGACTTAGAGTTAGGGTTAGGGTAAGGGTTAGGGTTAGGGTTAGTGTTAGGGTTAGGGTTAGGGTTAGGGTTAGGGTAAGGGTTAGGGTTAGAGTTAGGGTTAGGGTTAGGTTTGTGGTTAGGGTTAGGGTAAGCGTGACGGTTAGGGTAAAGTTTAGGGTTAGGGTTAGGGTTAGGGTAAGGGTAACTCTTAGGGTTAGTGTTAGGGTTAGGGTTAAGTTTAGTGTTAGAGTTAGGGTAAGGGTAAGGGTTAAGGTTACGGTTAGGGTTAGTGTTAGGGTTAGGGTTAGGGTTATGGTTATGGTTAGGGTTAGGGTTAAGTTTAGTGCAAGGGTTAGGGATAGGGTTTAGAGTTAGGGTTAGGTTAGTGTAAGGGTTAGGGTTAGTGTAGGGTTAGGGTTTGGACAAGGGTTAGGGTTAGGGTTAGGGTAAGGGTTAGGGTTAGGGTTAGGGTTAGGGCAAGGGTTAGGGTTAGGATTAGTGTTAGGGTTAGCGTTAGGGTTAGGGTAAGGGTAAGGGTTAGGGTTATGTTTAGGTTTATGTTTAGGTTTGGGGTTAAGGTTAGGGTTAGGGTAAGGGTAAGGGTAAGTGTTAGGGTTAGGGTTAGGTTTAGGATTTGGGTTAGGTTTAAGTTTAGGGTAAGGTTATGGGTAAGGGTTAGGGTTAGGTTTAGGGTTAGGGTTAGGTTTAGGGTTAGGGTTAGGGTAAGGGTAATGGTTAGGTTTAGGGTTCGGGTTAGGTTTATGATAAGGATTAGGTTTCGGGTTAGGGTAAGGGTTTGCATTAAGGTTTGGGTTAGGTTTAGGGTAAGGGTAAGGGTTAGATTTAGGGTTAGGGTCAGTGTTAGGTAAGGGTTAGGTTTAGGGTTAGGGTTATGTTTAGGGTTAGGGTTAGGGTTAGGGGTAGCATTAAGGTGAGGGGTAGGGTTAGGGTTAGGGTTAGGGTTAGGGTTAGGGTTAGGATTAAGGTTAGGGTTAGGGTAAGGATAAGGGTTAGGTTTAGGGTTAGGGTAAGGGTTAGGGTTAGCGTTAGGGTTAGGGTTAGCATTAAGGTTAGGGTTAGGGTTAGGCTAAGGGTAAGGGTTATGGTTAGGGTTAGGGTAAAGGTAAGGGTTAGGGTTAGGGTTAGGGTTAGGGTAAGGATTAGTGTTAGGGTTAGGGTTAGGTTTAGGGTTAGGGTAAGGGTTAGGGTTAGGGTTAGGTGTAGGTTAGGGTTAGGGTAAGGGTTAGGGTTAGGGTTAGTTTTAGGGGTAGGGTTAGGTTAAGGGTTAGGGTTAGTGTTAGGGGTAGGGTTAGGGTAAGGTTAGGGTTAGACAGCGTTAAGGTTGTGTTCGGGGTTAGGTTTAGGGTAAGAGTTAGGGTTAGGGTAAAGGTTAGTGTTAGGGTTAGGGTTAGGGTAAGGGCCAATGTTAGGGTTAGGGTAAGGGTTAGGGTTGCGGTTAGGGTTAGGGTTAGGGTTAGGGGTTACGATTAGGTTTATTGTAAGGGTAAGGTTTAGGGTTGGGTTTAGGGTTAGGTTTGGGATTAGGGTTAGGGTAAGAGTAAGGGTTAGGGTTAGGGTTAGGGTTAGGGTTAGGGTAAGGGTAAGGGTTAGGATTAGGGTTAGGTTTAGAGTTAAGTTTAGGCTCAGTGTTAGGGTTAGGGTTAGGGTTAGGGTTAGCGTTAGGGTTAGGGTTAGCATTAAGTTTAGGGTTAGGGTTAGGCTAAGGGTAAGGGTTAGGGTTAGGGTTAGGGTAAAGGTAAGGGTTAGGGTTAGGGTTAGGGTTAGGGTAAGGATTAGTGTTAGGGTTAGGGTTAGGTTTAGGGTTAGGGTAAGGGTTAGGGTTAGGGTTAGGTGTAGGTTAGGGTTAGGGTAAGGGTTAGGGTTAGGGTTAGTTTTAGGGGTAGGGTTAGGTTAAGGGTTAGGGTTAGTGTTAGGGGTAGGGTTAGGGTAAGGTTAGGGTTAGACTTAGCGTTAAGGTTGGGTTCGGGGTTAGGTTTAGGGTAAGAGTTAGGGTTAGGGTAAAGGTTAGTGTTAGGGTTAGGGTTAGGGTAAGGGCCAATGTTAGGGTTAGGGTAAGGGTTAGGGTTGCGGTTAGGGTTAGGGTTAGGGTTAGGGGTTACGATTAGGTTTATTGTAAGGGTAAGGTTTAGGGTTGGGTTTAGGGTTAGGTTTGGGGTTAGGGTTAGGGTAAGAGTAAGGGTTAGGGTTAGGGTTAG
>JANJXV010000556.1:15000-25000 GCA_024803745.1 Megascapheus bottae | reverse complement strand
GTTAGGGTTAGTGTTAGGGGTAGGGTTAGGGTAAGGTTAGGGTTAGACTTAGCGTTAAGGTTGGGTTCGGGGTTAGGTTTAGGGTAAGAGTTAGGGTTAGGGTAAAGGTTAGTGTTAGGGTTAGGGTTAGGGTAAGGGCCAATGTTAGGGTTAGGGTAAGGGTTAGGGTTGCGGTTAGGGTTAGGGTTAGGGTTAGGGGTTACGATTAGGTTTATTGTAAGGGTAAGGTTTAGGGTTGGGTTTAGGGTTAGGTTTGGGATTAGGGTTAGGGTAAGAGTAAGGGTTAGGGTTAGGGTTAGGGTTAGGGTTAGGGTAAGGGTAAGGGTTAGGGTTAGGGTTAGGTTTAGAGTTAAGTTTAGGCTCAGTGTTAGGGTTAGGGTTAGGGTTAGGGTTAGTGATAGGGTTAGTGTTATGTTTTGGGTTAGGGTTAGCGTAAGGGTAAGGTTTAGGGTTAGGGTTAGGGTTAGGGTTAGGGTTAGGGTTAGGGTACGGGTTACGATTAGGTTTATTGTAAGGGTAAGGTTTAGCGTTGGGTTTAGGGTTAGGTTTGGGTTTAGGGTTAGGGTAAGAGTAAGGGTTAGGGTTAGGGTTAGGGTTAGGGTAAGGGTTAGGGTTAGGGTTAGGGTTAGGTTTAGAGTTAAGTTTAGGCTTAGTGTTAGGGTTAGGGTTAGGGTAAGGGTTAGGGGTAGGGTTAGAGGTAGGGTTAGGGTGATGGTAAAGGTTAGGCTAAGGATAAGTGTTAGGTTTAGGGTTACAGTAAAGGTTAGGTTTAGCGTTAGTGTTAGGGTTAGCATTAAGGTTAGAGTTAGGGTTAGGGTAAGGGTAAGGGTTAGGGATAGGGTTAGGGTAAGGATAAGGTTTAGGGTTAGGGTTGGGGTTAGGGTAAGGATTAGTGTTAGGGTTAGGGTTAGGGTTAGGGTAAGGGTAAGATTTAGGGTTAGGGTTAGGGTAAGGGTTAGGGTTAGGTTTATGGTTAAGTTTAGGCTTGTGGTTACAGTTAGGGTAAGGGTTAGGGTTAGGGTAAAGGTTAGGGTTAGGGTTATTGTTAGGTAATGGTAAGTGTTAGGGATAAGGTTAGGGTTAGGGTTATGTTTAGTGTTAGGGTTAGGGTAAGGGTAAGGGTAAGGGTTAAGGTTAGGGTTAGGGTTAGTGTTATGGTTAGGGTTAGGTTTAGGGTTAAGTTTAGGGTGAGGGTAATGGATAGGGGTTAGGGTAAGGGTTAGGGTTAGGGTTAGGTTTAGGGTTAGGATGAGGATAAGGTTTAGTTTTAAATTTAGGGTTAGGTTTAGGGTTAGGGTTAGGGTAAGGATAATGGTTAGGTTTAGGGTTAGGGTTAGGGTTAGGGATAGGATTAGGTTTCGGGTTAGGGTTAGGGTTTGCATTAAGGTTAGGGTTAAGTTTAGGGGAAGGGTAAGGGTTAGATTTACGGTTAGGGTCAGGTTTAGGGTTAGGGTAAGGGTTA
Organism: Megascapheus bottae; assembly: GCA_024803745.1. NCBI lineage: Eukaryota > Metazoa > Chordata > Mammalia > Rodentia > Geomyidae > Megascapheus > Megascapheus bottae. The sequence goes on along the minus strand of JANJXV010000556.1, from coordinate 23,538 downwards.
GGTTTAGGGTTAGGGTTAGGTTTAGGGTTAAGATTAGGATTACGTTTAGGGTTAGGGTAAGGGTAAGGGCTAGGGTTAGGGTTAGGGTTAGGGTTCTGTTTAGGGTAAGGGTAAGGGTTAGGGTTAGGTTTAGGGATAGGGTTATGGTAAGAGTAAGGGTTAGGGTTAGGGTTAGGGTTAAGGTTAGGGTTAGGGTTAGGGTTAGGTTTAGGGTAAGGTTATTGGTAAGGGTTAGAGTTAGGGTTAGGCTTAGGGTTTAGGGTTAGGTCTAGGGTTAGGTTAAGGGTTAGGGTTAGGGTTAGGGTAATGGTAAGTGTTAGGGTTAGGGTTAGGGTAAGGGTAAGGGTAAGGGTTAGGTTTAGGTTTAGGGTTAGGGTTAGGGTTAGGGTTAGGTTTGGGTTAGGGTTAGGGTAATGGTAAGGGTTAGGGTTAGGGTTAGGGTTAGGGTTTGGGTAAGGGTATGGGTAAGGTTTAGGGTTAGGGTTAGTGTTAGGTTTAGGGTTAGGGTTAGGGAAAGTGTTAGGGTTAGGGATAGGGTTATGGTTAACGTAAGGATTAGGGTTACGGTTAGGGCTAGGGTAAGGATTAGGGTTAGGGTTAGGGTTAGCATAAAGGTTAGGGTTCGGGTTAGCGTAAGAATAAGATTTAGGGTTAGGGTTAGGGTTAGGGTAAGGGTAAGGGTTAGGTTAGGTTTAGGGTTTGGGTTAGGGTTAGGGTAAGGGTAAGGGTTTGTGTTAGGTTTAGGTTCAGTGTTAGGGTTAGGGTAAGGGTTAGGTTTAGGTTTAGTGTTAGGGTTAGGGTTAGGGTTAAAATTAGGGTGAGGGTTAGGGTAAAGGTAAGGGTTAGTTTAGTGTTAGGGTAAGGGTTAGGGTTAGAGTTAGGGTTAATGTTAGGGTTAGTTTTAGGGTTAGGGTTAGGGTAAGGGTAACGGTTAGGAGTAGGGTTAGGGTTAGGGTTAGGGTTATGGATAGGTTTGGGGTTAGGGTTAGGGTAAGGGTTAGGGTTAGGGTTAAAGTTAGGGTAAGGGCTAGGGTTAGGGTTAAGCTTATGGTTATGGTAAGGGTAAGGGTTAGGGTTAGGGTTACGTTTAGGGTTAGGGGTTCGCATTACGGTTAGGGTTAGGGTTAGGTATAGGGTTAGGGTAAGGGTAAGGGTTAGGGTTAGGGTTAGGGTTAGGGGTAAGGCGTATGGTTAGGGCTAGTGTTAAGGTTAGGTTTAAGGTTAGGGTTAGGGTAAGGGTAAGTGTTAGGGTTAGGGTTAGGATTAGGGTAAAGGTTAGGGTTAGGGTTAGGTTTAGGTAAAGGGTAAGGGTTAGGGTTAGGGTTAGGGTTAGGGTTAGGTTTAGGGTTAGGGTTAGGGTTAGGGTTAGGTTAAGGATTAGGGTTAGGGTTAGGTTTAGGTTTAGGGTTAGGGATTAGGGTTAGGTTTAGGGTAAAGATTAGGGTAAGGTTAGGGTTAGGGTTTAGGTTTAGGGTTAGGGTTAGGGTGAGGGTAGGGGTTAGGGTTAGGGTTAGACTAAGGTTAGGGTTAGGGTAAGCGTAAGGCTTAGAGTTAGGGTTAGGGTTAGGATTAGCGGTTAGGTTTAGGCTTAGGGTTAAGGTTAGGGTAAGGATTAGGGTTAGGTTTAGGGTAAGGGTAAGTGTTAGGGTTAGGGATAGGGTAAGGGTAAGGGTTAGGGTTAGGGGTTAGGGTTAGGGTTAGGGTTAGGTTTAGGGTTAGGTTTAGAGTAAGGGTAAGGGTTCGGGTTAGGGTTAGGTTTAGGATTAAGGTTAGGTTTAGGGAAAGGGTTAGGGTTAGGGTTAGGTTTAGGGTTAGGGTAAGGATTAGGGTTAGGGTTAGGGTTAGGGTAAGGGTTAGGGTTAGGGTTAGGTTTAGGTTTAGCATTAAGTTTAGGGTTAGGGTTAGAGTAAGGGTTAGGTTTAGGGTTAGGGTTAGGGTTAGGGTTAGGGTAAGGATGAGGTTTCGGTTTAGGGTTAGGGTTATCATTAAGTTTAGGGTTAGGTTTAGAGTAAGGGTTCGGGTTAGGGTTAGGGTTAGGGTTAGGGGTTAGGTGTAGGGTTAGGGTTAGGTATAGGGTTAGCAATAAGGTTAGGTTTAGGGTTAGAGTAAGGGTAAGGATTAGGTTTAGGGTTAAGGTTAGTGTAAGGATTAGGTTTCGCGTTAGGGTTAGAGTTAGCATTAAGGTTAGGATTAGGGTTAGGGTAAGGGTAAGGGTTAGATTTAGGGTTAGGGTTAGGGTAAGGGTGAGGGTAAGGGTAAGGGCTAGGGTTAGGGTTAGGGTTAGGGTTAGGGTTAAGATTAGTGTTAGGGTTAGGGTTAGGGTAAGGGTAAGGGCTAAGGTTAGGGTTAGGGTTAAGGTTAGCGTTAGGGTTAGGGAAAGGGTAAGGATTAGGGTTAGGGTTAGAGTTAGGTTTAGGGTAAGGATTAGGTTTAGAGTTAGGGTTAGGGTACGGGTTAGGTTTAGGGTTAGGGTTAGCATTAAGGTTAGGGTTAGGTTTAGGGTAAGGGTTAGGGTTAGTGTTAGGGTTAGGGTAAGGGTAAGAGTTACAGTTAGGGTTAGGCTTAATGTAAGGTTTAGGGTTAGGGTTAGGGTTAGGTTTAGGGTTAGGGTTAGGGTAAGGGTAAGGATTAGGGTTAGGTTTAGTTTCAGGGTTAGGTTTAGGGTAAAGGTTACAGTTAGGATTAGTGTTAGGTTTAGTGTTACAGTTAGGGTTAGGGTTAGGGTAAGGTTTAGGGTTAAGTTTAGGGGTCATTGTTAGGTTTAGGGTTAGGTTCAGGGTTAGGTTTAGGGTTAGGGTTATGTTTGGCGTGAGGGTTAGGGGAAGAGTAAGGGTTAGGGTTAGGGTAAGAATTACGGTTAGGGTTAGGGTTAGGGTAAGGGTTAGGGTTAGGTTTAGGGTTAGCATTAAGGTTAGGGTTAGGGTTAGGGTAAGGGTAAGGTTTAGGGTGAGGGTTAGGGTTAGGTTTGGGGTTAGGGTTAGGGTAAGAGTAAGGGTTAGGGTTAGGGTAAGAGTAAGGGTTAGGGTTAGGGTTAGGGTAAGGGTTAGGGTTAGGGTTAGGGATAGGGTTATTTTTGGGGTTGTGTTAGTGTTAGGGTTAGGGTTAGGGTTAGGGTTAGGGTTAGGTTTAGGGTTAGGGTTAGGGTAAGGGTAAGGATTAGGGTTAAGGTTAGGGTTATTGTTAGGTTTAGGGTTAGGGTAAGGATTAGGGTTAGGGTAGGCGTTATGGTTAGTTTTAGGGTTAGGTTAAGGGTTAGGGTTAGGGTAAGGGTAAGGGTTAGGGTTAGGTTTAGGGTTGGGTTTAGGGTTAGGGTAAGGGTGAGGGTAGGGCTAATGGTTAAGTTTAGGGTTAGTGTGAGGGTTAGGGTTAGGGTTAGGGTTAGGGTAAGGGTAAGGGTTAGGGTTAGGGTTAGGGTTAGGTTAAGGTTTAGGGTTAGGGTTAGGGTTAGAGGTAGGTTTAGCGTTAGGGTAAGGGGTAGGGTTAGGGGTTAGGGTTCGGGTTAGGTTTAGGATAGGGTTAGGATTAGGGTTAGGGTTAGGTTTAGGTTTAGGGTTAGGTTTAGGGTTAGGGTAAAGGTTAGGGTTACGGTTAGGGTTAGGGTTAAGGTTAGGGTTAGGTTTAGGGTTAGGGTTAGGGTAAGGGTAAGGTTTATGGTTAGGGTTAGGTTTAGGGTTAAAGTTAGGGTTAGGGTTAGGTTTACGGTTAGGTTTTGGGTACGGGTAAGGTTTAGGGTTAAGGTTATGGTTAGGGTTAGGTTTAGGGTTACAGTTAGGGTTAGGGTTAGGGTTAGGGTTATGGTTAGGGTTAGGTTTGGGATTAGGTTTAGGGTTAGGATTAGGGTAAGGGATAGAGTTAGGTTTAGGGTTCGGTTTAGGGTTAAGTTTAGGGTTAGGTTTAGGGTAAGGGTAAGGGTTAGGGTTAGGGTGAGGGTTAGGCGTTCGTGTTAGGTTAAGGTTAGGTTTATGTTTACGGTAAGGGTAAGGTTTAGTGTTAGGTTTAGTGTTAGGGGTTAAGGTTAGGGTTAGGGTTAGGTTTCGGTTTAGGGTTAGGGTAAGACTAGGGGTTAGGGTTTGGGTTAGGGTTAGGGTTAGGGGAAATGTAACGGTTAGGGTTAGGCTTAGGGTTCGGGTTAGGGTTAGGGTTAAGGTTAGGCTAAGGGTTAGGGTTAGGGTTAGGGTTAGGGTTAGGGTAAGTGTAAGGGTTAGGGTAAGGATTAGGGTTAGGGTTAGGGTTAGGGTTAGCATTAAATTTAGGGTTATTGTCAGGGTTAGGGTTAGGAAAAGGGTAAGGGAAAGGGTTAGGGTTGGGTTTAGGGTTAGGTTAAGAATAAGGGTTAGGTTTAGGTTTAGGGTAAGGGTTATGGTTAGCATTAGGTTTAGGGTTAGCATTAAGGTTAGGGTTAGGGTTAGGGTAAGGGTAAGGGTTAGGGTTAGAGTTACTGTTAGGGTTACGGTTAGGGTAAGGGTAAGGGTTAGGGTTAGGGTTAGGGTAAAGGATAGGGTTACGGTTACTGGTAGGGTAAGTGTAAGGGTTAGAGTTTGGGTTAGGGTTAGGGTTAGGGTAGGGTTAGGTTTAGGGTTAGGGTTAGGGTAAGGGTAAGGGTTATGATTATGGTTATGATTAAAGTTAGGGTTAGGTTTAGGGTACGGGCATGGTTTAGGGTTAGGGTTATGGTTAGGGTTAGGTTTAGGTAATTGTTAGGGTAAGGGTAAGGTTTAGGGTTAGGGTTAGGTTTAGGTTTAGGGTTTAGGGTTAGGGTAAGACTAAGGGTTAGGGTTTGGGTTAGGGTTAGGGTTAGGGGAAATGTAACGGTTAGGGTTATGCTTAGGGTTAGGGTTAGGGTTAGGGTTCGGTTTAGGGTTAAGTTTAGGGTTAGGTTTAGGGTAAGAGTAAGGGTTAGGGTTAGGGTGAGGGTTAGGCGTTCGTGTTATTGTTAGGGTAGGTCTATGGGTAGGGTAAGGTAAGGTTTAGGGTTAGGGTTAGTGTTAGGGGTTAAGGTTATGGTTAGGGTTAGGTTTGGGTTTAGGGTTAGGGTAAGGACTAAGGATTAGGTTTTGGGTTAGGGTTAGGGTTAGGGGAAATGTAACGGTTAGGGTTAGGCTTAGGGTTAGGGTTAAGGTTAGGGTTAGGGTTAGGGTTAGGCTAAGGGTTAGGGTTAGGGTTAGGCTTAGGGTAAGTGTAAGGGTTAGCGTTAGGCTTAGGGTTAGGTTAAGGGTAAGGGTTAGAGGTAGGGTTAGGGTTAGGGTTAGGGTTAGGGTTAGGGTTAGGGTAAGGGTAAGGGTAAAGTTTAGGGTTAGGTTTAGGGTTAGGGTTAGGATTAGGGAAAGGGTAAGGTTAGGGTTAGGATAGGGCTTAGGGTTAGGGTAAGGATTAGGGTTAGGGTTAGGGTAAGGATTAGGGTTAGGTTTAGGGTTAGCATTAAGTTTAGGGTTAAGGTTAGGGTAAGGGTAAGGGTTAGGGTTAGGTCTAGGGTTAGGGTACGGGTAAGGGATAGGATTAGGGTTAGGGATAGGGTTAGGTTTAGGGTAAGTGTTAGGGTTAGGGTTAGGTTTAGGGTTAGGTTTAGGGTTAGGGTTAGGTTTAGGGAAAGGGTAAGGTTTAGGGTTAGGATTAGGGTTAGGGTTAGGGTAAGGATTAGGGTTAGGGTTAGGGTAAGGATTAGGGTTAGGTTTAGGGTTAGCATTAAGTTTAGGGTGAAGGTTAGGGTAAGGGTAAGGGTTAGGGGTAAGTTTAGGGTTAGGGTACGGGTAAGGGATAGGATTAGGTTTAGGGTTAGGGTTAGGTTTAGGGTAAGTGTTAGGGTTAGGGTTAGGTTTAGGTTAGGTTTACGGTTAGGGTTAGGGTAAGGGCAAAGTTTAGGGTTAGGTTTAGGTCTAGGGTTAGGGTTAGGGTAAGGGTTAGGGTTAGGGTTAGTGTTAGGTATAGGGTTAATGTTAGGGTTAGGGTAAAGTTAAGGGTTAGGGTTAGGGTGAGGGTTAGGGGTTATTGTCAGGTTAGGTTTAGGTTTATTGTTAGGGTAAGGTAAGATTTAGGGTTAGGTTTAGGGTTAGGGGTTAGAGTTAGGGTTAGGTTTAGAGGGAGGTTTAGGGTTAGGGTAAGGGTAAGGGTTAGGGTTAGGGTTAGGGTTAGGGTTAGGGTTAGGATAAGGGTAGGGTGTGGGTTCTGGTTAGGGTTAGAGTTAGGGTTAGGTTAGGGTAAAGGTAACGGTTAGGGTTAGGGTTATGGTTAGGGTAAGGGTTAGGGTTAGGAGTTAGGGTTAGGTTTAGGATAAGGGTTAGATAGGTTGAGGTGTAGGGTTAGGGTCAAGGGTTACGGTTAGGGTTAGTGTAAGTGTTAGTGTTAAGGCTTAGCGTGAGCTTTAGTGCATGGGTTAGGGTTAGGGGTTAGGGTTAGAGTTAGTGTAAGGGTCAGGGTTAGGTTTAGGGTAAGGGTTATGGTTAGGGTTAGGATTAGGGTAAGGCTAACGGTTAGAGTTAGGGTTAGTGTTAGTGTTAGGGTTAGGGTTAGGGTTAAGGTTAGGGTTACGGTTAGGGTAAGGCTAAAGGTTAGGGTTAGGGTTAGGTTAAGGGTTAGGGGTAGGGTTAGAGGTAGGGTTAGGGGTAAGTTAAGGGTAAGGGTTAGGGTTAGGGTAAGGGTTAGGGTTAAGGGGTTAGGGTTAGGTTAGGATTAGGGTAGGGTTAGGATTAGGGTTAGGGTTAGGTTTAGGGTTAGGGTTAGGGTTAGGGTAAAAGTTGGGGTTAGGCTTAGGATTAGAGTCAGGGTAAGTGTTAGGGTTAGGGTTAGGGTTAGGGTTAGGGTTAGGATAAGGGTAAGTGTTAGGGTTAGGGTTACGGTTGGGTTGGGTTAGGGTTAGGGTTAGGGTAAGAGTAAGGGTTAGGGTTAGGGTTAGGGTTGGGTTAGGTTAGGGCTAGGTTTAAGGTTAGAGTTAGGGTAAGGGTAAGGGTAAGGGTTAGGGTTAGGGTTAGCGTAAAGTTTTGTTAGGTTAGGATTAGGGTTAGGGTAAGGGTAAGGGTTAGGGTTAGGGTTAGGGTTAGGGTTAGAGTTACGATTAGGGTTAGGGATAGGGTTAGGGTTAGGGTTATGTAAGGGTAAGTGTTAGGTTAGGGGTTTGGGTTAATCATAGTTTAGGTAAGGGTTAGGGTAAGGTAAGGTTTAGGGTTAGGTTTAGGGTTAGGGGTTAGGTATAGGTTTGGGTTAGGGTTAGGGTAAGTGTAAGGGTTAGGTTTAGGGTTAGGGTTAGGCTAAGGGTAAGGGTTAGGGTTAGCGTTAGGGTTAGGATTAGTTTAAGTTTATGGTTAGGGTTAGGGTTAGGTTTAGGGTTGGGGTTAGGGTAAGGGTAAGGTAAGGGCTATGGTTAGGGTTAAGGTTATGGGTTATGGTTAGGTTTAGGGTTAGGGTTAGGGTAAGGGTATGGTTTAGGGTTAGGGTTAGGGTTAGGGTAAAGTTAGGGGTAGTGTTAGGTTAGAGTTAGGGTAAGGGTAAAGGGTAAGATTTAGGGTTAGTGTTAGGGTGAGGGTTAGGATTAAGGAAAGGGTAAGGATTAGGGTTAGGGTTATGGTTAGGGTAAGGATTAGGGTTAGAGTTAGTGTAACCATAAGGGTTAGGGTTAGGGTTAGGGTAAGGGTAAAGGTTGGGATTAGGGTTAGGGTTAGGGTTAGGGTTAGGGTTAGGTTTACGATGAGGTTAGGGTTAGGGTTAATGGTAAGGGTAAGGGTTAGGTTAGGTTTAGGTTTAGGTTAGGGTTAGGGTAAGGGTTAGGGTTAGGGTTAGGATTCAGATTAGTGTTAGGGTTAGGGTGAGGGTTAGGGGTTAGTGTTAGGATTAGGGTTAGGTTTATGGTTAGGGTAAGGGTAAGGTTTAGGGTTAGGGTTAGGGTTAGGGTTATGGTAAGCGTTAGGGTTAGGTTTAGGGTAAGGGTAAGGTTTAGGGTTAGGGTTAGGGTTAGGTTTGGGGTTAGGGTTTAGGTAAGAGTAAGGGTTATTGTTACGGTTAGGGTTAGGGTAAGGGTAAAGGTTAGGGTTTGGGTTAGGGTTAGGGTTAAGGTTAGGGTTAGGGTTAGGCTAAGGGTTAGGGTTAGGGTACGGGTTAGGGTTAGGGTTAGGGTTAGGGTTAGAGGTAGGGTTAGGGTTAGGTTAAGTGTAAGGGTTAGGGTTAGGGTTATGGTTAGGTTAAGGGTTAGGGTTAGGGTAATGATTAGGGTTAGGGTAAGGGTTAGGGTTAGAATTACGTTTAGGGTTAGGTTTAGGGTTAGGGTTAGGGTTAGGGAAAGTGTAAGGGTAAGGGTTAGGTTTAGGGTTAGGTTTAGGTTAAGGATAAGGGTTAGGTTTAGGTTTAGTGTAAGGGTTATGGTTAGTGTTAGGGTTAGGGTTAGCATTAAGGTTAGGGTTAGGGTTAGGGTATGGGTAAGAGTTTGGGTTAGGGTTAGGGTTAGGGTAAGGGTAAGGGTTAGGGTTAGGGTAAGGATTAGGGAAAGGATTAGTGTTAGGTTTAGGGTTAGGTTTAGGTTTAGGGTAAGGGTTAGAGTTAGGTGTAGGTTTA